>VZRO01000214.1:1511059-1620857 GCA_013397915.1 Daphoenositta chrysoptera
TGTGAGCCCGCGGCCGCTCCCGCTCTGGCAGCGCCCGCCTGCCCGGGCCGGGCCGGGGCACCCTGAGGCACCACAGTCCCCGCCGGAGGGCCGGGCGCTGCAGCGGCTGCAGGCGGCGGGGACGCGGGGCACCGCCGGCTCCCGGGGAGTCCCGCCTGTCCCGGAGGGGTGAGGAACGGGGACCCCGCCCTCGCCCCTGGCTGTGAGGCTGTCTGGGTGCTAACTTGTGTCTTGGGTTTTACACTCTTGTAACAAGGTAATAACATCCCTGAGATTATCCTAGGGGATCTCGGCTTTCCGAATGTGCGCCAGGGACATACTAAATACAATACTCGAGTACATTTGACCCCGTTTTGCCATCACCCTCAAGCTCCTTTGCTACCGGCACTAATAAAAACCCTTAGTTATCATTTCTCTAGGAGCACTAAAAGACTGAGCTAAGTGAAATGATGTCACTTTAGCCTTGGGTAAGTGTGTAAAGATGTTGCAGAAAATAATAATGAAGCCAGTGTTTAAAAGTATTTTTTTTTCCATGAAGGAAAAAACAGGGAAAATCTCATTTTTTGAATTTTCAAAATATTTAGAGGAGCAGGCCAGTGAAGTAATCGGCACGAAAAAAATCAAGGTAGTAAATGCTGAGGCTATTTAGAGCTTAAATATAAAGACTTCGGAATTTGTGTTGCAGGGGGTGGAGGGTGGCAAATGTTGATGGAGCACAATGGTTCTTAAGGAATAAGTAGAAAACCTAAAATAATTGGAAAATGGCCTCGATTGGCAAAGAAGGGTTTACCTTGGAAGCAGAAAGTGTCAGAGTATGTTAGCTGTTGCTAAAGAAACATGAAGGTTAATCTTTCTTACAGAAACTAAGAAAGGTCAGGGAAGAAATTGAGATGGTTTGTGCTTAGCATGTGTAGGTGGAACTATGAAACCCTAACCAGCAACTTTCCTTTAGTTAGCAGCACAAAAAAGGAAGATTTAACTCTAGCCAAGGAAGAAAATATTTTTAAAAAAGTGATCCAGACAATGTAATTACGGTTGGGTTGGCATTAGCAGTCTGCCTAGCTCTGGGATGGGACTTGGGAAAGGTGGATAGGACAAAGGAAACTCTCTACCACAGTTACTGGATCGGGTATAGTGGTTTTAGGAAAAGAGAGCTGGAGACTTGACTGCTTTGTGTTATCTCTAGTTGTTCTGAACTTTAATGAAGCAATTGATGTTGCTGCTTGGGAAATACCTGCTCAGTGGGAGATGGACACAGGTAAGAAAAGAACACAAGGAAGGTTGGGCTAAAGGCATGAGTGAGGTAAGAGAGGATCATACACTTCACTTATGGCTGAGTCAGTCTTTAAGGTCTATTGGTTCTTACAGGGCATTTATTTCAGATGCAGTGCTCAGCATTCCACCTCTTCTCTGCCATTAAAATGCACCTGTGATGCCACAATGGCAATCAGTGGCCTCTGCCTTCTGTCAATATTCAGCAGTAGATACTAAAGCATTTCACTAAGTCACATGATAATTATTGCTGTTATTGTATAGAGTGGGAATTTGAAGCGTAGGAAGGTGAGAGGCATTATTAAAAATAAAGTACAGAAGTTAAACTCAGTGAGCTACTTGACCTTAAGCATGGTTTTGTGGTGTGAAGGATTGTCATACATTCCTAGGCCCAAGTAACTATGAAAATTTGAAGGTGAGCTTTGTTAAGTGACTTCAGAAAGAAAAAAAAGGGCATAGCTCAGCAGGTTTTCTAAGTGTAGTTATTTCTAAAGGAATTTATGAAGGTATGCATAAAACAGCAATTAGGAGAATAGAACAGTAAATGAAAATTACGTAAACTTTCTAGAATTGGCAATATATTGTTTTATGGAGTTCATCTTTGTGCCCTCCCCTCCTCCACAACTCAACATGATCCTTTTAGGCTCCTTCAGACAGATTGGGAGTTACAGGGAAATAATCTTCTAGTTGACATTCTTTCCTTAGCATTTGCATTTCAAAATTTTTGTCAGTGTTGCTGAAAGAGAATAAAGAAACAGTAATAGGAGTGCTTTAGTTTAGAAAACATGCAGGATTTGTATTATTAAGATGTCTTGTAGTAATTAAAGTTTATCTGTGTTTCATAACATGGTGACAGTGTAATGTCAGGCTTTTTGGTGCAGTGTGACAGCAGCTCAGCTGACAGGTATTAAAATAGGTTCTTGTGCCTATACAGACACACACATACACACACACACAGTTTGTTGTTGCAAGATGCAAATCTGTAACCTTAATTTAGGCTCTGCATTCATTTGGAAGAGAAGCCAGTGACTTGGAACCTAAAGTTGTACAGCTTTTAAAATCAGGTAATTTGTCTTTGCTCTTCCAAACCCACAACCACCACAACAAAAATCCTATGGGTGTGCTTGCCTTGAGCTTGAAATGGTGTGGTGAACAAGGCCAGTGTGGGCCTGCTGCTCTGCAGTGCTGATGCACAGTAGCAATAGTAGCACTCATCTTGCAAGACCTTTACTTGCTCCAAAGGATCTTCAAGCAAAATGATGCACGTAGCATTAAATAAAGGCAAGGTAATGAAAGCAGTATTGGTTTTTTATGTGCAGAGAAACACCTACCCTTTTTCATTTGGAATGAGGAAGGTTGAGTAAACAGAGTTACTCTATACTCATGTTGAGCTATTGAAAACCATAGAAATGCCAGAGCTTGGCATTTGCAGTCCTTATGTTTGCAGAATTAGGACCTCAATTAGGCAAGAATTCCAAACCAAATATAAATTGTTGGAAAGGTTGGAGAGGTGAGTCATGTAAGGACACGGTGAAGGAGGAATGAACTCCCCCAAGAGTTGGGTTTTATTGAAAGTCTTGTAGATTTTCCATGAAACTAATTTGCAGAAGATACTAGTAGTGAGTCACAGAGAGGCTGTGAGGTCAGCACTGGAACAGATGGTGAAATCTGAGGGGTAAATGAAAGAGCAGAGAAAGCTTTGTAGTTGTTGATGGGAGAAAATTCAAATTATGGGTGGAGGTTATGCTTCAATATGTACAAAAATCTTGAAACTTGTATCCTGAAATGCAGATATTTTTGGTGTCAGGTACTGTGGTGGTATAAAGACAGGTGGTGAAGAAGAGTGCTGTATCTGGGGGAACTGTGCAATCAGTTCAGTGAATTAATTTAAGGTTGATTTAGAGGAAGACTGACTATGTCACATCTACATTATCTGAAGTTTGTTTATCAAGTCTGCTGCCTGCAGTTTAGCAGCTAATGCTTCCACTTAATTTGTGTTTGCTGCAAGCTGGGTACTGTAAACACTGCCAGAGAATTAAATGAAAAGTTTAATAAGAAGAATACATTGACAAATCAATATTTTTCTGTTTCAAGTGATTTCTGTGAACATCCATGGAAGAATAAAAGGATTTGAAAACGACATCCTAGAGAAATTTTTTTTCGTTTTTGTTGCATGGAGAAATGCTGAAATTTCAAGAAACTGCTAAACATGTCACTGTTGCCAGATTTAATTCTGCTTGCTCAGATGCTGTGATTGCAAGAAGATACACCATTCAAAGGAAACTTGGCAATGGAAGCTTTGGAAGTGTGTATTTGGTTAATGACAGAAAAGCAAAACAAGGAGAAGAATTGTAAGTAAACCCTTCACATGCTTTAAATAAAAATGTTGGGAACATAGTTCTTGCATTGTAGATATTTTCTTTGTATTTGTGTCTCACCTCTCAGTTTGGTGTTACGTTGCACCCTTAACTGCCTGGCTTCAGTGATGATGTAAGGTAGAAGCCAACCTTTTTTGATAGCACTTAACTGGATGCCTTCTGGACTTGATTCTATGTTACTGTAAGGACTCAGATTGTTGGAGGGGTCTCAAAAGAAACCGTATGGTATTGATAACCTATTTTTTATACCTGAGTTGTCTAAATGAAACTTGAGAAGGAAGAGTTACAGAAATTCCAGTAAACACCTTTCTATTTGCTGTATACCTAACTGGTAGAAGGTTTGATTTTTTTTTAAATTGCCAGCAAATCTTAATTTTTTTTTTTTTTAGCCCACCTGAATTTGGACAAGTCTCATCAGTTTTATTGACAAGCCCTTTGGGATTCTGAAGCCACAATGACAAAAGAACATTTTCAGAGTGCTGACATTTCTGTATGTGGGTTTGATGTTGTGTTTGTGGCTGGACTTCATGTTGTGTAGAACTGTGTTTGTCTACCTTGGTACTTACACCAAGTGAAATTTAACTATAAATATTTTTGTTTTATCAAAAAAAATTTGTAAGGCTCTTTGTCTAAAGTCAGAAACACCTAATCAATGTGCTTTTCAGCCAGAAATATATAATTCCTTTAAATAGGGATGTCTGTTGGTCCTTATTGATGGACCCATTAATGAGCATTTACATGATTAAGGAGCTTTTCTGGATTCATTTGTGCCTCACTTTTGCTACTTATGGCAACTCATTATTGGCAATGTTGCTCTAATAAGTGTGCAACCAAGACATAATTTTGTCAATTGTTTTCCTTCTACATCAATTTACATTTTTCAGCTCTTTAGATTAGGGTTAGGGTCCACAAAGCTCTTAGCTTTTTTCACATGGCTTAAAGGGTTTGAGTCTCTCACAGCCATAGCTACACTTTTCTCAAAAAAAAAGTTCTTTACTAAATATTTCATTAAAACCAGTAAACAATATTTTTCATTTTATTTTAATGTTAAGATAGTCTGTCATGCAAAAGGGGTGACAGGAACTACCTGAGCTTCTAAGACACTTCAGAATGCAGCTGTTACTGAATTCATTCTTAGAATATTAACAATGTAGTGAAATGTGGATCTTCACACAGTTGTTGCTATAGCACAACCTCCCAAAGCTCAAAAACAAGCAACATGCCTTATGCTTTTAAGTGGCTATTTTTATTTTTTTTCTTAAGAATTTTGAGTGATTGCTGTGACCAAACATTCACTGCCTGCAGCATTTCATGCCTGCGTTTTGTTAGGGATGAGCCTGAGTGTGTCCTCTGCTGTCTTCAGGACAGAGACTGAATATCAAATGACATATTTTTGGTTTTATTTTTAAATCTTTTCATCAGTCTCCTTTTGTGACCACAGTACAATAGAAATGCACCAGTATTTAACCAGCCCGAGTGCTGCAAGATGTGCAATGCTGCATTTAAGCCTTCGATCACGAGGGGGTGCTCGTCTATCACAGTTCATTCCTTTCCCCCAAATTTCTACCACTTATATACTAATGGATGACAGAAATACTGTCCCAGTTGAGCACGAAAACACAGGTGGCATGATATAGAGTGCAGGATTTAGAAATACTTGTTTCTTAAGGTGGTAAAATATGCTAGAAGTCACATTCTCAATACTGCTTTCAGATAATCTCGTATGGAACCGTGCTGGTTGCTACTTATGTTATATATACTTTTAAATAAAAATTTACGTGTTTACGGTTCTTACTCTTTAAAAAGAATGTTCTTAATACAGCTCTGAAGGCTCTTCGATGGAAAAAACCCGCAAACAACACAACTGTGGCCTTAGCAGAATTAGAATTCTGTTTTTGTTGTTTCAGAGATGATCTAGAGCACGCTGAAACAAACTTTATGTACAGTGTAAACTCAGCCACAAATAGTTTCCTGAAAATTGCTATAGTCTGAAGCACTCTGAAAGAGCATAAGGTTAAATCATAGAAATACAAATTCCCAAGAAAAGTGACATATTGACACAGAAGCTGTTCAGGGATATCTTTTTTGATTTTCTGTTAGTGCAATGTCTACAGAACGAGTTAATGCAGAGATTAACAGTGGTTATTGTGTAATTTCAGGAATGATCAGCAAAGCTTTTTGCATGATTCTAGAAACAATTTTAGGTTGTGCCTTGTATTTTGTTACCTCTCAAGGATCATACCTGCTGTGAGTGAAGTGTTGTGCACAGAGTTGCTTCAGCTGGGAAGGAGAGAGAGTTGATTATTTGGGGCATACCTCAAATTAACAGACTTATTTCACATAAAACTCTCAGGACTGCTCAGGCCAGCAGTGCCTGCCTTTCTAAAAGTATCTGCCAGCTTCATGCTTCTCTCCAGTTCTTTGTGTGGATGGGATCAGGATTACTGACTATCTGAGATCACACTGGAACAGTGTGGTATGGCTGACTTGCAGACTCTGTAAACAATAAGGTTATGAAATACCACAAGTATGGTAGCATATGTAGCTCCCTCACTCTAAGTCCTTCTTAAGTCTTGCATTGTATGACACATTCCTTGCCTGATGCTTTTACTTCCTAAAAGGTACTTTTTTTGTAAATTGTATTTTCTCTTGTAAGAACTTTTGATCCTGTTGGATGATTCTCATTGAGTATGACGGAGAATTAAATATCTCGGATGGAAGTCCCTGCAATTTGCATGACAGCAGCAGAGTAGAGAACAGAAAGAATGCCCTCATAGAGAGAAAGGTCAGAACATGTGAGGTTCTTCACTATGAACAAAGTTTTTAATGTACTAAGCAATCTACACAGGAGAGAGATAATCAATTTCCCCCATTCTTTTGGAAGAAACTAGAATCAGAATTCATATCTTAGACCCTAAAATCAGTTAAGCAGAAGAGACACATCTGTACAAAAGCAAGTTCCAGTTTACACAGGATATCCTGGTTTGTGGATTATTTGATATTTATTTGTTCCTGGACATTATGGACCTAGACCTACCCAAAACAGATAACTTGGTTTGTATAAAGAAAGTAGCAGGATTGTACCAGCATTTTTACAATTAAGTAATATTCCTGCAGTCACTTCTATGCTAGTCCCCCTGAGTATCTTATCAGTTAATTATAACAGTTAATTATGGTTGAAGCCAAAGTCTTTTACAACAGAGATTGAAGTTCAGCAGTAGTCTTGAAGGACAGTGCCATCCCTCAAAGAAAATGAATGTCCTAATCAATTGTGCCAAGGGAAGCTCTGGGTTAAGTGTCACTGATTCATACCCATGTATGGGCAAGCAGCTGAAGTACACAGTAGGCAATAGGGGCTTCTAGTTCATAAATATTCACGAGGTATTTACGTGTCCCTGTGGTGGAAAGGACACGCTGCCGAGTGCCAAACTCCCTGGACTGCTCCACTGTGTGCTAACTGTGGGGTGTCAGCTCAACTTCTGCATCTGACTTGCATTATAGCTTTAATCCAGACTCATGCTAGGATTCCTTGGAAACTGTGCGCTTAGCTGAATAATTTATCATGTGACTTTCAATTATTTATGACTTCTTATAACAAATGATATAAAATCTAAAGGTGGAAGAGATTTGTAACTTATGAATATCCAAGTGACAATCAGCAGATTGCTGTGTTGTCAAATCCCTGTGTTTGCTGCCTGTTTGCTTCTCTGAAGGTATTCCAAGGGAATGATCATTTGATACTGAATTGATTAAAACAGTAACAGATTACTCCCTGCCAGTTGTTGTGTGCATATTCATCTAATTACACTGCTTTCCTTTATCCTTCTCCTTCGTTTAATAATAATTGCTAGAAATTAAAACTGGAATTTATTAGGACATTTTAGATCTGTGAACAGATATTCATGATCTCCTTGAAAACTGATCAAAGGTGCATTTCCTGTAGGACCTTCCTGATTGTGGTTTACTTTTAAGTGAGTTTTTCTTAAAGAACCATTTTTGGCTTGGTTCAATCACGTGTGCCTCTGCTTTGTGGTGTAAGGCTCAGCTACCGTGTGTGTGTCAGCAGAGCTGCCATGCCTGCTGAGGGGTACAGTCATGCTTGGCCCAAATAAGAGACCATAAAAACATTTACCTTGTGGATTTAGCTAGAGCAGTTTGGGAAGTGAGCCTTCATGAGCTTTCCACTTGAGTGGCCAAGCATGACTTTTATGTTCTGTGAGCAATGTTACAAGAGTCAAGGCCTAGAGCTAAGTGTCCAAGCAATTTCCTTGCTGAAAACTCTGTGAGAGTGGCTGATGCTCTCATGCTTTAGTTGAGTACACCTGCAATGGAGGTTGCCAGGGAGTGGAACTGTGAATATTTTGCTTCAAGTTCTAGCAGGCAGTCCCAGCTATGGCCACAATGGTTTCAGATAATTTCTAGTGCAGGCCAATATGATCCTGATTCAAAGACAAGTTTGATAACCTCGGACTCACCCAAAGCAGATCTCACTGGAAACCATGTGGGAAGGTGATTTAGTCTCTCCTTCCTGCATCCCTGTCAGTGCCCAGCTTTTCCTGCAGCCCAGCATGGCACAGTAGGGCTCCTCCAGCTCAATGTAACAAAGTTTAGGAAGTTCCTGTGCTGGATAAAGCTCTAGTGGGGGCTGCAGGGTAGCTTGGCATTGGAGCACAGATATAAGATTTTACCCTGCCCATGCAGGTGATGGATTTGGCAATTTAAAGTCACAGCCATGCTGCAGTCCTTTGCAGAGGCAATTATTAAATTATTAAAATTTCCAGTTCCCTCATAATCAAAAGCAGAAACCCCAGCATTCTGTGGCTTCTTTGGAATCAAAAGATCCACACTGGAACAGGTCGAGACCCTTCATTCGGCTTGTGTAACACAGGTGTCTGTGAAATCCTCCGCAGTGCTGTCTGACACAGCTTTTGCATCTGCTTAGTCACCTTTATGAGCTTTGGTGGCAGTGTTATTGGTTTTTCTTTTTTCTTGTTTTTACTGCTTCCCTTTTGATACACCTTTCTTGAACTAAGTAGCCTACTTTTTCATTTTCAATGGGATTTGTCCATTTGACTGGGGAGGATTCTAACTAGGTCTTTAACGTATGTAAGTGGGAGGCAGCGTGCCTTAAAGGAAATAACTGCTTGGGTTTACAATAAATCTCATCCCCCGCAGAGCTGAGTTCCCAGGAGCTCCATGCTGCAGCACTCACCACATTCTAAGTGCAGGCAGTGAGCAGTGCTGGTGGTTGAGTTCGTTGTTTTGTGAGAATTGTTTACAAGTAACATTTTTAGCATTGGGTGGAGATCTGTGCTTAAGGCATTATTGGTGAATTATCTTTCTTTGAGGTGCATGGGGGAGACAGAATTTAATGATTTTGTAATTAAGCAAATGCCTTGAGATCACTTCTGTCTCATTCATTTTGCTGAAATGGATGTTTAGTTTTCATGCATTTGTAAGCTAACTTTAGTTAGAAGATGAGGAGAGGTGCAGTATTATTTCTTTGGGTTGAACTGTGGCCACCTGCCTCAAAGATACTGTAGGTGTTTGAAATACTTGAATATGCCTGTCTACTGTACCTTCTTATGGGCTGCCCTTGTTGGCAAGGTGTTTCCTCTTCAGTCTGCATCAGGGTGGTTTGAACTTCTTCCATGCAGAATGAGCCTCCAGTTCTTTGTTGCATTCAGTACATTGTAATGAGAAAACTGCTGCAGTGAGTGGAATAAATTCTGGATTTGCTGGACAGTCTCTGTATTTTTCCCTATTTTTTTTCTGTTTTGTTTTGTTTTGTTGTTGTGCTTATGTGACTTACTAGTAAATGTAATTCCTGGTTCATTGTTTCTCTTACATCCATGGTGTGCCCTTCATGTATTCTAAAACAATTTTTCAGCATTGCTGGGTAGTTGCTAAATTTTTTAATTGCATTTGTTTCACTGATTGTTAAGACCAGAGTATCTTATTCAGGAGGGCTTAAAAGTGTTAAAAGATTTTTATCTAACAATGGATGTTATATACAATTAATTTCTTCAGCATTGCTTGATTCCCTTTGCCTTTGATTATAGACTATTTAGTAACATCCTTTTGTAAAGTTATAAACCATGCTTTTATCTTTTTCTACACTCCTCTCCTTTTTTTTTTTTTTTCTTTTAGTACCATAGATACTTGAATGCATATCATAAATAAACATTGAAGGAGATGCCTGATGGAAAGAGACATGTAGGGAGAATGAATTTTCTCATTAAACTTGCAGCAATTACTGTTTAAATTACTTTTCGGAATTAGTTCCACTGAAGGGACAATACTGTTGACATAAATATCCTTGCAACAGTGAAAGGAACATAATTCTGCTTACAAATTTATTTAAATTCAGAAGAGAACCAATTAAATTTTGCATTAACAAGTGTTTTAGTTTAATATTGAATGCATTCTTACTGCAACTTTTAGTATGTCTGGTTTCCCTTCACAACTCCTTTTGTTCAAAGTAGTTTGTTTTCTGTGAACTGATGAATATAGATCAGGTGATATGAAAGTCTTTCTTCAAAATTTCAAATTACAGTTAATTTCAAAATTCAAACTAATTCCTATAGAAGGAAAATTCTTTTTAGAATTTCTAGATGCTCTAGGCCAAGGCTGCTAGTCGAAGAGTTGTAACGTGGTAATTATGAGAGGCTTAATCACATTAAAAAGCTTAAAGACAAAATGCTGCATTCAGTCTTTAGTTCTGTGATGGTGTCTCCTCTTGTTTGAAAGGGAATGTTAATTAGCAGAGAGCAGTTAATTGTGAATGGATAAATGCCTGGTTTAGAAGATTTGTTTTTTGATGGAAGTCTTCAAAGTTGCAGAGAATAAACAAATTATTTAGTCCTTGTCATATTTCTCAAAAATCCCATTTAGGTTAGGGGCAGAATGATGCTTCATTGCGTTCTTAAGCAGGACTGGGCTGTAGGCAAAAGGTTGGATGAACAGTAGAGGGCGATAATGCAACATGTAACCATAAAGTATTGCTAAATATAAGTACACAAGTATTAGTCAGTATCTCATAACAATTTTTAGTAATTTTCCTGTTAAGACACGAATTTCTTCATTTCAACCACAGTCTATTAGTATTTGATTTAGAGCTGAAACATATGAATAGACTATAAATGTATTTACAATTTTATCTTTTCATTTTTCTCTAGGAAAATGTTCTAGTTTCAAAAATATGGCTTTAGAGGGAAATTAATCCTTTATTAATCGATGCCTACTTTTTTTCTGTCATTTTTAATCAATGTAGACGGCAACCCAAAATATCCTGAAGAATTATTCAGAATAAATGCATTTTAATATCTAAATAAATAATTTCATTTAATCACTTGTTTTGTTCTGTGGAAGATAACACAATTGCTCTGCTTTGCTTTATAATTACTGATTTTTTCCAAAATTTGCACATATGGCTGGTATTATTTAAAATAATTTCAATTATGCCCTTTTGCATATATGAGAGTTTGCTCAGTGCAGAGGAAAATGATATTGTTTTCCTTGAAGCTAACTTATTTCAACAGTATTCTTTTTCATGTTTCAGAAAATATATTCTACATTTTTTGGGATACTAATTAGGAACTGTTACTTTTCAAATAACCATAAACTGTTTCCACCATGAGCTGGCCTGTTCAGTGTTAGTGCACATGTTAGAGCATTTGAAAATTTGGCATCTTGAAAAATATTTGTAAGTGCTATAATTGTGAGTTGCTGATGGAAATGGAAAGTGAATCATCCATTTCACTTGCAAATTTAAGAAATCTCATCACCATTCAAAGATATTAAAGCAAGGTTAAATTACTTAAAGTGCTTATTCAGAAAATGAAATTATATTTAATCCATCTGCAGATATTACAGTGCTCATATAGCAATTGAATTCGTAGTGGTTAACTCAGGGATTAGTTCTCAGTGTCTGGGAATGTTCATGAACAGTGTGAATAAGCTGTTTGGAGAACAGACAAATCAAGTTGCTGATGACTATTCTGGCATTATTAGTAAGTCAATAATGTCCAGGGAGAAAACAAAAGAAGTGCAGCATTTGATTTAAGAAGCTATGCAGCCATACTTAGGATTGAAAAGGGGTTATGGCTTGACTAATAAATCCATAGTGGGCATGGGAACCCAAGATTTGATTTTAGTAATACTTGGGTCTGAAATGCTTTGGATAATGAGTAAGTTTGTGTATGTAAGGAGAAATACCAAACACCACTCATTGTTTGCTTTTCACTGGAAGTGTGGTAATCCTCTTGATTTTCCCATAGAAATCAAGTGCTCTTAATTTACTGTGTTTCTTTCCTTAGCTAAAACCAAGTATTCTTGTAGGTTGGACTGATTTGTGTATGCTGACTTTTTGTATTTCTTGGTTGCACCAGCTTCCTCTTTCTCTAACAGACAGATGAATATTTTTAAATTATCTGACCATGCAGACATTGATGTTCCAAATATGATAGATAAAATGTAAAGAATGACTATTTGAATTTTTGTTGCTGAGCTGTAAACTGCAGGAAAGAAGCAGCAGTAATGGTGGGTGACTTCACCCTGTCTATAGGCACATGGTGCCTTTGTTACCAAATTTCCCAGACTGTTTCCATAGTGTGGAAGCTTTGTGCAAACTTTCTGCATGAAGGTTGTCACCTTTTCTTAATTTTGGTCCCCATTTGTAGTGCTGTACCTTCTTTGCTTGCCATTTGATAAGTAGAATAGAAAGCATCATTAATTAGACAGGCACTCCTTTAATTTTATTGTTTGTGACCAATTTCAGATCCAGTTACAGACTGAGTAAGAGGTGATGCATTTTTACAGAATTGCACCTGATCCTTGTACTGAGGAGTTACCAGGGTGAAGTGGTAGTCCTACAAAGGTCAGCATGGATAGAAATACAGCACATGGTTATGAGTTATGCTACAACTCTCCATATTGGCAACTCAAAACTGAAATGAAATTATAATTAACTGCACTTTAACGAAAAACTGCCTGTGTAAAATGAAGTTTATGTTTAATTAAAAAATTCAAATTTTGATCATATATTCCTAAATCACATTTTTTCTGGTATTTTATCAGACCTATTTATTCTTGACATTAAAAGTGTTATATTTCTTTTACTTCCTTCTCAGCAAGCAAATGTACCTAGACAATAATTCATACTGCCATTCACTCAATAAACAGAGTGCATTTTGAGAAACACTGCCTTTTAAGAATTGCATCTGATCCAATAAACCAAATTATATAATAATAAAGTATGTCACCGATGTAAACAAATACCAGATGGGTTGTAAAACATTCCATTTTAGATCAATGCAAATAGACTGAGATAAGCACTGCTGTGGTGTATTGTCAGTCACTAATACAGCTCAAAAAGGGATTCCCACTGCGTGCCTGTATTCTGGAGGGTTCCACTTCATGTTTGGTTTTCTCTTGCTTTGAGTCTCACTCTCTTTAGCCCCACTTGCTCCCTGTTTTTGTGCTTTCAGACCCAATGTACCGGCTTGGCTGCATTTCAAAGTGTGACAACACAAGCCAGCAAGGTTTTGCTAATCAAAATCAGAAGGTGTTCCCAGAGAAAGCATTCCCAGGGAAGGGGTGTGGGCCGGTTGAGGCGTGGGCACTGCGGTGGCTGGGATGTTGCTTTCTGTATTTTGGAGAGTGGGAGTGGGGTAATTTCTTGTGTTAATTTCTAACCCTGAAGTGGTGGATGTTGTTACCTATACCAGACACAGCTTCCTCCAGGATGGATGTACATGATGACAGTTGGATTTTTTTAGATATGAATGTTTTTACTACAAGACTCTTTCAGTTGTGGTCAGTTCAAGATGAAGTTCCAACAGTGTTTCCATTATTGATTGAATGCAAGGCTGAAGTTTTTTTCCACACAGTTAAAATCTGGAGGCTGTTTTTCTGTGTTTAAGATATCTGCTAGCACTTCTATAATAAAGTTTTCTAATTGTGTGTTCATTGACATTTTATCTTTAGATACATGGTCTAGTGGTGGACTTGGCAGTGTGAGGTTTGTGGTTGGGCTCAATAATCTTAAAGGTGATTTCCAATCTAAGCAATTCTATGATCTGCTTATGTGTCTGTATTCTACACTAAGTCAAATTTATAATAATATTTAAATTTAAATTAGCATGTCTCATTCAGCAATATATCAGAAGGGGTAGTTAAGTATTGTATTTGGAGGATATCCATATTTTAGTGGGTTTACCTGGTTTTCTGTATATGGCACCTAGATTCTATTTCCTTTGTTCATACAGTAGATCTGAGATTTATTAGTTCATGCAAACAGCTTTAGCCCTTTTAAATCCTGCATAATACTTGAACCTAAGTGGCAGAAAATATAGAGGCAGATTTTTAAAAAAAATGTGACTTTCAGGTGGATCTGTATACTCCAGATGGATTCTTGATAAAATCTTAACAAGAGAGGTTATTATTCCCAATATCCAGAATAAACGTTCATGTAACGCTCTTCGAAAGGTTTGTTTAAAATACTTCAAACAATTTACAAGAAATAGTTAAGTAACACAATGCAGGCAGATTTTCAGCCGATGATCTGCAAGTACCATGTCTGAATTATGAGCAATGATGGTTCACTATTACAAGCCAACCATAAAATGTAGGTTGGATCATAGAAACAGAAACACTTTGTCTCCTTCAAGATGTAGAGCTGGATTTTATTGGTAGAGAGGAGATGCAGTCAGGATGGTTTAGCTAAGAAAGGTTTGGTGTTTTCTTATGATTACTAACCTGTTATTTGTGGATCTATTAGCCTATTTGACATCACCAGGAATGCCAAATTTGAGTTATCTTAGGAGCTGTATAAATCACAGAATGTGCCTATTTTAGCTGCCTGTTCGGGTAGAATTTACTTGTGTAAATACTGAAATAGGATAGGGTGAATTTAAGCACTCTTTAGGTGTTTTATGTATTGAAAAGTATAGTTAATTTATATAGATGAATTTCTATCTTGGCTGAAGACTTTAATCTTCCTTGTTTTTCTTGTAAAGTTAACAGAAAAGGGCCACTTCAGATCTGGAGACTTCTCCATTTTCTCTGTGAGGCTTCTGAGAATCTGACATAACTTCTTTGTCAATACTTAATTAACACAGAGTTTTTTAGTACATATTTTAAATTTTTTAGTGTATTTGCTAAGATACTATCAAAAGCTTTGCAGAAAGTGTGGTCTAGTTACTTTCTTCATATTTAATGCAGTAAAATCAAACCTTATCTACACACAGACACAGTTCACACATATACCAGAGGCATGCAGATATGCCTAATCTCATTTGCATCCAAAAGTTTTTTTTCCAGAAGCAAATGTCTTCCAGCTCAGGGTATGAATTAGAATTGTGTTGCAGAAAACCAATACCTTATTTACAAAAATATATTTTCTTGATTTCTTCTTCTGGGAATTAATTTAAGTAAGAAAAACACCTGTCATCTTGTCTGACAGCTGATGACAGCATTAAGATCACTGAGTGACTAAGATGACAAGCTATCCCTGCACATCAAAACATCAGGCTTTTATTGCTGTCTTGGGTATACAAGAAACTTGTATTAAGTGGTATTTAACAAGAACTCGTCCTGTTTGTCAGTTGTGTGACATGATTTTTATGAAAGAAGGAGTAATGCCCCACGTCAGCTGAAGATGAGGAGATTGCGGTGGGTATTGCCTGTCTGCGTTCCGTGAAGCTTGTCTGCAGAGATGCAAACAGATCAAAGGGCATGTTTTCTTCATCACAATTCCTGATGGGGATTAGGCAAGTTTATATGAAAATTCATACATTGCTAATCAGAAACTGATTGTTCAAATTTAGGAAGAAGTTTTCTTATGAAGAAACACAGCTTTTTTTTTCCCCCTTAGATAATGTGAATTATTGTAATTTTATCACTGTCCCATTTAACTCCTGTAACTTTACAACCATGCTCTATTGAATGGGAAAATTACTAAAAGCACTGTGGAAGCATCCCTTCAATCTGAAACTTCCCTTTCATGTATTCAAAAGTTTGGGGAAATTAATCACTTTGTTTCAGTAAAAATACATTATATTCTCTAATAGTCTTCAATATCTCCTTCAGAAAAGAACTATGATCTATTCTTCAGTGAGTGGTAAAGTAAATGGAAATGGAATGTGTTGTGTTGTCTTTTTTAAACATTTAATCAAGGAGATCTTGGCAAAATGTGCTTTGTTATAGTGCCCTGCACTGAGGGGTTTTTCCAGGTCAAGTTAACAGTAAACTGCCCTATTCTAGCTTCTGTATAGAGATAATTCTGAACTACAAATTCTCCTATAGCACATTCATGCGTTAAGGTTGAAGAATATGAAAAATCCCTACATTTTCCCAGACTTTTCTGGGGGATTTAGGGTCTGCCTAAATAAATGTTAAATACTAAAGGATTAGAATACATTGAAACAGTATAATTAGATTTCAGCCCCAAATCTAGATTTGTACTTTTCAGTTACATGCTCAGGTGAAGGACAGGCTGATCTTTAGAAAAAAAAAAATGGACAGCCTGAGTTTATCACCGGAAAAACAGCCACAGAAATATCGTTCTCTGTGATTTTTCTCAAGCCTCTATGGGGAGACTTGGGCAGAAGCTGCAAATGCAGTTTCTTGCTACTCCTTATTTCATATATGAATCTTGACCATATGCTCTGAGTGGGTTTGAAATCACTTAGATTTCATTTTTTATTTATGTTTGTTATTATGCAGTGACCCATAGCACTGAAAACATGTTATAAAGAAAACAGTGCAGTAGGTAATTAGTGGGAGAAATATTTCAAAATAGTATTTTTAATATGTTGCTTAATATATATGGTGACTAGCATATTTGTTTGATTTTTCATGCATTCTCTTTGTTTACCCATATTTGCCTCATCATTTGATGTTGCCAATATTTGGTCAATGTTACTATTCTGCATATAAGGAAATTTTGGTGGGATTTTGAATGTTACATATTTTTATGAATTTCTGGTTTTATTAATATGAAGATTTATTTTTTTTCCTCTAGAAAGGTCCTAAAGGAAATCTCTGTTGGAAACCTAAAGCCTAATGAAACAGTTGAAGCAAATCTGGAAGCACAACTACTCTCCAAATTAGACCATCCAGCCATTGTCAAATTTTATGCAAGCTTTGTGGAGCGAGATAGTTTCTGCATTATCACTGAATATTGTGAGGTGAGACTGAAGAAATTTGACAGAATGTGTTTATTATAATAGGGTCTTCTAAGAAGCCATTTTATAAAATGTTTTAGTTTGAACTTTAGTCTTTATTTGTTGCTTGTGGCATCACCTGCTACTTGTTAGGTGTGTTCCTTTCAGATAAGGAATGTTACCTGCTCATGTGAGACTCACAGATGAACACACCATGGAAGAAGAAATAGGTAATTTTAAGTGCAAGTTCATTTGGTGTTACAAGTGTTACAAGAAAGGCTTAAATGCAGACACACTGACAGATCTGTGTGAGAACTCAGAAAGGTTGGACCACTTGTGTGCTACTGATAGGTGAGAGAAGATGAGATTGGGGGTATGGAGGCACGATATAAAATCTGGTGTAAATGAGGAAGGGAAAACTCACTTGTGATTTGGAGGTGATTACAAGAAACTTAAGCCTGATCACATGGATGATGAGTTTGGCAGCAACATTGGCTTTATAAAATGAAAAACAGTGTGAGTCAAATACCAGAGTGTAGTGGATACAACAAATGTTAAAGCAGGATGTTCTACAGTATAGTTACCATTCATTTTTTGACTCCAGCATTTGGTTTAAGAACATATTGCTGAAATCTGTCTTAAAGCTTTCAAATAAGAATTTAAACATATTTAAGCCAGTTTGTTAGTAGTTTATATAAAACAAGTGCCTACTTTGTATTAAATATAGATATGCTCTTTCAAAAAAAGTCTGTCATACATAAAGTGATCTTTTAATGAAACTGTGAAGCAAACTCTTCATTTGTGTTCTGCTAGACATGCTGAAATGCTTTGGAAGATAATGAGCTTAGACTACTGGGTTACCAGTCCACAAATCAGATTTGACTTAGCTAATCACATTTCTTCAAGAATTTAGCTTTCATGGTAATAATTAAGCAAGTACCATTTCTGTCAGGTATTTTTTCCTTAGAAGCTTTCTTTGATGACAGTTAAATGAATATTTATTGCTGGGATATTTAAAAATTGAATCTGTGATGTTCAATTCTGTGATAGAATCTGAATATTTGTTCATATACTATTTTAACATCCATGCAGAAGCTTTTTGTGCCATTCCCTGAATGTCTGACAGCTGGGGTTTGAGAATATTGTCAAATTTTTGAGGGAATCCAGAGCTTCAGAACTGAAGGATTATTCTAATCTAGTCCAGCTATTCCCATGCACTCATAATTTACTCTCTACTAGCAGTACAAAGTGGCCCAATATCAATTAAACATGTAGGAATAAAGGTACCTATTTCAGCAACACTATAGTACCTTTTATCTATCCAGTGCTTTTTATTCTCTTTTTAAAAAAAATATTTGTTCATTTGGCATAAAGTTACAGGTGAACAAAAAAGAACATGATAGCAGAGTAATCACAAGCATGACTCCTTGGAGTTTGGGGGTTTTTTATGCAGGCAATATAAACTACTCTGCATGAAAATGTTTTGGTAGAGAGTTACCCTATGATCTGAGAGTCACATCCTCAAACAAGTGAGAATGTATTAGAGCAAGGCAAATGAAGGAAGAGGAAATGGATTCACTGGCTGTGCACTGAACCTTTTCAGTTTTGAGTCTGCTAGGTGAGGTCAGGATGATACTTGGCCCAATAGGATGTGCTTCTGACATTTTCCCAAAGGACAAATTCTGTGGTATTGTTGCATTTAAGCCATTACAATATATTTCATCAAATGTTCAGACAAGGAAAAGTACAAAGCAAATTTGCACACATTGCTATAAAGTTTATTTTCTATTTTAGTGGGAGTATTTCCAAAAGGTATACTTTGTATTTACTTATCTACAACCTGCCTTTGTATGTGGTGGGATTTGGGTCTTTTGACCTAAAAGATGGCTGTTTAAATCATGCATAAATTGAGAATGAGAAAAATGTAGTGCTACCTGATCCTTCTTTGGAGGTCTAGTACATTCAGTTTCTCATGCATAGAATAATTACCAGATTGGCAGTAATTGGTACTCTTGGGCAGACTCAAAACAAAGAGCACACATTAAGTTGGCATGGAAACAGAACTACCCTCCTGAGCTTTATTCTGTTTTCTCCAAAGTACTGTGACTTATTCATTAGCCACGGTGCTTTGTTCATTCTTGCATGAGTAGCATAGAGGGAGCCTCCAGTGCAGCTGCCCCATACTATACCTTGTCCTGTGAAAGAAAAACAAAGAACATTGGTCTCCATTGCTCAGCTTGACATCTTATATTACAACTGAATTTAATCGAAATTATAGAAAAGAAGTGTATGTGTTTTGTTTTGATCTTACTCATTGAGCTTCTTAGACACTTTCCTCAATTCAAGATCTTATGGGTAATAGAAACGTTATCAACTGATTTTAAACAAAAATGCCTTAATGAACCTTGGATTTAATTTTGTAGTATAAATTGGACTTCAATAAAATACAGTTTTTACAAGACAGTCAATTTAAAAGTTACATCATTTGAATATATTATAAGGCAGAACTGACTGTACTTTCCCGCAGACAATTATTTATGTCTCTTGATGGCGGTCTCAGCTGTGATGTGAGTACACATATGCTAAGGAAATCTGAGCAAAAGGAATAAGTAAAGCAGTCAATGCCTGTTCACGTTATCAGCTCTAGATGCTAACCTGTTTTAAATAATTTACTGGTGTGTTTGATACTCTTGATATTTGAATAGAAACTGCAGCTTGGAAACTCCACATGTACCTAATTTGTTAAACTGTTGAATTCCTTATGAATTTCATTATGCTGACCTTCCAAAATGCTAAATTGGGTTGAGAAATTTTTTCAGAGTTTCACAGCAGCAGTATTTCAGCAACCTTTTATGATGTGTTTTTGTTTTCCTTTTTTTAGACATAAAATCAAGGTTAAATTAATTGTAGGACATTGAGAACACTCTTCCCTGCTTGAAGGTAAAAACGTATGCAGTTACGTGAGGGCATATGTAGTGCATTATTCAACTGCTTTTGTTCTCCTTAGACCTCTTGCACGAATTGTCCTTCAGCTTCAGGGTATTCACTGCCCAAATTCTGTAGGTCCTGCACTTACTTTTCTTTGGATTTTTCATGGCAATGTGTTATTGTGAGAGGGGACCCATTGGGACAGGGATAAACGGTGTTGGGAGCCTGCTGCACTTCATCTGTCCTCACCAGGATAGTGCACAGTCCCTTGAGGCCAGCAGCCAGCTGACACGTGTTTGAGCACCCCGTCAGTCCTGGACTCTGGATGGTCTGGGGCATCTGTCTAGAACAGTTTATTTTATAATGTGACTCATTGTTTTTGAGGTGCATGAATAGATTCAGGCACAGCCCATCTGGTTGCCATGCAATGGAGCACCCAGCAACAGTTTTTCTTTCCTTCCTCTTCTCTGCTGCAAGCAACCAGGGGGAAGCTGCTGAACATTTGGAGTTCCAAAGGGGAAGCAGCTGCTGAGAGTTCCAAGTTCCCAGTAGAGCTTCTCTCTGGGCTGCAGCAGGGCAGCAGATGGAGAGCTGAACCCATATTCCCTTCCCTAGTGAATGAGATGATTCAGACATTTCAATTAAAAAATTGCAGGACATTGTCAGGGAACACATCTTTGACACATGCTAAAAGAGATTTGCTTTGTTTTAACACACTCACTTTTGAATGTTGTAACTTAGAACCATAGAAAGGTTTCTAGAAAGGCCATAGAAATTACTGCTTCATGTCAGAAACACATAAATGTATAGATCTGCAGGGACAGAATCTGCTTATTTTGTAGCAGCAGTATGAAGCTCTGTGGTGTTGGGAACAGAAAAACAAGAAATGCTGAAGACATCAGAGAAAGATGATGGTGAGAGTCAACAGTACAGAGGAATAAAGGGTTGATAGTGGGAAATGATGGTACTGGTACAATTGTGCAGGTTTCTTCTATATGGCACATAAAACTTCTGATTTTATGCTGAATGTACAATCTGAAAGTAATGACTTATGGCAAATAAGCTGTCCTGATGTAAGGTAATCAGTCACTAGAGTGTAATCAGACTCACAGTCCCTTTGCTCTGGGGTTAGTTACCTCAGTACATTCCTTACCATTAATGTGTGTGCATTCTTGTAGACAAATTTAATTTATTTTATAAACTGGATAAACAATCAGCTGACAACCATCTGTGTATTTTTGAGCAAAAAGTAAGATTTTCCTGGAAGTCTCCTCAAAATCCTCTTTCATCATGTTGTTGAGCAACTGATATTTCCAAATATCTGGATTACTATTTTCAAGTAGTCTTTTTCTGGATATATTTTCTGGTTTATTGGCACTCCCTACTGTGTGTCACATTGTTCCCTTCCTAGTGCTACTTCAAGATCAATTGTTGTTTTAAAGGAGTATCCCAATAACACATGCTACATATTCTTGAGGCTTTGAGTCTGCTTTGTTTCTGGCAAAAGTGAGTTTGAAAGAGGGCAAAGTATCATAATTAAAGAGACTGTATTTTAATTCTTAAGAGAACAATATGGTTTCTTTGGTGCTGATATAGTTATTATAACATAATAAATGAGTGTCTCTTGACTGTGCAATGTTTGACTGGAGTGAAAATGCTTTTCTCAAATTTATTAACTTATTCAGACCGATTGGGACAGATTAATTTTACTTACCTAGGTGTCTATATATTAGCCAGTCAAGGTAGGCCCTCATTGTAAATCTTTGCAGAGAAACAGTGTTTCTACAACGTGAGCCATCCCTTCCTAAGGCAGCAACTGGATGGCAGAGATAATTGCTCTATACAGGTGTGTGTTCCTTTGTCTTGACTATAAAGGTTTGGGGTGAGCAGCTCAGATGCTGAAGTTGGGTGACATGAAGTAAGAACAGCTGGAAACTTTGATGATCTTGTTCAACACTAGGAGAAAACTACGAAGCCAGACTAGTTGATACCATTTTGATCCTCACTTGTGTATGCTTTTGGTGCTGGTAGAGTTCAGAATTCATGTGCATATGTTGATTTTACAGACCTACATGATAGGATGCCTGAAGGTCTGAGGAAATGGGGTCCTGTACTGTGATGGAGATAGCATTTTGAAAACTTACTTTAAATGTACAAATATGTTGTGATATTTTTCAGGGTGGAGATCTAGATTTTAAAATTCAAGAATACAAAGATTCTGGGAAGATGTTCACTCAAAGTCAAGTAATAGACTGGTTTATACAGTTGTTACTCGGAGTCAACTACATGCATGAAAGGTACAGTCATTTGATATGAGAGCATTTGGCTCGGGAGGGGAGTGAATGGACTTACTGGCTAGTTGGGGGTACTCAAACAGAAAGTTCTGTTCACCAAACTATTATAGTTAGTATATGTCAGATACCTCAAGTGTAATTAATTACCTATCCTGTAGGAACATTGTACATTATATCTTTTAGCAGGACAATGGTAGATGTCTTCCAGCATTAGACACTTTTTTAAAGAGCCAAATGGAAAATGGAGCACAGTAGAAATAGATCAATATTGTTAGAAGAAAATGGATTAAAAGGAAAAAAAAATAATCTTTTTTAAAGGGAGTAAAGAAGCATGTCCTGCACATATTTACTGTGAAGCATCCAATATATATGCTTGATGGACTCCCAGTAAAATCAGTGGAGTTACATACTCCTTTTGAAAAGAGACATCACTTTTAAAAGCACATCAAAGATTAACTTAAAAAATTACTGCAGGTCATCCAGATATGAGGAGATCCCACATGGCTGGAGCAGGGGTAGTGTATATAGATGAATGCCTACCTGGACATCTCCATGAGTGTAGCTCTTGCCTGCAGTGTGATTTCAGCAGGCTGACTGCAGCGATGGAAGGATTTCCCTTGTTGCCAGTGTGCTGGACATGTACAGTGCCTGTCTGGTCCGTTTTCTGCATCATCTTTTGCAGAGCTTGGGTAAAATTTGCTTGCCTGAATTTTAGGTGCAACCAAGCAGTAGGTAGAGAGGTCACCTGTCATCAACAACAACCATTCCTCAGTTGAACTGAAGTTAAGTGTGTGGGAGGTGTTTGACCTAAACTAATGGATGCCTAATGAGTTTTTGCAAGTGTCAGACTGTGGAGGGAAAAGGGCAGAGTGAATTGCTGTCTAAGATGCAAGAGCATTTTTGTTCCTAAATGCCAATTTATCTAGGACTTGTACATTAAATGCTGCCCTTCCAGTGATGGGACAACATGAAGAGAGCTCTCTTGGGATGCTGTGCCTCTTCAGCATTCACCTCAGACCAAAAGGACAGAGGGAAACGGAAATAAAAATCCTGACAATTTAACCAAACTATCACTGTGGTTTGGTTTTTTTCCTCTCTTGAACTTCAGTTTAACAACTTATCATTAAAAGTTTTGGTATCCTGTAAAGTCCCCTTTTGGTGAAATCCTTTCTTTAACATATGTGTTTAGAGGATGCTTTGTGCAGAATAATGCAGAATAATAATATAAACATTGCATTTGGACCTATGGTCATTGTAGGACCCTTTCTACTGAACTATTTGATTTTATGCTGTGAGTTATTCTTTTTGTCTTTCATTTTCTGTATTTCCTTATGCCTCTTTTATCTCTGGTTTTCCCATGCATCCCTTTTGTCTGCTCTTCTCTCTATTTTACTTACTTTCCACTTGTTCTCAAACAAATCATTAAAATCAAATAAGATCCTAAAAATAAACTAAATTTGGTAAATATGTATATAATATTTGGCTTCCTGAAAAGTCAGTTAATTCTCCAGTTAAAGCAATTTGATTTTCCAAACAACATTTCGTTTTCTCCTTTTCAATCATAGCTAATAGTACCTCTCCAGACACTTACAAATAACTCGAGAGTTTTACTTTATATATATTTATTTGTATTTTGGGTTATTTGGGTGTATGTACATTACAAAATTTAACCTTTTTCTTATTAGTATAGACTCACACAATAGCTTAAAAGGAAAAGGTTAGGCTTAAAAGAATTTAATACTACCCACAGAAATTTGAAATACTAAAACATAATAACAGCCCTCTATTTCTGTATAGAGGAGTCATGCATGATTTCTTCTCTACTGATGTGGAAAAAAGCTGTAGTATATGTTTGAATTATGTTCTAATGCAAAGAAAGCTTTTCCCTAGAATTAGAAGCTTGAGGTGTTTACAGCCTGTGAGTTGGTCCTTCCCCATGCCATTCCTAAGAAATCTCAGCTGCTGTGGAATGGAGTCTTTTTTCCAGAGCAGCAAAAATTATTATTTATGGTTTTAAATGTAGACTATTCACTTGTCCTTCTTGCACAACTTTAATTGAACTTCCATATGTTTTGAAAACTCTTATGCTGGAAACTTGATTAGTTTTTTTTTTAATTTGAAACTTGAAAACAAAGTTATCTAGAAATACACGGATTCAATCCTTATCTGTCTTTTGTATAAACAGAGGGAGAAGTAAAAGAGTTCAGTGGTCTGATCTAGATGGAGACCTTTAGCATGAAACCACCCTGTAGTCTCTCATAGCAAATGTAGCCCATTGCATGTCTGTGCACAAAATTAATCCCACAGCAATCAGGCAATGAGGCCATTGATTAATTTAACCTCAATTTGAATAAGGCTGACCGTTATGTTACCCATCATTTTGCTAATCTTTATGCAGAATTCATGAACACAGATTTTTATAAGGTTACTCTTTATGCAAACAGCAGATAATACAAGGTTCAGACTTCCACAGAACCTCTTACTCCTCTGCGGAGTTCTTCAGATAGAGTAAAGAGGAAGTAATTGCTCATGATTCCACAGCAGTAATATACTTCAGCTTCACTTGCAGCTCATTCTGTTGCAGGCAAAGCTTCATTCAAGGAGGCTGCCCACTGCTCAGGGCTTTTCTTGTTCTTTCATGACTATGAGACAGCAAGCAGGTACTCTACAGAACACAGATATGGGTATATTTACAGCCCAGATTTGAAACTGTCCTTAAGTGTTAATTTCTACCCAAAATAACCACTCAATAACCACTTCACTGTCCATCAAGTAAAGTTTTGCTGGAGCCCAGTTAGTTCATGTTACCTTTATAAGTCTGTCTGATCCTACAAAAAAAAGGTTGCTCTCTTTCTTTAACTGGATTTACAGTGCAGTCTTGACAATAATTTCTTTCTAGTATTAAAGTATTCTTTTCAGGTAAGGTTTCAGCTGGTACCTTGTTTATCTTCTGACATATCATGGCAGAATAAGTTGCATTGCAGTGAGAGATACCATCATGGAAAGCTCAAAAAAATCACCCCAAATACTTCTTTGTCCTATTAATACATGAAAGCATCTTACAGTTATTGGTAATGCGAATAAAATACATAACATTTTCATCACTATGTTGCAAGATTATATTAGCATGACATTGCAATTCAAACTAATGTGACCCAAACATCTTTTCATCTCCATTTCAAATAACATGCTACTGAAAGCTTTCTGGCTCATTTTTATACTTCAAGATACCTGTTATTAAAATAATAGATATTCAGGAAACTTTCAGGTTCAAAAATTCTGTGGTTATATTTCTACAAAGGAGTACTATTAAAAGAAGGTTGAAACCCACCAATGCTCAGCAACAACGTGCAAGAATAATTTAACTCAGTAAAAGCAAGTTGTTTCAAAGGATCTGTGTGATGAACGGTAAGAAAAGTCCTTATGAATCTAAATGAACAAGATTTCTGTAAAACCCAGTGTGTGTATATATATATACATGTGTACACTTATGGAAGAATAATAAATATCACATTAGTTTGATTTCCTTACTGATATAATATATGAGTGTATGCGTTTTGCTCACAGAAGTTGTCAAATAGAGAACAAATTATTTATAAACAATATTTTATAAACATGGCTGGAGGCATACTGAATAAAACTTTCATCTTTCCCAATGTGCAAACCTTTTTCTAATGAAAGTAAAGTCATTACTTTCAGGGCAAAAAATTGAAAGAAAAAGAAGTGAAAAAAAATTGCTATAAGAAGCACGAAGAACTCTTTTCCTTGACCCATAAAAATAGAAAAGTTTCTTTTTCGTGCCCAGTCTATGTACATACTGCAGTAAACTCTAATATTATTTTTCATGGTCTTTTTCCCATTTGTGAACTGAGTATATTGAAGTGTATATTTTTTTCTCTTCTTGCAAAAAATATTTTCAAATGAGTTGTGAACGAAATTATTTATTTAAATTGTGCTGCAGAATGCATATTTTCTAATCTTAATATAGAAACTATTCTGGAAATAATTTCATTATGTCAATGACTAAGACTTCAAGAATTCAAATTTGAGATAATACTTGAGGATTGCTCAAAAAAAATTAATGTTGAGTATTATATTTTTTTTTCTGCCCACATCTCAAGAATCTTAGAGCATCATTTTCTTTCTTTACGTGATCTAAATGGCTGAATGACAACTGTGTTTGTGTTTGCAAATACAGTTTCTGTAGCCAGTATGTACCAAATGCTGTTCTAACCTCCTCCTGGGCAGAGCTGATGACTTATTCTGTGTGTTAGCAATCATTTCAAAAGTGAATTTAGTTGAGGTTATAGGGAGCAATGCTTTTGGAAACGTTATTAACAAGAATTAATTGAGAATATGTTTTGTATACTGCACAGATAATTTGTTTTCCTAAGGGGCATGTAAGATTTATACAAATTAAGAAGATTCTATATATCCTTACATGGTGTGTAGCTTATGATGGTTTTTTTCAAACTTTGATGGAAAAATAAGTCTTTAAAAGCTAATTGTTCTGTTTCTTTTCCTTTTCATCTTTGTGTTTGTAAAGTTCTTTCATCTTCCACACTGTTACTGTGAAAAATTGAACTACTAGCTTAGGCTATATACATATTTGTCTTTGAAGTAATACTTTTGCTCTGAAAGAGTCTTAGCTTTGAGAAGCTCTTATTGCTGTTTCTCTCATCCCTTTTTCTCTTGTGAGACATTTCATTCTCCTGGCAGAAAATAGATGTCATGCTTTTAAGACGAGTCAGATAGGAAGATTTGCCTTTCTCCCTTCCTCTGCAGCTCATGCTATGTCCGTATCTGTATTCTTAAGCTGGGATCCTCAGGTACATTTTTATTATCCTGCTTAGACTCTCACCCTGCATGTGGGTGCCTGTGAATGCACCTCTCTGTGTGTACATGAAGCTCCTTAATGCCATCGTCCATGGATTGTCACTGCCAGAGTTAGACTGTAGCAGTGGTGGGCTGGCCTTTCTGAAAAGGGCTGAAGTTAAATACCTGAAACACTTAATATGTGACTCTGAATGCTTCCAGCTGGATGACGCTGAATTTCCTTTTCTATTCCAGACGGATACTTCACAGGGATTTGAAAGCCAAGAATATATTTTTGAAAGATAATCTTCTTAAAATTGGTGAGATTTTCATACTTTTTAAAGATATATTTATTTTCATGTGATAGAACAGTCCAGCAGACATTTTGTCAATAAGGAGATTTAAAGTAAATCATGTCTGCAATAGCATTTTGATTTGTGGTCAAACATTTGTTTGACAGTCAGTCACAGGAGAGGCAGTGAAATCTCTAGCTTAGAGGATGCTTCAAGCTTGGCTGGACCTGGACTTGAGCAGCCCCATGTAACTTGCTTTGAGCCAGGGGTTTGAGAGAGAAGACGTTGTGAAGCCTCTTCAAACCCACATTGTTCTGTGAAATGCTTTTGTGGTGTTTTGATTTTGAAGAATTACAGAAAGTTGTTTTTCCCCTTTTCTTAAATACTACCAGAATTTTCTGGATGTACAGTCATTTTATCATGTCTAACAGTAAACAAAAAAAGTTTTTATGAATAGATACATATTTATATTAATAGATTATTGTTTCTACTGATATTTTTAGGAGACTTTGGAGTTTCTTGTCTTTTGATGGGTTCATGTGATCTTGCAACTACTTTTGCTGGGACACCATACTACATGAGTCCAGAAGTACTGCAGCACCAGGGATATAATACAAAATCTGACATTTGGTGAGTAGTCAGAATGCTATTTTGGTTGGATTAGGCATTTATCCCCACTAAAACTATTTCAGGATATTTGAATCAAATGTTTCAATCTGAAGCCTTGCCCTTTCTGTTAGATAGAATGTAGTTGGCTTTTATTCTGGGTTATCTGAGACTTTAAAGGAGAGTAAAATTCAGGTCCAGTCTCTGATGTGATACAGGATGATTGTAGACAAAGTTCAGGATTTTCTAGGAAGGGGGAAATCTCTTTTTTTCTCATATTGAGATAGATGAGTTGAAAGAAGCAACTTTCTGTGAAACTTTGGGTGGACGAGCAAAGAGTGATTCTGGCTGAGAAGATAGCAGAAGGACCTTCTTAGGAACTAAATTTAAAAACATTGGCAAATATTAAAAGCAAGAATGTATTTGGAAGTGGAGTTGAAAAAGAGAATAACTGCAGTGTTAGAACAGAAACAAAAGGCACTCTGTTTTAGAAGAGGCTCAAAGGTAGAAAGAATAGTGTCAGTTCTGCATTTAGATGGCACAAATTCTTGAGATCAGGACTTCTGAGGTGATGATTAGAGAATCAAATTTAGAAACTGATATCAGTTGAAACACTTTAGGAAACTTTTAGGTGTGCAGGTACTCTTCCAAGCTAAGATGGAGAACAATTTTCTTGGATGGGGAAAATATCTGGCTTGTTTGTATGTCTGTCCTAAAACATGTCATGTTTTAAGATAATAGAAGTGTTGTATTTTTAGATTTTGTCATAGTATTTTATTTAAGGGGCTTTGTTTCTTTTATGGGGTTTTTGTTGGTTTTTTTTTTCCCCTGTAGCTATATATATCAGAAGATTCATTTTTTCTAAATATTTCAAACCAGGAAACTTCCTTTGTAAAACATTTGACCACTGGAATATAGTTAGATTGCTTGATAATTTACTCTTGCTTTGTTTCAGTTCTGCCTTTTCGAAATATACTTGTGACTGCAGGATATAATTCTAAAAGTGGGGAACAGTCATCTATATTTTCAAATGGTAGCAACCATTTTTCACAGTTGACATATTCAGTCCAGTCAAGGGATAAGTCAGAAATCTCATCTCATGGTCTGTGTAGCTGGTGGCTATGGATTTGATGTCAGATTCTCTCTTGTTCTTCTGTAGGAAATATCAGTTAATACATGTAGTCAATAAAAGTATATTGGGAGAAGACTTCAAAGATGTCACAACAAATGAATAGGCAGGGAAGCCTATTGAGCCTTTTGTGCTCTTCTACTTTTAATTAAGGAATAATTTCTTTTATTGCAGTGCAAATAGAAAGTAAAACACATGTTTAAGTTCTATTTGTGGTTACTAGTGTCAATCCATATAGGTCATTGAAGTTGTATAGAGTAAATGCAAGCAGAGTTTGGCCCAATATTTTTATAAATGATGTGTTGATCACCCTTTCAAAATTTACAAAAATGCAGAAAAAAGCCCCCCATCCAAAACTCAGTAGCTACCAGCTTTCTGCTGTACTTTCTCTTTTGTAATCTTTCCAAAGCATTGCCAAGAGCACTCATCTGAGGGTGAAACTGCTTGCAGTAGGAGCTTCTTGGCCCTCACTGTAGGGACACTAAGGAGGAGGTGTGCCCTGACTCAGTAGTTCCCCAGCCCACAAACCTCTTCTTTTTTTAAGCCAGGAAATTCTTTTCATCAGGACTCAT
The DNA here is from genome assembly GCA_013397915.1 of Daphoenositta chrysoptera. NCBI lineage: Eukaryota > Metazoa > Chordata > Aves > Passeriformes > Daphoenositta > Daphoenositta chrysoptera. The sequence goes on from VZRO01000214.1 coordinate 1,540,513, forward strand.
ATGTTTGATTGATACTCTCATAATTTCATCTTTTAATCTTTTTATAATGATTCTATTTGTTTTTTTTTTTACTGTCCCCATTTAACAGGGGCCAAAACACAAGAGGTCCCTGAGCATACAGGGGAGCCCACCCTGGAGGCTCCAGGTGAGATTAAGTCCTTGGGCCACTGTGCAGAAAGTTCAGTTGCTCAACAAGAATCAAAGAGTCACAGAATGGTTTGTGTTGGAAGGGCCCTCAAAGATCATCTCATTCCAACCCCCTTACCATGGGCAGGGACACCTTCCTCCTGATGAGGTTGCACAAAGCCCCATTCAGCCTGGCCTTGAACTCTCTCTCAGTTTGAAGCTGTTACCCCTTGTCCTATGATTACATGTCTTTGTAAAAAGTCCCTCTCTGGCTTTCCTGCAGTCCCCCTTTATGTACTGGAAGGTGCTCTAAGGTCTCCCTGGAGCCTTCTCTTCTCCAGGCTGAACAGCCCCAACTCTCTCAGCCTGTCTTCATGGAAGGGGTGTTCCAGCCCTCAGATCATCATGTGTACCTCTTCTGGACTTGCTTCAACAGGTCTGCATCCTTCTCATCTTGAGGGCCCAGATTTTGATGCAGTATTCCATGTGAGGTCTCAGAAGAGTGGAGTAGAGGGAAGAATCTCCTTCCTCAGCCTGCTGGTCACACTGCTTCTGATGCAGCCCAGGATGTGGTTGGCTTTCTGGGCTGTCAGCATATTGCCAAGTCATGTTGAGCTTTTCATCAAGCAACAGCCCCCATGTCCTTCTCCTCAGGCCTGTTCTCAATCCATGCTCTGCCCAGTCCGTATTTGTGACCTAAGTGCAGGACCGTGCAATTTGCCTTGTACTCCATACGGTTGGCATGGGCCCACCTCTCATTCTGCCAAGGCCCCTCTGGATGACAGTCCTTCCTTCCAGCACATTGGCCATACCACACAGCTTTTCAGCAACCTTGCTGAGGATAGGCTCAGTCCCTCTGTCCATGTTGCTGACAAAGATGTTAAACAGAATTGTTTGTTGACCCCTGAGGAATTTCAAGGAGTTGCCCAAGTCTTTTATATGTAGCTGAAGTGACATTCTATCTTCAGACTTGTCCTTCTCATCTCTAGCAGGACTCAAAAATTCACACACAAAAATGCAGACTTACAAGTGTTCCCATGTTAAATGTAAGGTATCTTCTGCAAAAGACAATTAGTGCTATCTCACCTCGATATCATGGTCCTCTCACTGTTCAGTCCAGTTCATTGGAAAGACCTCAATTTATGCTTCATTACTGATGTGCTCTGAAGAGACACTGTGCTTTTCAGGTTCACTGAAAAGTTTGCAACTGGCTTTTCAAAACTGGCTTGAATATTCACAGTGCAGCAGCTGGTGCAAGAAATATCATCCTTTACAGCCCAAGGTCAATAGATGGGAAAAAGGTTTTACAGGTTTTCCCTATGGAAGTTCTGCAGTTGGCCTCACAGGAGTGTCAGCATTTATGTTTTTCTCCAGTTGAGATGTCAGGGCTGAAGTTCTTTGCTATTCCATGCTTTATGTCAAATCTAAATTCACGGTAGGCAAGTTAAAATTGGCTCACATGTTTTCCCCAGCATCCCTGAGCCTGGACTGGCTGGGCCATGAGAGTAAACCTTTGCAGATGACACAGTCTGGAGTTTCCTCCTATCCAGACAAGAAGCTTCTTCAGGGAGCTGATCTCAGTTCAGCAGTTCACCACCCCCTCTGCCCATCGGTGCTTCCCCCTCCGGATCCGGCAGCTGGAGAGGAGTCAGAGCAGTGCCGGCAGCTGAGCCGAGACAGAGAGAGCCCAAGAGGCCAGGCCGGGTCAGGGATCAGCCACTGATGTGTGTGTGGGCAATTGGGGCTCACTGGTACCCCAGCACAGCGTGACCCTGAGGCGCTGCTGTGCCGCTGTCCTGGTGTCCCTTCCTGCCCTTACACACCCCGTGGTGACACTGATGTTGTTGGGGGTGGGCCGGCATTCCCATGCCTTCAGCACTATGGCACTGCATTCATCTGTCCAGAAAACTGAAGGAAACAGTTATCAGCAATAACTTTCTCTCTTCTTTTCAAAGATATGAGCATATAAGGTAAACAACATCCAGAAACTGTTCAATGGATTTGTGTATATTTTATGTTGTGAATCATCTCAGAAATAAAAATTATAAGAGAAATAATGATTGAAAAACAAATGTTTTTTTTTTTTCCTTTAGAGACTTAACAAATTCTTCATAAGAAAGGTACAAATAACATGCTTTTTGTCTTTCAGAGACAAAGCAATGTCACAATCACGTGTAAATCCATTGTACGCTGTCCTCCATCAAGTACTGTCAGATTTTGACAGGTGGTTTATCTGTTGTGTTTGGGTAAATTGGGTTACCCACACCACAGATCTTGAGGCTTTCAGTTTATTGTGCTTGCTTGTCTGTGCTTTTCCCCCACTTTGTCTTTTTCTTTAATATTAACAATCAAAAAATGGAGCAATGTGGAGGCTGAGGGGATGGGGCTGGGGAGGACAGCAGCAGGGAGTTCTCATTGAAGGGCTGATGAGTGAATATTGAGGAAATTAAATTCAGAGACATATTCCTCACAGACTTTGAAGCCAACAAATTGATAAGACCTTCTGATATGATCAGACTAAGAGATATAAGCCATAAAGTTATATGCATTTACATTATCTGACTTTTGGAGTTGAATTTAAAGCTAACTTGGATCTTACAACCTTTGAAGAACTGTGACATTTTTTACAAAAGATCAGAAGATGTTAAAATGATGACAATATTTATGTAAGAAACACCAAAAACCTCAGGGTGGTTTCTCCTAAGAGGGAAAAGTTAGGGGTCTGTCAGTCGAGACTGGGGAGAACACACTGAAGCCTGTCCAGATGCTCCATTTTATGATGAAATTGAGCATAAATAGCTTCAACATTAACTGGTCATGCCACAATTTTGCTGAAATTATCTGCTGTTCGGGAACTTTGTCAAACCTATTCATGAATATAGGGAGTTGTCAAACCAAATGTGCTGGCTGGATGGCTTAATGACCATTTTAGAATTTTATAACATTGGCACTTATGCAGGCTAAGATTATAAAAGTAATTAGATTATATGTTTGGACCATGTGCAGATTGCTTATGAGAATTGGGAAGCAATTTCCTCCTGCTCCTTACAAGGTGCTTAGACCAGAAATGTAGAAACATAACTGAGAAATGCAGTTTTGAGCCAAAAGCTTGTCTGTTACTTCCTTGGGTGTTTGCAGCTCAGCAGCTCCCTTGGGAAGAAATAGATGTGCTCTAACACCTGGGGCAGCATTTCCCAGCTTAGGAGATATTTATTTCATTTCAAAGATTTAGATCCTGCAGAAAAAAAAAACCTTATTCTTTCCCCCTCATTTTTATTTACTTTTTTCCCCTATTTTTTTCTTTCATGGGACAGATGGGATCTTCCCTGGCTAGTCGGTTCACAGCCCTGGCTGCAGCAGAATGCCCTGGGCATTCTTTTCATCTTTCTCCACCTCAGGTGTAGTCAGAGTACTGAACTAGATGAATAAATCAGCTTCCCTGATGTGTCAAATCCCATGTTCCTTATGGCTCATTAAACAATTTCTAGCTGCCAGAATCAAGCAGCTTCCAAAACAGATTGATTCTGCAAAAAGAAGTTAAAGTACAGTCTGTCAGGTTGGGATTTTCCTTCTTTTTTTCTTCTCTCTGGCTGATTTCCGTTTTTATTTGATGCTTTCAGATGCTGTGTGCGTAGGGGTTTTCTGTTGTTCTTTTTGCTTTAAGTGTTTTCTCATGTAGTAATTATCTTGTTTCAGAGTTTGAACATACATCATAAATACAGATTGTCATCTGTGTCTTACTGTTTACCGATTTTGAAAGTTTGAAAGCTCTTTGGCAGTTAAATCTTTAAAAAACCTAAGCAATTATTTATTTACCTCAGTAGTTGTTCTTTAGTCGGTTCTTAGCAAAAATGCTCTGTTAATGGTTTTCACATACTTGCTTGAAAAGTACCAGGGAGTGGAGCTCCGCCCCTTTCTCTCTCTTCTTCCTTATTTGCACTGTATGTGGAGCCTGGGTTTCAGCTTTAAAATTATTTGCTCTTGTTCTTTTATTTCCAGATGGACCAAAACAATTCCTCTTTAACCAAAATGAATAATTGAAACTTCATTCATTATTTGCTTTCAAAGATGTTTATACCACTTTCCTTAAAGCCATTCACCCATACATATTCCTTATTGTTATTCTTTATTTTCTTACTTCTTCTGGAACCACAGATTAAATTATAAATACCACAGTCAAATATAAAGATATTTAAGCCGGTTACTTAGAAGAGCCTTGACCTGCATCTGCCTCTCACCAGCATTTTCTATGACCTTGATCAAGTCAATCATTGATAAGTCAGCCCCCCTGACAGGAGAAAAAGCTGAGCATCCTCCAAGGCCTGCAAAACTCAACTCCCCTATTTTTTAAAATCATTTTTCAGACAGAACTCAGCTGAAGTGCAAACCGTTATGAATAGTCATTATATAAAGTTATTACGAGAGTGTTTATTTCAAAATGTTCAACTTGGTGACCTTTTATGATGGCCATTAGGACTGGTGAGTAAGGTGATGGTAAACCACAGAGCCTTTTAAAAGTGTTTGCAGTCATTCCTCCCGGTTTTTAATGATTTTAAGCTGACACTGGTCCTTAGGTACGTGTCCAGACCTACATGTTCAGATTTCTTCTTCTCCAAATAAAATTTTGTGGAAACTTAGTGTTATGTGTAGCAATATGATACTCTCATCTAAATTTTCAAATTTCTTTGAGTACAAATTCATTTCATTACTTATTTTTTGTATGTGGCCAAATTAGTGAAATCACACTGGAAGGCACTTCCGTTATTTGAAAGTGGCAGTATTAAATTTGAATTTGAATTTTAGCCTCAGCTTGTTGTCAGAAATTAATTTGCAAAACAAATGTAACCAAACCTATGTCCAAACACTACTAAACTGTTTTCTTAGTCAGTCACTAATTAAAATTTTTATTCCTCATTTAATGAGTAATCATTTAAAGTAGTTAATATAATTGGGGTTTACTTTATTTTAAAATATATATATATTTATATATGATTATATGTATTTATATATTGAATCCAAGTTTGCACCTGTACATATGAAAACAGAATGATGATTTATCCTGTTTATAAATTAATTTGTGATCTGAATAAAAATATTTTAGATGGAAAGGTCTCCACAATAATGAAATATCCTTCTCAGGAGAAAAGGGCATACAATGGGGATTTTACTTACTGTAATGTCACTATGCATGCTACTTTCAAAAATATTATATATACTATGCCTATTTGTTTATTCTTTAAGGTCTCTGGGATGCATTTTGTATGAGATGTGCTGTATGAACCAAGCATTTACAGGACAGAATTTTTTGTCTGTGGTGTTAAAAATTGTGGAAGGTGAAACACCTTCTCTTCCTGATAGATATCCAAGCAAACTGAATGCTGTGCTATGCAGGTATGTTATTTGCTTGTTTAGCAGGTTTTTCAGTAAGTTTGGACAATTGCTTAGTTACTACTTTTGTTTTTTAATGTTTCAGCATGTTAAGTAAGAATCCTTCATTGAGACCAGCAGCATCAGAGATCCTAAAAATCCCTTTTATTGATGAACAGCTAAAGGTATGTAAGCAAAAGCAGAAGCTGTACACTTGACATTTGAGTATGTATTTTGCAAAGGCAAAATGGAGGCAGGGAAAACATGTTGAGAAAAAAAAAAATTGATAGCTGTTCATGGGAACATTAATCTAGGGAACTTTCAGAGCTATAGTATAAATATGACTGAAGAATGAAGCCCTCATCACTTGACATGCTGAATGTATCCCCTCTAAAATGTTATGACCAACAAGTAAAACAGACATTTATGCATAACAAATGTAGACCACTTGGGCCTGGGTGCACATACCTCTAAACTGTTCTGGTTAGTCATAGTTTTAGTGAAAACCAATGCCTTTTGCTCTTTTTGCCCAGGCTTCAGGCTTTCTGAGAAGGTGGGGAAGGAAACTGCTCTGTCAGTTTTTATATTAGGATGGTATTGGGTAATAGCTGAAGATTCTGGATAGCTTTAGCATCAAGTCTTGATACCCCTTCTTTTTTATTTCCTTGCAGAAAACACAGTACAAGTTCACAAACATGACTGTCAAAGACAAGGCACTTAACTGTCAGAAAGAAACTGCTCCCATTTTTGGTGCTATGTAAGTATTAACAGTTTTATGGGCAGTAGTATATGAAATTACAGTGTTGCCAAATAATGTCATTAACACTTGTGTCAATTTATTAGTGCTTTATGTTTAGACAAACCTATTCCCCAGAAATACAAAAGAGCAACCACATTAGGGAGATGCATGATTAAGATTTAGGGAGTAAAAAAGGATTTGCAGATGAAACATTTTTATTATGTGACTGTGTAAATTGCACATGCATGTGCAGTATATGTTTATGTTAATTTAGTACCAATTGGTATGCAAATCATGACCTTTGTCTTTAAATTTTGGAGGTTTAAGCTGTCATTCTAGTCAGGTCATCATCATTTATAGTGCTGCTGTTTCTGTGCCTACTAAAAATTAAATGTGAAAGCTGTGTTTCCTAAATGACACCATACTAACAGCATATACACTTAATCTAATATTCATCTAATACCTCTGTAGGATACTGTTGTTTTTATCTTGTAAGTACAGTGAGAAATCAAGACCTGCGATGTTTCTTGGCTCTTACATCAGCAGTGTCTTCACACATGATCTCTCTTAGGCACTAAATATACATTGAATTAATTAATTGCATTAAATTACAATGCTGCAATGTTCAAAGCAAATTCCAGCATGGAAATTCTAATTTTGTCCTTGTAAATTAGGTCTGCAGTTTCATGGGCAACTCACCCTCCCCTTTGCTCCCCATCCCTGAGTTTTCTGTACAGGTTTTGTTCTGTTAGGAGGTAGCAAGCACAAAACCAGAAGTTTGTGATCCTGTGGGGAAGCAATGAACATCCCTGTATCTTGTTTCCTCTAAAAAACTGTCAAGATTTTAACAGCTCTCTGAAATTTGTTTTGAATTGTTAGGTAACAGCAATAAAGATTAAAGCAATCCAGAACTGGCAGTGCCTTTGAGGCAATAGAACTTTCACCTTTTCTGCTGCTTGCAAACATCCCTTCAGGAGAGGTGACCACTTTCAGCTTTTCCAAACAAAGTGTAGCTTGCTGTCAGTGGTAGGAAGAAAGTAGAGTACAGACCGCTGAATTCCACATAGCAAAATCTTTTGTACATCATTTTACCCAGTTTAACTGCTGGCAGTGTATCTGCAGTGTATCTCGCCTCTACAAATTGTGTTTTGGGTTTCTACTCATCACTTCTGTCCTTGGTGTCTCTTTTTGACAGATGAGTCTCTGACTTTTTGTGAGACCAAAGTTTTCCATTTTGGTATGAATAGGTACCTTTAGTATAAATAGTTCATTGAACTTTGCAATAGTTCATTGATGTAAAATGAAACAATAAATATATATATTCAAGTTAATTCAATTAACTTTGAGAGGATTCCTTCCTTTTCAAATTAAATAGTTAACTACAGAGATGTTCCTTAGAGACATACTGTGAATAGTTTTGGGGCACTGAAATCTTTCCCAGATATTATGCCGACTCTATCTGAATTACATTCAGTACTTAATGCTTGTTGAAATATAGAGTACGAGAATCTTCAAAAAAATTTTAATACTTGCCTTTATCTTGTGGGCACAAGATTTCAGATTACCCATATGCACCAAAACCATTGCACCTGCTTTGGGGAAGCAGTACTATTACTTGCAGTATATATATATCCAGACTTCAAATATCCCCATGCTTCTAGAACAGAGTGATAAAACCACTTTGCATTTTTTGTAAAATATGTACTGTATTCTATACCTGATCCATTGTCATTAGCTTGAATGTATTGAGTCTCTACACCTTCCAAATGGGCATCATTTTCTGACGGAGCTAGCATGTGGGAAGGACATTTATGTATATCCCAACATCTCTAAGTATACTTTTTCAAAAGCAGGTGTTTTGTCTCAAAGAGGAAGAGCAAATAGTTCTAACTACAAACACCATGCTCTTACACTGTTGTTAGAAGGAAATAGAAAGTCTGCTCCTGTGCAGAGGTTCGGAGTTCCTATAAATTGTGAATCAATGAATGGCAATTTATCTTGAGGTTTTAAAATTCAGGACATCAATTAGAGAAAAAAGATCCTAGGAGAAGCTTTACTGTAACTTATCCTCACTTGTGCTACAGTGTGATTATTTTTGCCCAAGTGTTTGGAATATGCAAGAAGTCATAATCTTATCACGACTCTCTTTGTACTTATGAGAACATTAGCTGCCTGTATTGTTACTTGTAAGCAAAATGCCAAATAATTTCTGCTATCCCAGATCTAAAGAGGTAGGCAAAATGAACTGAAAATACCTGAAAAATGGCAGAGAGCAGAAAAGGGGAGGAGAGAAAAATTAAATATAATGAATTCCCCACATCTGCTGTGATGCAGCAATACTCTAGTCCCAGTGAGTGTTCAAACAGTTGTTAGCTATGGTGTTCTCTTCAACCATTGCTACTTTATGTTTACTTTTTTCTCACCAGGAGTTCTTTTTGCCGTGTAAAGCAAAAAGGTTGAGTCTAGTTTCTTCTAGTAAAGGCCTCTGATGGCTTACTTTAATCTATTCTCATTCAAGTAATAAATTTTAAATATTTAAGTAAGTATAAAGCTGTACAAGTTCAGTTTCAACTTGAATGAAAAATTGCTTTTTTCCCCCTGAGATTCTTTTAATTTAAATTAGAGTTTTTTACAGGAGACAAGAAATATGTCTACATTATTCATACTTGAAGAGTTAGTTCCATTCTTATGAATAATTGAACTCTTCTTGTCTTTGTCCTTAATCTTTCATATCTCACACTAATATTCATATCTTTGCACTATTTGAAAAACATTATGAAATCTTCTCTGCTCATTTATTAAAATCCTGATTTCAAAATAATAGTCCAGAAGCAGTGTTACAATTTGTATTGTTACAAACCTGGGCTCTTAGATTATCAGAAGTGAATTTATCTCGTAAGAGCAAAAACAGTAATTTGAAATGAATAGTTGGTATTATAAATACATGGTATAATGAATATGTGTTGTGTAAGTGAAATGTGACTGCCAAGGCATTTCAAACTATGGATTAATTTTTGTTTTAATTACTGCAGAGTGTGAGATAAAAATCTGAGATTAGTATCCTTTTTCTGATAAAGGACTAATATTACTCTCCTCTGTTGATAAATACAGCTGAAATACATAAGTCAATAATTCATGCTCAGCTTTCAGAGATCATCTGTGGAGACCATTTTGTCTGTGAACTGTTATTATTGATTAGGACCAGAAATTCAAGAGGACAACATGATAATTATATCTGTCACTAAAGACAGATAAATATTCTCTTTTATTCTAGACAGCTTGTAACAATCAATGTAAAATGTACAAGCAATATTATGGCTCTCTTTTAAAGACTGCCTTTGTACTTGGAATATGCCCAATAATGAAGTCTGACAGGGTAAATATTTCACTGTACTTCAATATTTATTTTTTTAAGGAGATGAATCTACCTTTTTCCACCCTCACCTGAAATGATTCATGTTCTTCACAAACCCAGGTTTAAATATTTCAATTTAAAAGAGGCATTGCTTTCCAAACTAAAGTCTATTTAGTCTGCTATAGTTCCAGAGACTTTTTAATTATTCCATTTGAAATGTCACTGTGTTTCAATATCCAGTCAAAACACTGAATATTTACATTTTGTATGAAGATGGGTTTGCTTGCATTCAATTTCAGGCAGAAGAAAGTTCATTTGCAAACTCTGCAGGAGCTTTCTGAAGTACAGAAAATGACACCGCGGGAACGAATGCGGCTGAGGAAGTTAAATGCTGCAGATGAGAAAGCAAAGAAGTTGAAGTAAGTTGTTCCCTAACTGTGCAATTTTCCCCTCCCAACAGTCTAATGAGTGAGTTAGAATTGTCAAGGTAGAAATAAAAATTGAACAGAACTTCAACTACTCAAAGCAAATGAGGATTTTGGATGACAATAAATGACGCTAATTATTTATGTAGGAAAAAAAATTGAATGTTAGCCCAAAACTGGTGCTTTGAGTACTGTGTTTCTGGTTAAATAAGTATATGAGAAATTTTCAGATGCAATAGGAGACTTTTTTTTTAATGACTGGTTATGTTAAGAATTGCACAGTCTGATGAGTTGGACAATTAGTTACACTCCAGCTTTTGTCAATTGTTTTGGCCTCAGAGATTTTCCAATAGAAGTTAATAGCTCAGAGGATAGTCTTGTCGAAGGATCAAAAAGGGGTAATGAACATGTTGTAAAAGCTTTATGATTGATGGGGTTTTTTATTAAGTGAGACATAGTAAAATGTTTTGTAACAGATTGGGTACAGTTTCTGATAGAATCTGAGAAACAACTGGAAGGCTTTGTTTGGGGTTTTTTAATGAAAACCAGAATACACTGTTTGGTGACACACTTGAAGCAAAGAACTAAGACCTTCATATCCTTTTGGAAAATAAGTCTGAAGAGCACTTGTGTCTGACTGGCATTTGCTACATAAATTTATTCTCATTTAAAAAAAACAACACTCTTCTTGAACTGAAACCATTGTATAAAAAGTATTAAATTTAACACATCTTCTGCATCATGCTTTCAGTAATATGGTAGGCCAATTCTTGTACTAATATGAAATTTATAAATAGGAAGTCTGTCTCTTTCACTTTTTAAAAATGAATGGAGATTAGGAAATAATACTAATTGCAGGATAGCTCTAGTTTGGTTTTCATTTTCATTGCTTTCTTTCATTTTGATGTTTTCTGTTGAGATTTTCACATTTATTTTCCCCCAAACCAAAATGAAATATATTTGTTTTGTAATACGAAGGTGACATTAATATTCAGAGCTTGCTCTCAGTCATGAATCTTTAAAATGGATCTACATTGAGCTCTAGATCATTGTCAGCTGACTCTGGCTGAAAGTGTTGGAAACAATGCAAAAATGATACCTTCTCAGACAGGAGATCTGCTTCCAGTAGTGCAAATCTAGAGATGGATGGGAAGGGAATATAGTAATGGAAGCTGGAAAAAGTGTTTCATGTAGCACCTGTCTTAAGTGGTTCCACATAGAAAACCACAGTTACCAACTGTCCCCTAGAGGAACAATTCAGAGCACACAAATGTTGCATGCCTGTCTACAGCTGAAAGGTCCCTGCAGTACATGGTGGAATAAAGCCCAAAGTATTTAAGATCTTTGGAAGAAATAGAAAAGACTGGGAATAATAATTTACTATTTCTTACTTATGTTATGCAAGTTGTGAAAATAAAATATAATAGTGTTTGGAAATAAGGTGTGAAATCTCTTTTTGTGTTCATTAAAACCTGAGTAGATGCCATGAATATTTGGCAACATGAAAATCTCAGTACAGAATTTGTTTTTCCGCATCTGCTTTTAGAAGATCCCTTTGTGCACGCCCTGATATCACATTCTAAATACAAGTGTTCTGCATTTACAGACAGCTGGCAGAAGAAAAATACCAAGAAAATATCAAAAGAATGCAAAAATTCAGGTCCCGTAATTTTCAGCAGCTGAATGTCAACGTCCTACATGTAAGTATGGGCTGTTGTTTTGGAGGTCTCATTTACGTGCATCCAGTGTATAACGCTTTCCTGTTTCCACATGGTTTCTTCAGCACTAGAGGCACAGGCCTGGTCTGAGACTAATAACTGGGAAGTGCATCAAAGTCTGGACTGCTTAGCTGAACCTGTTGATCCATGATGAGGCAAAGCACATTCCGTTATTCAGATATGGTTCAACAAGCTCTCTACTCATTGCAGCTTTATTTTCTTAAGTTACCCTTTCTTAATTTACCCTTTCTTAATTTACCCTTAAATCTAAATCTGCTCTCTGAAATGTTTTTACTGACTATATGACATCGAAGTTCAAAATACATTTCTTTTCAAGATGTTTAGAATTGTAATCCTTTAAACACTCTAATTTGGCATGGCTGTGGGTTCTTTTCATTTAGTTAAGAATGTTAACACTTCAACTGGCTTTTTAGTAAGAATGAAGCCTTGGAATGACTCCTAGAATAAATTGTCCTTTTCTTTTAAGCTATCTACAACAGAAGATGAGCCAGTTCAATTCTAACACCACATCTTATTGTAGAAAGAAAAGGGTCAGTTTGGAAATGGTTGGTGAACGCATCACAGAAATAATTTTTTATGTGCTTTGTATTCTATCTTTTCTTTTGCATGCCCTCTGGTTTCCATTTCCCTTTGTGTCTAGAGAAAAAAATATGTTAAACCTGCTTCTGCTTATGACTGAGTCACTACTGATCATTTACAAAAATGTGAGGATTTTATTTTAGTATTTGCCTTATACAAGTCCCAGGAATTGCATAGATCAGGGCAACCATTGTGTTGTGATCCTGCTGAAAGCTCTGTTCCTGTTTCTCCATGCTGCTTCATCATTTGACTAAGGAATCTGATGAGCAGACTTCAAAACACCTCATTCATTCTCAGCCAGCCGCCACATGCGACTATGTGTCCACAGGACATGATGAACCAAGTGGAAATGAGACAAGGGAACTCGGCATGTCTGAACTTACAGACCACGGTAAGAATTCAAAATCTGATGTTGAAATGAAAATTCCTATCAAGAAAAAAAGATCTGTCCCTTGTAGTTAATATGTGGTGGGGAAACTGCAGTTTAAAAAGTGGTCAGATTTGTAAAGTTGTCAAAAAATGGCGAAGAGAGAAGGAAATTAATCTGTGTGGGTGTATGTACAGCAGATGTATAGCAAGGTTATGTGGCAGGAGGTCTGTGTTCCAAAGTTTGAGTGACCTGTGAGCAGAGATAGAGGTGAATGTACTTCCTCCAAATGAGATGCTGAATTAGAAGGAAATAGCTTAAACTTCACACATACGAAACAACTCATGTTAGCAAAGCATTTCCTAACTTATCTCTCCAGGGAAAAAAGGTGTACAAGAATTCAAAGTATTTACATGTTTGGTACACTTTGATGCCATTGTTAAAGATAATGAGAGAAGCAGATGGAAACTCTTTAAACTCTGCCTATCTATATTGTCCTCAAATACTTAGCTATTGTCTAAAGACTATGAAGTACTATATAACATGTACTTTTCTGTTATAGACAAAAAAAATAGTCAAGCCTTTTGAAAATGGGCAGACTGTGGAAATCTTTTGTTTAATGAGGAGAATATTTTTAAGATTACATTTATATGTTTATTTTCTACAGTGTTCTGGAGTAGGGTCTTAACTATTTAAAAATCATTGTGTAAGCACTATTATGGTGAAAGATTTTTTATCATTAGAATCTTCCAAATATGCGTCAATATACTTTAAAGTAGGAAGACTTTTCTCTAACAGCACTGCCTTTTAGTGTTGGTTTATGTACATCTGTGAAAGTATAGGTCATTAAATTAAAGGCATCAGAATCAGTTTGCTTGTGGTGGAGGTGTTTTGGGGTTTTTTATAAGCAAATGGAGTTCTTTTCTTTAAATGTACCCTCATTTGTGTCTATGTGGTTGGCTTGCTGATTCACAGTATGAGGAGAGATGACCTGCGTAGGAGAGAACCCAGCTGCTAGAAATACATCCTGGGGGGAGGGTGGGGAAACGTGCAAAGGGAGGACTGAGGGAAAGCAGTAAACATGGGTGAGAGATGGACCAGGAGAAGCATATGAATACTCCTGAGTAGAAACAGAACAACATGCTTGGAAGGAAAGAAACGGATTTTTCTGCCTTTAGAGGTCATTAAGCTGTTAAACTATAATGACAGGAATGAGATGCATTTATATCTGTGATGCAAAAGTTGGGTCAGTCCATTGAACAAAACTGAATGCATGTTTAATTGCTTGTGCCAGAGTCTCTGATGGAGGAGTGGTGAGTTCATGACAAAAAGGAGTTATGGACAGGCAAGAGAAATTATATGGTTTCTCTTCCTTGCTTTGTGAATACCTTGTTATTCCTGAAACTGATGTCAAAGCTGTCACTTACTCAATTCAGTATTCATGCTCTTCTTTTCTTTAAGAATTTCAGTGCAGCCATGCATATCCTACATGTCTAATTATTAAGTTATTAATTGCACCTTTGTATTTGAAAACGTGCAAACTTTTCAGCTATTGATTTTCCAATAGAATTTTGTTCTTGATCAATGACTATACAATAATAAAAGAAAAAAAAAACTAGAAGCAAGGCTATAAAATGGTTTTAGCAAGTTGTCTTACATGTTAATGAATCTTGCTGACCCTTATTATGTTAGCAGAAGAAGTTAGCGTGTGAAAACCAGACTAACAAGCTCCCTAGTTACAACTAATAATTAAAAACGGTTTAGGAAGGAGAGAAAAGGCAGGAGCGACTTTTAAATTATCAGGGCATACCTAAAAAAATCCTCTTAAGAAAAGCTGGTGAGGAGCAGCTAGGGATAGTACCCCAGACCGAGCAGGTATGGCAGAAAGGTCAGAGTACCCGTGGCTCATAACCTGCAGTCCATATAAAATTTGTAACATGAGCTGAAGACAAGAGCAGGATTTGGAGTATTGAAAGATGAAGCTATTAAAGGATTAGGGAAATGAATAGGGAATAAAAACCTTGCAATCCTTTTCCAGTGAAAATTACCTAAAGCGTTATGAATCACAGTTGTATGTCATTGTGGAAGGTGCCAGATACAAAGCTCAAGGTTTAGTTTTAGTAAGTAAATTTGAATACTGTGGCATCTTGATTCAGTTTTAGTAGTGGTAGTTACACTTAAATGAAAGCTGGGAAAAACAAGGCAGTGTAGTTAAATACACAAAACCCACTATGACAGTTTGGGGTTTTGGACTCAAAACCCCAAAGTGGACAAGTTTTAGCAATGACAAAAGTGTTAAACTGCTATAGACTTCCCTGGGAAGTTTAAGCTTCTCTCCATGTTTGTTTTATGTAATCAGCCATGATATTCTGAATATTTTTTATTTTAACTAGCAGCCCTGTGCACTTGAGAGACATTTGAAAGAGTTCTTCAGCTGACCAACTTTTTAGTCTTCAAGCACATTTATTTTCTGCAATATGAAAGATGCGAGTGGCCCCAGTGGTTCTGATGTGGAGATTAACTCATTCTTCTACAGAAAAGCTTCCTCAAGATTGTTTACAGCTGGTACAAGTTCTTGAGAACTTAAAGAAATTATCTGGTTCTTATTCCTAAATAGAAATGCTTCAGGCAATGTAAATACTGGTTTTTTAAACAACAAAATTTTTAGCTTTTCAACACCATGTTCTTTACTATGCCATCCAGTAATACTGTGCAAACTTATCCTTCTCAAAAGAGACTAAGAATGCTGATGAGTCCTGTTGATGATTTTTAAATCTGACTGCACTTGCAAAGCTACACCAGCTTATGATGGTTGGTGCACCTTGAGTGGCTGTTGCTTTTCTGCCTGTTCTCTTCTGGGATTTCAGACACATGTTCTGCAGATCCTTTATGCCTCAGCAGGACATAAAGAACTTGGGGAGAGGGGAAATCAAAGAAACACGAACTTTTGCAGACAGAATTCACTTTGAAATTCTTCTTCTGTTGTTGTGTTACTTCAGCTTAAGAAGAAAGGGATCCAGTGTTAACCTGTGAGTGGGCAGCAGTGAAAAATTATGTGAATAGCAAGTCATGCTATTTTTGTTTTAATAAGCCAAAAGAGTAAGCTGTGCATTTAACACACGTAATGTCTCTGTAGAGACATTATCCTGGCTCCTGTTTGTGCTCTGCTAGAGAGAAAGCACTGTCCCCCAATCCCACCACATTCCCACGCTTTGCTTCTGTTCCATGGAAAGAGTACAAGTTTCAATCTGACTACAAAGCCCAGACTGTACTGCCAGAGACATCTACTCATACTGTTCTTTTCCTAAAGAATTTGACCTATTTTATACATTTTGTAAATTTCCCCTGCTTCTCTGTGTAGAAAGCTGCTGCTTGGCCAAAACACTGCAGTCTTTATAAACCTTCTTATTTCTGGCTTAGATTTACTGCTGGCTGTTTCATACCAGCATTTTTAAGACGCATTGCCTTATTGCCTTGCAGCTTAAGTAGTTCTCCTGTGTATAAACCTCTATATAACACTTCTATATTGTTCATACATTTTAACTCTGGTCACTTTTAGCATACCTGGACCTTCTGTCCTTATTCTTCCCTTAAGATGCTTCCTAGCTCTTGCCTCAAATTTATAATAGATTATTTTGGCTTTATTGCTCTAAGTTTTGAACTCACAACTCTGTTCTTTGAGTTTTCTCATTTTTCATTATTCCACTTCTCAGGGTTATCTAGTGTTTGTCCTTATATTATCTTTTTTCTGACACTTTGTCTCTCCAGTTGGCATGCATACTGGAACAAAGGATTCTTTTGATTTGGCTGTTACTTTTCTTGACGCTGCACATCTTCAGAGAGATGGGCAGGGTTTACATTACTTGCAATAGTGAAGTTTCAAAAACGCACTTTAAACTTCTATTTCTCTGAAATTGCTATAAGTTTCTTAACAGTTTTGCATCTTTAATCACACCATCTAAAATAAATATTCCCCTTGTATGTAAAAAGACAAACAGTGAAGTGGCTAAGAAAAAGCTAGAAAAAAATTACTTACATGATTACTATTAGCCATATTAAGTAAGTAACTGAAGTATGTTGAGTGTATATTGGAACAGTAAATGTTCTTACTGTACTGTTTCAGCTAGTTAGACCACTAACTAGCTAAACCTTTGTAAATAGAAGCAAATGTAAAATGTTCTTGCTCATTTGCAAGAATTTTATGCAATAGCTTTAATCTGCATTAAATTTTTAGATTGGTTAATTGGAAACAAACATGATATTCTGATAATGAGATATTTATGGAAAGATATTTTATAGTTGTGTTTAATAGTTGTTGAAAATTGTTGATATCTCTATCTTATGTGTCCAGGGATTTATGGAATTGTCATCATACAAATAATTTAGCACTATGGTAGACAGAGCAGTTAAGAAGATATTGTACTACTGGGAACAATTTTGGTTTACTGTAGATAACTGTGTTTCTTCCATCTCCAGTTTCTCCAAGTACAAGCAAGAGACAAGAGAGCTGAAATAAGATTTGTATAGAGATATTACACAAAAACACTGAGCCACTATCAGTGTTAAATTCAAATATTTGTGAGCTGAACATATGTATGTATGTATATATCAGTACATTTCATTTGTTTTTAAGGAGCAGTGTAAAATGGAATAGTTAATGATTAGCGTTAGGAATAGCTAATGATTAATAACTGAACTCCCTTTATGTTTTGATTTGGATGTTTTGTTTTCTGCTTAATTTTTCCAGTTCTTTTTATTGACTAATTATTTCTTAATGTTAAAAGCATATTTTGCAAGGCGCGGCAATGACGCAGGAATGAGCTATGCAAAATGTGTCATGATAAACCTATATTTCCTGTCCTTGATGAGGGTTACCTATGAAATAAATTATTCATCTTCTCTTGCTATCATCAAAAAGAAAAGCCACCTAGCAATAAATTGCTTAATATCGCACACACACGCATACATGCCCACCCTCACCCCCACTGTCTCTTGAGCAATTTTTTATAGAAGCTATCTCCATTTGGACTAGGACAGATAGGCCAATGTACATTTTTCTGGATATTACTGCATTTTCAGTGCATGTACTTATCTTTCAATAGTGGTTTTGTGAAAATAGTGGTGAGGCAAATTATATTGTGGTGCTGGCAACCAGAGGTCAGTTCATGTAATAGAAAAAAACCCAACAAAGCTGAAAAAGAACTCTGCGTATTAAACTGCTCGTTTCCATTAATTATAATGACTGTAGCTGGAATCAAATCATTCATTTTATAAAACATAAGCAGAAATTACCAACAAGGTAATAGGACCATCCCTGACCTACAACCCAGCCCTGTTGTTATAGATGAATACGGTCAGTGTCTTCCTCTGCCAGTTAGAACAAAGCAGCTCCAGCTGGGCAGGCCCATTACATGTTTAAAGTTTAATGATGTGGCCTCCTTTTAAAAAGCTACTGGAATCATCACAAAAGTAATGCACTGCTTCCTAATATAGCATTATAGTTCATCTTCATCTTCTAATTCACCTGATTGAGCTTGTAGTCCACTTTTCTGATTCAAAAAGAATAACCAGAGAAGCAGATACCCTCTTTTCCAGAGAACTAGATATTGCCATTCTAAGATGGAGAAGGTCATCTTTGCCCTAGATTTTCCACTGATAGACAACCTGAGCTTTTCTCTGTGTGCTACTGCACATTGGGCAGATCTCTCACTTCATCACATTAATTATTTGAGTGCAGGTAGTTTCACCTTGATTTCAATGTCTTCTAATGAAGCCAGATTTTACAGCATGGTTACTCTCAATTCTTTGTAAGACGTGATTCCTTTTGACTCTCCTAAGTTTGCAGAGATATTTAATAAATTAGGAAACGCTACTTATGGGGACTTATTGTAAAGAACCCAGAGAAATCTGTATCAGACCATGCATTGTACCCACCTATGTGGGAAAGTAGTGTGGAATATCTGAAATTTCTTAGTTAACTAGACAGAAAATCCTCTAGGTAGAGGAGCTCAATCTTTGCAGCTGAAAATAGCATGAAGAGCAAGGCATAATCCTGTTATACAACAGTAATAGCTAAAGCTTCAGGGTTTCTGATTCAATTTCCACAGTAGAATTTGCCTTGAAATTGGCTACAAAATCATAAGCTGTATCTAGAAGTGCTTCTAGATAGTTCAGTGCAATTACAGATGCAACAAAACCTGCCTTTTCCTTACCATCATTGTTGATCCTTCTGGTTTGGATCAGTGTTTACAGTTGAAAAATACTGGGTACAAAGCTATCTGCACTACCAAAAGCCCAGACCTTTTACAGGAGCCATAAGGAGTGTTAAATTCAACAAGCCACACTCTAACAGGCATGAAAACTTAAAGCCATGCACTGGCATTCGTGGCTAAAAGTGCCACTTTATATTCATGTCAATTTCACAGCTCATGAGACATGCTAAACAAGAGTGGAGAGGGTTTATTTTTTTTAAAAGGTATTCAAGAAATTATATATGTATCTATATTTTTAAGGGCTTGTCCTCATTATACGACTTCGTTGCCTGGAATGAAGGAAAACCAAAGCAAAACAACACTGGACATAAGGGGCACAAATAAAATATTATATCCTGCATTTTTGGATTGCCAACTGGGGCTTCCCTTGTGTTCACATCCATTTTTGTAAGATATGGATGGATCTGGATCATCTGGATCATCCAGCTCTGGATAAACTCCTACTGCAGTTAATCGACATATTTGTGTGTGGGAAGGGGTAGAGTTAAAAGAAGAGAATAGCTTCAGTTAAACACTTGTGGGTATTTAAATTCTTTGTACAGAAAAATAATGCAACAAATTAAAACCATATGAATAAAGGGACATATTATATGATCTCTCTGATCTGTATTATATTGGTTTTTATTTCGGTATACTGAAAAGATTATAACTTTTTAAATTCCTTAGCTTAATATCTTGCAATACATTACACCTGGCAAACTCCTGATTTCATTACAGTTTCAAAATAGCGCAGCATGTTACAGTAATTGTGTACATTATTCCTATGTCTCCATGGCTAATTTTAAGTTATGGTTATATTGCTTTGACTTTCAAGTGGGCAAAGTTCAGTTGGCCCTCAAATAGGAAATGTTCACTCACTGTAAAGTACTGTGCTTTTTTTCTAGACTGTTATTTTTACAAGCTTTGTTGAAGGATTTTCAAGGTAGTTTTGTAAATCTTAGAAGGTTAAAAACCTGTAATACTTCTGAGCACATCTTTAAGCATCTGAGCACACACACCTTTGTTTTGGTGCCTGTAGAAGGGTACTTAATCATACTGATGGGTAACTGAGTAACGCTCCAAAAGATGACCATACAAGTGATCACACTGCTCAAAGGCTTTAAGGAAAGTCAAGTCTTGTTTTGTTTTTCAGTCTGGTAAGTCAAAATAAAGCAGAACAGTATTTATAATAAGTGGCATTAAGCACCTTTCTGCATTATTGTTGTTACATTATCTTTTGCAGCCAGGAAATCTTGTCTCAATTAAGAAGACAGCATTGCTGTGAGTTCTGCTGTGGTTACCCATTGGTCTCCTCTTTCACATGGTTACCCTGCTCCCAGGATCATAAGGCATATTCCCTGACTTGCTGCAATGGTAGCGTGGGATGCTTGTAGAGAGAAACTCGCTTGTTTAGTTCTGGCATTTGCAGTTACCAGTCCTACACTTGTCCTTGGAACACAGGGTGACAAACTCCTGAGACTCTCACAGGATCTGAGGGCGTAGTGTGCTCCTCTGACCTCTTCATCTGTCTCTTGTTTTCTTTCCTCGGTTTCACATGGAGCCCAACTTGTCCCAGATTCAATTAAAGGAATACTAAATCTGATTTATTCTAGCAAAAGCAGGATTTAATGAAGTTTGCACGTTTTAGCCAGAAACTGGAAAATTAATCAATGCCTTTTTTTTTTTTTTTAATAATTGACTAAAGCATTATTTTTCTTGTTTAAGGAGGTCTTTCCTAGAAGTATTGCCTTTGGAGAGGAGGAGTTGAACTCTGGCCATAAGCTCCTCAAGAAACCTTTTCCAAATCTATCTACTTTTCAACATGCCTAGCTACTAAAATCTTTTCATAGCTTCACAAAAATTCATAGGTTACTTCTTAAAGAAGTCTTGCTCTTGCAGATTCGCAGAGGGAAGCTTGCAGAATGAAGTCTTTAGGCAGCAGTTTTGTAAAAAAACCCAAACACCTTCAAAGTGTGGGGAGAGCAAATTATGTTACTGTTTAGCTCCTACTTCTTTCCTAATCTGTTTTTCATACTGGTTTAGTTTGGCATTGATAAAGAGAGCCTACCTCAAAATTCACCTTGGTCAATGGCTACAGTTAAAATGATTCTGGCCAAGTCTTTTTAAAAACAGCACAGGAATTCCCTTCACTCCTTCCAAAGCATTATGTTAAAAAACATTTATGAAACACTGTGTGAATTTAGGAAGCAATTAGAAGCAAATGCACTGAAATTATATAAATAAAAAAAAAACTGCATACTGGATTCTACAGCAGATACTTTCAGATCATTTCAGTGTTTTAAATCTTCCTTAGAAAGATGCTAGTTTTTATTCCAGGTTGTCCTATGTGCAGAGCAACATAGCTTTACACTGCACGTTAGATGCAAGGTTAAGTAAAAACAGAAGTAAAAACAACAGAAGTAAACAGAAGTAAAACCAACAAATTATTCAGAAAACTAGGGGAAAATGTGGTTAAAGTGTTCCTTCTTGCTGTTAATTTTTGTTAACTACTCCTTTCAAGAACTTCTTTTTTCCTCTCATGCTTTGTCTGTGTGCTTATTGATAAAATACCAGGAGGTGGAAGCTTTAGGGAAAAAAAAACCTGTGTCCTTCAAATAAAACATTTCTCTTGGAAATTTCATTTTGGTTAAAAGAGGTAATTTTTCCTTGGAAAAACACTTTGAAACTTGGTACTTTCTTTCTAACATCAAGTAGTAGGTGATTCCCATAAGGCCACTGATTTACATCATCTGTATCTCTTTTTCTAGCCATTTCACAATACGTAATTCTTCACTCAGTGACACCCACAAAGTAATTGAAGCTATTTTCTTTTTTTGAAATGCAAAGACGAGAATGGTAAAGTATTAACATTTAAATTTGGGTGTATTTCCAGTTTGCATAAAGAAGAATGCATTTTCCTTTATATCTAAGCTGCACATAGTCCTTTTCTGCTTATCCAAAAGGATTGTACAGAGCTTTCATGGGCACAAAAGTCCTGTACATCCCCTAGTTGATTTCTTAAACGTATATTCTGAGAGTCTGTTTCAGTCTAGTTTAGAAGAGATGGACAAAAGATTCCACTGACTTTCTGAACAATGAAGCTTCAGAGCTTGAAAATACATATATTGTCTATAGCTGACCAAAGAATGGTGATTCTCTTTGACTGAAACTTTTAAAGTTGAAGGGTTTTGTCTTGCACAGAGGAGAAAAAAAAAACAACTCAAACCCACAAACCAATCTGAGTGGGCTTAGATTACAATACAGGAGTTATTTTATTTTTCTAATCATATGAGTATTGTCCTGAGCTGCAGAGGGGCACAGAGCCCTTGATCTCCTCTGCGGCAGAATTTCTCATTCAGGATGATGTAGCTCAGGGAAACATATCTCTATGTTTCAAACTTCTCTCCTGCTGAGAGTGCTTCAGCTCTTTATGTTTTCTACCTTGAAGGCAGAAATCCCCTTCTGTTTCATCACTCCGTGGTAACTGATGCACAGTTCTGAAGAGACCTGCCCAGCCCTGTGCACCAGCTTTTATTAAAAGCTTCTAAGTTTCTGCTTAGCTTGTTTAGTGTGTATGTTAAATATGTGCACACACATAAATAGATCTGGGGTGATTCTAAACTGTTTGTGAGGAACCACATAGCCACAGCATTATAAAATAATTTAGGGCAGAAGGAACCTCTGGCAGTCTAGTCCAATCCCCTGCTCAAAGACATGTGTTACAGATCAGGTTATTCAGGGACGTCTGATCAAATTCTGAACACCTTCAAGGGTTGATTGAGCTCCTGCAGCTTTTTTAAGCCCTGTTCCAGTACTTGATCACGCTCTTTTTTTTTTTTTTCATCATGTCAAACTGAAATTTATGATGTTCCAGATGATGTTTATTGTCTCTTGTCCTATCACTATTCACCTCTGTGCACACTGGTTCCAACTTCCTTTTATCCTCTGATCAGATAGTCATAGGCAGCAGTAAGGTTTCCCCTTTACCTTCCCTTCTCAGGGCTGAAGGGACCCTGCTCTCACAGCCCTTCTTGCACCCAGGTGCTCCAGTGCTGTGCCCAGCCTGGGAGCCACTGTGGCATTTGCTCCAGCAGGTAACACCTGCTCATATGGGATCAAACTGGTATTTGCTGATGCATTTCCACAGAGAGGAAAGGATCAGGGCCACCTTTGTGTTACTGATGGGGTCCTGCCAGTGGGCTGTCTTGCAGCCCAGCTCAGCACAGGAGAAGGCAGAGGAATGATTTTCCCTGCTCTTGCCTCAGTGCCCAGCATGGCTCATGTACAAAGCCTTGCAAGGGGGGCAGTGCAAGTGTCTTTGTCCTGGCCCTCCGTCTCAATTTGCTGAGTTCCCTGTGTCAGTCTGTGGCAGCAGAGATGTGGCAGCACCACTTTCTGGTGTCCTGGTCCACATCACCATGTTAGGAGTCCATTATGTCTCATGACAGTGTTTCAGAGCAGTTGAATGATTTGCTCCTCACTTTCCTGTGTGTGGTACTGTGCAGTCTGAGGAGTATAACTGTATAAAACTGTAGCAAGTTTTTCCTTAAGATGGCAATGTGGCAGCTGAGAAAATCTGCCTTTTTCCAGAGATGTATTGAAGCCTTTGGATCAAAAAAGTACAGTAGTCCTTAAGAGTCAAGTGTGACTCTCTTACTGTGAATAGAAATGGTGAAAATTTACGTATGTTACACCATTCTGTTTTCTTTTTTTCTTGTACTCCTTTTTTAAAAAAAATACAAGTGGCCTTACTTATTGTCTTTTGCATGCTCTGGGATGTGGGAATACTACATCAATGCAACAACGACAAGTATGACTTTGAGGCACAAGAAAATTAAAGATATTCATCAAAGTATTTTCATCTCTTTGGAGAAAGTTGTTGTTGCTGAGTTACCATGCTACCTGAAACAAGCTCTTGGTGGATTTAAGAAAAATATTATGAGTATCACATTCCTCTGTTTTCTGTTTAGCTTGTCTTCTTGGGAAATAACCATCCTTTTATGTTTTTTGTAGATAATGGGTTTTTACCCTTCATTCCACTATTAGCATCATGTTACTATATAGAAAGAGATCTAAAGAGGAACGTTTTTATTCAAAGCTTGTTTTCTTTTAAATATCTAATAACAAGTATCAGGTGTCTTAGTGCTACATCTAAGCCATTTAGTAATACCAAAGCAACAGCTGAGTTTGTTCCGAATTCAATACTTTGTAAGCAAATAAAATGTATTGTGACTGGCCTTGGTGCAATACACACAGCTGGATAAAGCACAATGTGCTTTCAGAGCTCAGCTGATGGATACGGGGGTGTGAGGGGGCAGAAGCAGCTGTAGAGACCTTTCCTTGTGCTCCCTATGGAGAATATAAGTATGCTGTGTCAGAGATGTTCAGCTGGATGCCAGTCCAGCTGTCAAAACAGAGCCAGGGTCCCCTGCGTTCCGCAGCAGGACTTTTGTTTCCTCTTTCAACACGATAGAATTGGCATTGCCCTCACCAGCATCACTTCTTTACCCAAGTACCTCCCTGGCACAAATAGGCTTAATATCTATTTTATTTGTTAGAACAAAGGACAGGGTCAAGGTCCTGTCACTGGAGTCCATGTTAGGCTTTGCAGTGGTCAAACACGGGTCAAACAGCCTAGCCCAAAGACCAACATTTTTATTAAAAATACTTCTCTGAAAGCACAAACCAAAGAATTTTCTTCTGTGCTACATTACTAAGTGTGCAACTTCACCAGTAATGTTCAGGAATGGCAGCAGTAAGCAGGCTTTCGTCACCTGGTTTGTGGAAATTGGAGGTGTATATGAAATCACATGGAATCATGGGAAAACTCAGGTAGCAAATATCCTAGAGTACGGATATGGAAGCTTATGGGGCCTGAACTCCCCTGACAGTGCCTGCCCTGAGCTGAAAATACCAACTCACTCAAGCTATCTGCACTTGGACAGGCCAGCACAGGTACAGCTTGCCATGTTGATTTATGGTATGTGCTGTGCCAAATCCACCTTATCTATTTTTGAAATTTGTCTGATCCTGGGTCTCAGCTCAATAAGCTGTTCTGTACTCATACAATTCTGCAGAGAACCAGACATGACTTGTGCGTCTGTAATACGTGGAGGACTGGGAGTTGAGTCTACTTTGGTAGGACTCAAAGAATTGTTATATGGAAGCAGTTTAAATGAATGTGTAGATGCTTTGAAGACTCCTTCTTTAAAGATGCTAGTCATAAAACCAAAATGTTTTAAGAGCTTGTACTAGGTAAATCCCAAATTCGCACCCACTGGACATGCTGTCTTCTTTCAGAAATGCCACTTGGAATAGTTTCTGAATTGGGGCCAGTAAACTTGTATACCCTGGAATACCTCTAGCATCTGAACTAGCATATCAAATTATATTACTAAGCTTGGATTAACTGGCTGTCTATGAACAGCTGTCAAACCAATTTCACAAATGATGAAGTAAGTAATTCCAACAAGGATGCAAAAGCTGGCATGGAAGTAGGATACAGCCACTGCCAGCTTCTCTGCATAGTTCAGGAGCATCACCAGTTTTGTATGGTCAGGGGCTGCTCATAAAGTATGGAGCTTACAGTAGCCAGAGCAGACATTTTTAAGTCAGAATTATGAGTAAAAAGACTGATTTTGGTACCTTGTTTAGTTGGAAAGGGGAGGCTTGCATTTTTTAGTACAGCAGTAAACAAATGCAGAATGTGGGAGGAGAAGATGACTCAGAAAACACCAGCATAGTCTGATGTTTGTATTACAACATAATAAATGGGCTGTTTTGTACATATCTGAATGCACATAGACAGAATGTAGATGAACCTAATAAAATTATCCTAATCTCTGGGATGACAGCCTCTCTGCAAGAAGGAAAAATTGATGTTCACCTTACATGGTAAAGGAGATGTATCTTAATTTTGTAGTGTTCTTTCCACATAGAAAGGATGATATTTAAGATTTCTTCTTTTAATGAAGAAAATTAGACTCTTCTGTCAAATGGCACTTTGTATAACTCAAGCAATCAAACAAAAAAATAAATGCTTTCTTTTGTGAGAAAACGTTTTTTGGGTTGGGTGTGTTCTTCTTCTGGAAGCTCATGTATTGATTAGTTGTTTGTTTGCTTGTTTGTTGGTTTTTTCAAACTAAGAAAGGTGAAAAATAGAAACAGGAAGGATTAGGATTAGAAACTGAGACAGTGGACCATGGGGCTTTTATGCAGCTTCCATAAATATCTTAAAACAGAAACCTGAGTGAAAATATGTCAGCATTTTGGAGCTAAATCAGATTTATAAAGAAAAGAAGTATTTTTGAAATTACTTTGGAGACAGTAGATAGTAGAGTTTATATCTCAACAGGAGAGCTTAACCACCTAAAGCTGCAGGTAGATACAGCTTCACTTTTTTCCTGAGTTCTCTTTCTTTCACCTTAAAGATTAGAATTATTGCTCCTGCCCAAACTCAAATGTCTTTTAATGGATTTTAATTGTGTTCCCCTGTTTGAATCCTTTTGGGTTTTTATCCATGCAAAACAATTAGAAATTCTATTAATAATTTTTATGTCATATTGTTTGAATTTAATTGCTTTCAATGCAGTAAAATTTAAGATAGTTCATATTTCTTAAAGGGGCAGACTTAATCGAGGAGAGTGGTGGAAATTAGCATTAGCTAAAGTTATGACAACGATGATTTATGACAGCTGAACATTAAATATTTTTTGTCTTCAGCTAACATTTCTTGTAATAATATCTCCCTGAAGAAGATGCAATCAGACTTCAAGCTGTTTCACTAATTCTTTCACACAGAGTCTGGGATGCTGTAGGATTTCACCCAGTGCAGAGTGGCTGGAGTGTCTTTCAAGCTGTGATTAATGTGTTGAGTTTTAATACCAATTATTGTACTTCGTGGGCTCATTGGCTATATTAATATTGCACTCACTGCTATTACTAAAACTTGTGATAGTAATAAATTGATAGAGCATGACATCAAAGTATGCATAGCTTGACTTTATACTAGTTTCTTTTACTTTATTATGTCTTTGCTTCAAGAAAGTTCAGAAAAAGATACAGATTTAATTTCTCGTATCTTTTAAACATGTACCTGATATATATTATTTTCCGTTTTAGGTTAGCAGTTGTATTCACCTCAGGTTATGTGTGTTAGAGAAAACAAAATGGAGTTATAATTTCAGCTCACAAAAGATGGATTCAGTTAAATGCTGGCCCTGCTTTGACTAAATGATCCCATGAAGTCACTTCCAGCCTGATTTATTGTGTAGTTTAGAGATTTCAGTGCAATACCAATATAGATCCTTTAAGTTCATTAATTCACATATGATGAGGATTTGCCCTTTGCCAGAGACAGCTTTAACACTCCTTAACATATCATCAAAGACAAACATTTTAATCTGAGAACCTATCCTTTGCTTTCAATTACAGAATTCATTGCTATTGACATAACATTGGTGCTATAAAGTTCATTCATATCTGTTTCAGATCATACATTTTTTTCTCTATATATGCTATAAACTCATAATTGCCTTTAGAGATCCCTGAAGACCCAGAAATTGCAGAAGAGTATTATAAAGATGAGTTTGAATCCTGTTCAGAAGACAGTGAAGAGGAGGAAGATGCAGGATTGTCATGGACGGTCTCTAAGACAAATCACCAGGTATATGTGACCTTTGGGAACACAGTATACACTTGACGCTCATTTTACATGAGAAAACTGAGTTCCTTTCCAGAATTTGTCCTATTGACATTGCTGGATTTTTTTTTTTTTTTTTTTTTTTTTTGTTAGGAGTGTGTGTATGTATCAATAGCATGAATTAATTATATAAGTATTTTAAGATATTGATGAGAAAGATTTTTGCATTCCTTCAAGATTAAGACAACACTCCCATGAATACCTTGAGGTAGATCATTGTCAGAAAACATCCTTGTGACTCTAAAACCTTCAGAGCGGGATCCTCTCCAATGCTAGCTATGATTTAAATTAAATTAAAGCTGGAGGTACACTTCAAGCATAAGATCTAAGTTCCAGCTCTAATTTCTGGGCAAAGATAGACACCTCTAGTTCCTGCCTATATACGACATATTTTCTAGGACAGTGTGATGAACTATGAGCCTAAAGAGCTGCAAGACTTGACCAGCAAATCTGTAGACTTTCCCACATCACAGAAAGTGTCAGTGAAGAGAAAACGTATTGTTGTTGAAAGGCCTATAGTGGCTTTATCAGTTGAGGCTGCCACAAGAAAGTCAGGGATTGCAGTGTGAAGGCTGAAGATTATTGGAAAAGGCACCTAATTTAGGTCAGATCAGAATGAGCTGAGATGAATCTTATCTCCAGTGATCAAGTCTCAGTGAAATCAATAAAGTTAGGTGCCTGAGGCAGTTCTGAAAATGGATCTTCCTCAGGCGTTCAGGATTTATTAATTTTTCCCATGGGCCACCAGTTTCAAGCATAGCCTACAGTGCCTCTATCTGGTTCTGCCTAGGAACATTCACTTTATTCTGTGATCATGTGAAAAGTTTGCAGAACAGGGTATGATATGTTTTGCATTTCAGGGAACCAGCCAAGTAGACCAATACTCTTCTCTAAATTAAAAATATCTTGTGGTTTTTGAGAAATTGGAACTAATAGCTTCTTTAATATGTAGTTTTTAAGGCAAAAATAAAGCATGAGAATTCAAAACTCCTACCACAGTAGCAGGGGATCCTGAAATTGTCCCACAAGTAAAGCTTGAAATTTACTCAGAAGCAGCTTCATTCAATCCAGAAATGTCCTTCTAGTTTTCAAATGAAACATGGGATGCCTTAAAATTCAGGAGCAATTTGTGCAATAGTGGTCTTAAGAAAATTATTAGTCAATTGTAAAACAGTGAAATATCTTAGACAACAGGTGTCTTTCAGTTTGCTGGGTTTATGCTTACCCACAACACATAGACAGGAAAGAAAACATCGCCCAGAAAGTCTACTGCAAGATACTCTTGAAAATGAAATTACTGCTCATTTTCATCAGACTCTGAGACAATTTTTCTTTTTTAGAATGCCTTTTGAAATTTTCATTCAACTTTCATTGACGGTATCATTAAGTGTCAATCAGTAGTGTTTTTGAACAGGCAGACTGCTGCTTAGAATTAATGAAGGGCAGAAGATAAAAATAGATTTCTCAGTAATGCAGAATAAATTAGGTGTTGGCATTTGGATGTGAGCAGCCACAGCCCCTCATGTTGCAGTGACTAAACATTCCGTGATGACAAGAACCAGCACGGTGGGCTGGAAGAGCCGTGCCACTGGCACCCCGTTGTCTCTGTCCAGGCCCTGTGGCCCTGAGGCTTTGCTTTACCTGCACACGGAGCTCTGACCCCCTGTGAACTGGCCTGCACAGACTGACTGGAATGCACCCCCGGGACTGTTTGCCTTTTGGGACTTCCTCTATCAAAGAAGCTAATTATCTGTGCTTTTCTCATGTTGGCCCCAGCAATTCAAGATATCCAATAAGTGTGCTTTTGGGTATTGACACAATTACCTTTTCTATTTCTTGGGAAATGAAAGTAGGCAATTTTTGCTTTCTCAAGTGAAAAATTCTGCACTAAGTCCGAGGTCAAAGCAGACTGAACATAGCTGTGCGAATCTGAACACCTATGTCTGAACTCAACAAACAGAAAGGCACTGCTGTGAGGGGAAGTAAGCAAACATTTTTAGGGAGTAAACATCTAGTGCAGGTTGGATGGAATATTCAGAGAGGTCCCTCTTGGTGATTATAAAGGGATCTTCAGTTATTAACATGCGCATGACATCTTTCTTCTGGATGTCAACAGTTATGTGAGATGAATCCCACTCAGAGGTAGGTGGGATCATGCTCAGTATTAATAATAAGCTTCAAATCCTACCAGAATAGCAAAGGTTTGCTTCTGCAGTCAGTTACTTAATACCAAAACTCCTACTTCAATTTCTGTGATGGGATTCATACTCTTAAACCCTTTTTTCAAAGATACCTTAAATCAAGCTCTTGAAGGTGTGTGCTAAAAAAGAAATCATTCCACTGCAACACAGTAAGGACTTGCAAGCTAATTTCTGCAAATCTCTCAAATTTACAATTTCAAGATTGCTTTACTAGTTACTTTCTTGCAGAGAGTGCCGAAGTGCTGCATCTGGTGGTGCTCTCTGGTGACCCCATTATTTCAAACAAGGATTAAAAAAAAATTCCAATATTCATGCAGTAGCATGGGGTCAGAAAAGTCATCTAACTGAACAACATATCAAGGTGCAATAGTAGAAAGGGATATGAGCTGTTTATTCTAGCTATATTAGGCTCCCACAGATGTCAAGACAATCTGAGAAGCAGTGGCCTCGTGGGATGTAAGACCACTTAGGAAGGTAGAGTTAGGCACTGAAACACTATAATTTTAAAGGTTTAGGATGGGAGTTGAGACAGGTTTTTTTCTCACGTTGATACATTTCAATACAGCCTATCTGATTTCAGCTACATTGTCCAGCACTGGAGTTTAGTGTCCTTTGTTCCTTTCTTTCAGAGCAGAAATGCACATCGACAGATTTCAAGCAGCAATTTGCCAGTTGCTTTTCCAGACCTCCACCTCTTCAAGCTAGTGGCTCTTTTACACGTGTTTTTTCTAGGAGAACCAGTTTTATAATTAGGGGGAAATCACAAAAGAGAATGATTAACTGTTTTTAAAAACATTTTAATATGTGATGCTTAACAGAGGTTTCATCTTGAAAAGTTAGTGTGTAGTGAAGCTTCCATTGGCTGTGATTTAGCTGAGATGCTCTTTACTGCAGTTCATCACCATGCTCTTAGTGGTTTTTCTCAGTGACCATGATAACAAATTCACCCTCTCCATTATGACCTATTTTCACATTCTAAGTTGCTTCTGAGATCATCAAGGCAGACAATCAGCTGGCATAAATTATCCTAGCTCCAGCAGCTCTGAGTGGTCTGTGTGCTGTGACCCCAAAGATGCTCCACTGGATTCCTGACACACACCTCGGCATGGCTTGTGGCTGTTAGAAAGGGGGTTGTTTGTTCTGAATCTGAAATGCACAAGCATTCACCCACAATGGCCCTTATGCAAGGGAGTGCCTCTCTTTTGGGCATCTGTCAGAGTCCCTTGTCCATTCTGTAGGGCTTTGCTTTCTCTAAAAAAGAGAAAGATTAAAGAAATACATTAAATGAAACAGCTAAATCCTCCTCCAGTGCTAAACCCAAGTGGGGAAAAGACAGGAGTGATGAAAGAGGTGCAAATATGTCTTTTGCCTTACAGCATAATGAGAAGAAATCAGCTTTGCTGTTATAATTGGAGTAAATATGATGTCCTGTTGTGAGAAGCCAAAGGTTTGGGAATTAAAGGCTTTATCCCATTAAAAAAGAAAAAAAAATTTATTAAAGCAATAGTGTTGTATATGGTTATTTACTATGCTTTTGTCTATCTCTCTCTAGATTTGTGGTTAACTGTTAGTGATAATGAAAATAAAAATAATTACAAAGTAATATTAGCAGAAAATCAATATGAATTTTTAGTTTTGAATTAAAAAGATTTTTTAACTTTTTAATGAAGTCCTAATGGTTATTTTTTTAGAAGTACAGAGAAATTATATCTGTAATACAAAGTCTGTCTTAATTCAATATTTAATATATAATGTGTGTATTAATGTAATGAATGCATTCTCTAGCATTTCCTGGCTGCAGAACTGGAAACCCTTGTGCTGACTTCATCCAGACAGGACCCCACAAGCTGCCAACAATTATTGCTGTCCTGTTTAGGTATACTGGCAGTTCCTAGGTTTGAGAAATTTAGAATGAGCATTTTTAGTAAGATCACAGACTATAAAGCAAATTGTTTATTGTAGAAGTGAAGGTCAATATTGTTTCTTTTTATTCCATTGTTTTAAGTCTTAAAGGCATAGAGTGCTGAATATTTTTAAAAAATACGTATTTTTGGCATGCTTTTTAGCAAGGTCAAGATTTTGACTGTCAGTTTTAAATAGTCAAGAAATGCTGTGTTGTCAAATGTGATATGGCAGCAGCTTCAACACAGTCAGAGTCCAAGTATTTCTTGGACTTCCATAAAATTGTGATGCACATCCTGGACAGCAATCATTGCTTAATGGCCAGAACTTTAAATTTCATCTGTGTACACAAACAGCATTTCACATGAAAGATATCATGGCAAGACTGTTAGCCATCTGTTTGGTAACAGAACACTTGAAATATAAAAATGTTAAAATCTCTTCTTGATTAAAAAATTTTCCATTAGTTGTTGTTACTAGACATGTAAGTAGATGCAATTTCATGAAAGACAAGTATTAATTTGCTGTGGGCAGCTATCATAAGCATCAAAAAATTTGGCACAGTTAAAAACTCTATACTTTCCTTTTTCAATGTAATATTGTCTTAGATATTCCAGGACTAACTGATGATAAATGCTGGTGTATTTTCAGACACTGCACACCACCCTCCACAGTAAATATATCTCCTTTAAACTTCTTGCACAGTTGTCCTCAACACTTGTGTTCTACAAGGAATCTGACTTAAATAATTGTTTGGTTATAACATCATTCCAAAGACTGATGGTTTAGGAGAAGAAAACAGAAAAAGTCCTGGGCAATGTAATTTCTTTAAAGTCTAGTCTTGACACTTACTGGTGTGATATCCTCTATGTTTGTGGGATTGTACCTATGGTACATAGCGTTGCTATTTAAGTTTGTGCTCACACTAATGCTATTTCTATTTCATTTGTTCACAGGACAGTGATATGGAGGCAATGGTGAAGTATTTGGAGAGTGTCCTGAATAACAGCTCATTGGGTAAGATGATATCTCTTCTTCAGATGGCAGCAGTTATTAGCAGTCTGTATCCATCACAGTCCAACTATTTCCATTTTGCAACAAAATAACTCAAAAAATGTGACCTCCTTGAAAATTACTTCCTTAATCTACTGCAGAGAAGTTTAATTATACCAAAAGAAAAGGCATAAGCAGTTAAGTGTTTTTGTTGAAAATAATAAAGCCATAAAGCATGATAGTCAGAAGTGTAGAATGTTATAACAAAAACTTTTTAAAATTTGGCTACTGTCATTTTTTCTCCAGAGGAAAATATTTGAGGATATGTAAGCTACTTTATAGGTTTTAGTCCTGGTAACAATAAGAGAAAATTAATTAAAATACTTAATTTTAAAAAAATTATGATCAAGATTTGGATAATACTTTATTGATGTAACAGTATCTCATTACAGGTACAAAAAGAACAGTGAGAATTTAAATTTGCAATTTAATCCTAAAATCTCCTGCAAAATCTATCTATACATTTAGAGCTTGAAAGCCTGGTTTTCTGCGGTCTACTTAAAAGCTAAAAAGAAAAATTGTATGAAAGAAGGCTATTTACTGTGGCTGCCATGGTCGCTGTCCTTGGAGGCCACCAGGTGGGACTGTGCCAGCAGCAGCCTGAGTGTGAGCTGCTTGAAGGGCCAGCTGAGTTCCCAAGGGCTCCCATGGGAATTGCAGTCTCATTTAGTTGCTTCATTTGCATTCGTTCAGTCTGGATAAACCTGACTCGGTATTATCTAAAACCATGACACAGGAGAGTCCTAGGAAGTTCTCCTTCCAGAGATTCTTTCAGTGCTGAGCTCTGTTTCACCCCTGCTTGTGAGCACAGACAGATGGGAAGAGAAAGCCAAAGAAGGATGAAAGGAAGTAATCAAAGCTGTGGCCATCATAATCTTGTAGCCACTGGTCACCCTCTGGGTCCCATGTCAGGGAGACCCTCAGGACTGAAGGAAGGAACACTTACATCTGATTTCTCTTCACACTTACAGAGAGCCCCCTGTCTCCAAATTCTGCACTCATTTATGCATTTGCAGCATCATTGTCTGCAATGGGTTTGCAGAAGTTGAAATAAGGACAAAATTTTGCTCTGTGCTTCAATATTTTGTTATTTTAATTAAGGAGAGGAATTACCTTCAAGGCTGCTAAGAACGAACAAGAATATTAACCAAAGACAAAGAATGGTGTTGTAAAAACAACCTAAGTATTAGAAACTCCCTTAACTTAATCTATTTCATTCAATATTAAGGACAAGAAGAAGCCTTTTAAAAATTGTAATATTAAAGAATTAAATTGTTCTTTTATCATTAAAAAAATCTCTAACCAGCTCTCCTGAAACCTATAGCCTTTCTCCAAGCTAAGGTAGTAATTAGGTATGATTTTCTCCAAAGAAATATACCCATCTAAAACTAGAGGCTATATGTTATAAGAATAAGTGGAAACAAAACAAACAATCTCACTATGCAGTAATTAGAAGAACTACTGCTATAGCCTAAGCAATTAAATCAAAATTTCTGTCAGGTCAAGACAAGATCAGACAAAGCCTGAAGCCTTGCAGACTCAGTTCCAGATGTGTGGCCTGGTGCAAGCAATAATATGGCAATACCATATTACTGGGCTACAGAGCTACAACATAAATTATAATGGCTACTCCTCAAAACAGGTAGGATTTCATGGCAATAACAGGGCAATACAAGCAGGAATCTGGCCAGGACAGAATTTCTTGTAGTGTCTTTTATTGTTAAAGTACTATGAAAAAATTATGAGTTATTTCAAGTGGTTGTTATAGAACAACCAAGAAGAAAACAAATAGAACTTTTTTTTTATGTCAGCAAAGGCTGTGATAAAAAGGATGCAATAAATATACATTGGTTTTCAACAGGTGGGATTTGTTTAGTATAAACCTCAGTGTTTATAAAAGGACTTGGGAGGTAACTGAGTTTTCTTCTCAAGAAGTTCCACAGAGTCATTCCAAATACCAGAGGTTCAGTGTGGTACACTGTTGCTTTTGTGTTATACACAGGCTATACAGATCCGTGTGGAGTGCATTTGAAATAAGATAGGCCATGCTGATAAATTGAAAAATTAGGAAGATCCCAGAAAAGAACCACAAAAGTAAAGCGAGTTTGAAAAGCTCCTTTTACAGTTTACTAAATTTTCTTGGCATAAAGGAAGAGAAGGTTAGGGGCAGTTGGGTCACTTTGTGTTGTTTACGGATCAGGAAAACACATCTGATTCTAACCTTTTCTATCTTGTACAGAAAGGCATTGTAGGATCTCATACGTAGCAGTGAAAGCTAAAGAAAAATCTGAAATACAGACAGAAGTTTGTGGTTCAGTGGAGGTAACAGCTTCACAACACATAATGCCTTACAAAGAGATGCAGTAGGTGCGTTTGTAGGAATGCCTTTGGACCATACTTTATGAAAACTCTTACCAGATAATGCACCTGTGAATAAATTCTTTCCCTACAGATCCTCAGTGAAAACCTCAAACTTGGGCTCTATCACCTGAGACGGCAAAGATCTTTTGCCCTTTACCCTGTGTTGTTCTCTGCAATACTGGGTTAGACACTTGGAGACATGAAATACATTTAGAAAGCCACAATACCTGGTTTTGAAAAGTCAGTGCTCTTGTTGTTTCATTTGATTTTGTTTAATGGATCAAGAATGACATATTGGATAAAAAAATGCAAATAATTATGGGGTAACTTTTTGAAGAAGCATAGTTTCTTGTTGTGTGTTGATATGTGGATACACAAACTACCTGAAGCTGGGTGCAAAATATATTATCAATCAAGTAGCTGCTTCTAAGAAAATACCCTTGATATAGAAGTTGGAATGGTTATGAATCAACCCAGCAAAATTTGTTAAGGTGTGCTGTAGCACCAGTGTTTCAAGCTCTTAGCACTCTTCACTGAGAATTCGTTTTTTTAATGACTAACCACACCTTTGCAGCATCCTACAATCTTCAGTCCGTGCTGCCTTGCAGTAGCCAGACAATCATATTAAATGGAGAGAAAGAGAGTTTGCACAAAAAGACTAAGTTTTTCTTGGCCAACTGCCAATGTGTAAAGTAGAAAAAATATGAATTATTTAGCCAGAAATCTGAGGGAAAAAAAAACCAAACCAAAACAAACAAGAAGGATGTCTTTAATAATGAAATGTCAGAGGAGAAGGAAATATTGTAGTAATAAATATACTGAATTCACTAAACAGAAAGAATATGCTGAGCTCTTACTACAGTGATATATCCTGTAATAACAGAAATGCCAGAATTTATCTGGTACCTGTGGTTAAACATTCTCTTTCTTAAGAGACTGCAAGGTTTATATTTTCCTTAGGCCACTGGTGCTCAGGGCATCAATTTTTAATTGGTTTCAAAGCACCAAAGCCCTACATCTGGACCTTAATACTGTGCCAACTGAGAGAGGAGTGTGCAACCCAGTAAGTCACGAGCATTGCTTTGCACAGCACCTGGAGTTTCCTCAGGGCTATCCTGAGGATAGCTGAATTTTCCAATGCTGCTAAAGGAGTTGAATGCTTACAGTGTCCATGTAAAAACACATGGATATACATGTGTACTGTTACAGGAAACGATCAGGAAATGTTCTTTGCATTAATGGATTAAATAATTCGTTGCCAGTAAGAACTTGCCATTTTTCATCTTTCAAACTGCATTAACTATACCTGAGTTGTAATACTTGGGCACCAGATAACTCCTAGCCATTAGGTGTAAAGATAAGCTAGGAAAATGTTTTTAAATGTGCAGTTGTTTGTTCATCCAGCTAATAGAATCAGGAATCCATTTCTTCTGTGCTTCCAAGCTTCTGAATCCAGCAGACACTGACTGTGAGGGATTCAGTAGGATCACTCACAATGGAAAGTTTTAATCTCAGTATTCAAATGCATGTGAACAAGGTCTAGAATCATGTAAGACATAGGAGCTTAACCCTTGGGAGAGCCATGATTACACGTTCCAGAGCATTTGGTGTTCTCTGGGGGTGTCTATACCAGCTCATAGAGGGAGGGTAGCTGCAAGCTCCCTCTGGCTGCATGTGATTTCTGTTAATGCAATCCAAACTAAGCCAAACCCCAGCTGAGTCCAAGCTAAAAACCCCTGCTAGGAGGGGAGTGTGTGTTCATTTAGACAAGGCACTGTGTTAACATGTTTGACTTTGGGCTATGCAGAGCCCTCCCACACCTGTTCAGAGCTTGAGTCCTGTGTGCCACAGCCCACACATTTACACAGGATGTAGCCCCACCCTGATGCATCTTCTCCTCTTTTGGGAAGTGAAATCCTAATGCCAAACAATTTGCAAGAAGAAGCTAAAATAGCTGCTTTGTTTAGCTTAACAAATTGAAAGCTGAAATAGGATCTCTTTTTCCACTTATAAAGAAATGAAAGGAGTATGCAAAAAGGGAAGGAAAGAATGGTGTAAGCTGAAGTAAAGGACTGGCACAGGAGGAAAATGAGCATGAACTTCTCGATAAAGAAGTTTGTCAGGAAATAAGAGGGGAGATTTTAGCCACCAGTTCCCAGTGAGGTTTGAAATTGTCTTTCAATGGGAGCAGTCAGGGCAAAAAGTACATAAATTTCTCAGGGAAACCACAGGCTTGTATGATGGAATGACTACATGACATTGCAGCATATTTGAGCTGATAACCCTGACAGTCCTCTGTGATTCAGCACTTCAGTGTTCCTGTGGATGAGTACCTCAGTGGTATGTGAGCCCTAGGTCCTGAAATATTCCAACAGCCTGCAACCAGAAAGAGTGGGCATGTGTGTTTATGCATATGTATATTTCTCACGCATGCGTATGTATTTACATATACAGGTATGTTTATATATATTCATACATAAAAAGAGTACCTTTATCTGAAGGAGAGGTGAGGTTGTGAGTTAAATATTTCCGGTTTACAGTAATGATCAAGCTAAAGGAGAGACTTTCCTGTTAGAAAGAATGTTCTTGCTCTTAAAAATAAGTACAAAAACAATGGAAGAAAATGTATATTGTCTGAACAAATTTAATTTTGTTGGATGTTGATCTGTCCCAGCACTTCCTCAAGTGATTGTCCTTTCTGTTGTAATTCCTTGTGTATCACACAGAAGGAAAATTGTTCTTACAATTGTGGTGCCTTTAAGCTATAAAACTACTTGTCCCTCAGAAAGGAGTTGCCCTTAATGTGCATTTAATAATCTAATTCATCTTTAATTAATGTGGCGCTGCCTTGTGAGAAACAGGAATATTCTTCCTCCTTCTGGCTGCCCTTGATTCTGCAATAGAGCTCAGGGGATGAAGGTGAATAAGGCTGTGTGTCTGTGCATTGATTTGTAGGCTCGAGGACTGTCACCGGAGTGTCTCCAGGGGTGCCCCAGGGATTCAGAGCTCTCAACAGTACAATGGCTGAGACCAAGCTGAAACGCATGAGGGAGTAAGTAGCATATTTATGTATTACCAATGTGCAGGCAAAGAATATGGATTTGAAAAACTGCAAAGCACAGCAAATAACCCCCCCAAATCCAATCAACAAAAAGAAATGGATGGTAAGGTGTTTACAGATTTGCCTGCTCACCTCCAGAGAGGATGAAAGTTGACCCTCACTTCTGATTGTTTTCTTGTAAGCTGCACAATCACAGACATCATTCCAGGATCCAGTTTGCCTTCACCGCTGTCGGTGTCATTCTGAATTTCACTTTCTTTATTAGCACAGCACATGCCCATAAATCACCTGCAGACATACACATTACCAACACATTTGCTTCCTCACCCACATTTCATTCTTACCTGGAATGAAAAGTGAATGGGTTTGTTTCCCGTGGTGATACGATGTTTTAAACCAAATAAAATTGCTGCTGTTGGCTGGGATTTTCAAATGAGACAGAGGAATTTACATGGGCAGTTCCCTTTAAAACTTATTGTCTACTTGTTTTCAGCATTGCTGAAACCCCAGCTGTATTTATAAAGGTTTCAGTGTCTTAATAAAACAAAGATCTTTGCTTCCTTTCTAGAACATACTGGTTAATGTATCTTGAGCCTTTATCTTGAGTTAGTAATCCCTGGCCTTCCAAGATTTATTGCATCCTAATTTAGGTGCTGATCTGATAACCATAGTGATGTGTATTATTTCTGAACTCAAATATTCGTTGCAATGTTGCAAGAGTCAACTGCTCTCAGATTGTAAACTCTTTAAAAAAGGGCAATTTTTCTCTTGTCTAGGTGGACAGTGCCAATAATGTGGATGTTATTGGAATGCAAATAAGTTCAAACAGTAGATGCTAATAGTTATTTAGGTGAGTCTTCTAGAGAAAATGAGTACAATTCCAACAGCATTGATAGCAATCACTGTTTAAAACAAATCACTATGTATTTCAGGAAAATACCAAGCACATTTACTCCAGATAGAAGTTGTTTGGTTTTATGGTATTTCAAGATGCAATAGGTCTCAGTCACTTCATGGCTTAGCCTTTATTGCGCAACGAGTCCCAGGTCTCACAGCCTTCCACTCATATTGCTTTCCATTCTCTTTTCATGGAAACTACTTATAAAAATAAATTAATGCATTATGTTGTGCCAGCTACTTGCAAGGTGAGGTTTTTATTCAGCATGCCCATTAAACTTACATATTTCACCTTGTGTTCTCATGGTTCCCCGATAAAATTTAATATATTTGAACTTCATGGTCATTGCTTTTAGGGCTGAGGTATGATTAGATCACTTCTTTCAAATTCTGTTTTTCCAGTGCTGTTTCATGGTTTTCACTGTTTGTTATAACTCACATTATTGTTCTTCCTCCGAAACATAGCATGACTTTTTCATTTTCTGAATATGTAAAGGTGAGAAAGTACTTAATTGCTTGAAAGGTAAAGTGTTCAGGAAGAAGTGGGTGAGCACAGCACCCAGCATGTTGGTAGTCAAGGAGATCCCTGCAAACTCTGACCCACGGCCAATCTGCACACAGGGCACAGTGGGGTTTTCAGTGGTGAGAAGGAAGCACATCTGGCTGTGAATCAATACATAAAGCCACAGCTTCTCTGCTCATCCCTCAGCAAACTTCATATGATGTGTTTGTTGAGTGTCATCCACACAGCAGTGCCACGTAAGCAAGGCTAATACAATTTAGACTTGTGCTGGTCAGTTTTACTCAGGTAGATGCACTTTTGGGGGGTCTTCCAGATGACAGCTTCTGATGAAAGAGACATTGTGGGGGATTTGTCTTACAGAAACTGAGTAGCTGGAGTTCCTATAAGGAAGGAGAAGAGCAGAGCAGGGGAGATAATGTGGAGGTGCAGTGAAAGCTGTTTGGGTGTCAGGTCACTCTAGAAAGAGGAGTATGAAGGTTTGGGATTTGCACCATTTTCAGATGTGAGGAGCAATGATGAGGGAGACTCCTATGTCATGAACTGCTCGTAAAGAAACTTTGTGCCCACGCATTACGGATGACCTTACTGGAAGAAAGTGTCAGTAGCTCTGATAAAATGGTAGATTCATCTAAAATAACACAGGATTTAACAGCAAACGTGCCTTTTAGCCATTTCCAATTGACACATGAATAATGTGGGCTTGCAAACAGCTGTAGCAAGACAGTCACTTGACAAGATGTTGTGTCATTGCTTGAGTTACTGCAGCATGCTGCACTAAATGCCTTCTTTGACTTGCTGTGTATCAGAGCAGCAATTTAGGAGGCTTCTACTGTATTCTTATGCAGGACTTGACAAGGATACTCATGTGAGAGGGAAGCTGTGCTAAAAATCTTTTGGGAATATAGAAGGAAAACAACTGACATTCTTGAATATGGTAGGTGGGAGTGCTTGGTCTCCTCCTATTTTAAGTGAAAAGAAATGGCTCTTTCTTCACTACAACCCTTGAGTATTTCCCCAGACTTTTTCTTTCCAATTACCATTGCACTCTCTGTTTCCGCTAATCCCATCCAGCATCAATGTGAATTGCTGTCCTCTCAATAAAAGTCATGATAAATTTACCTACTCCAGTGACAACAGTTTTTAGTTTGTTAGATTTGGTATCAGAATTCATTATAAAGTTTATAACAGCAGAGATTTAACTTTACCTTTCAAGCAGAGTTCATTCTCTCCACAAAAATTTCCTCTCCAGTGCTAAAGATTTTGATATTGGGATCTGCAGTGTCGATAAGAAATCTCAGTTTTCTGAACTAGCTCCCACAAAGGTTATCATTATGCTCCTTCCCAGCCCTGTGTGCCAGCAGTGAGAAGTCAACCAAATATAGAAATTGGAGCTGTGAGACTTATTCCTCATCTTGGGCTTTAAAACTGAGGAATTATGTTAGATGCAGAAAATGGGAGGAGGCATTTCCTGGTGTTTTCTGTCCTGCCCATGATCTGATTCTCATGGTGCTTCCCATCCTTGATGGTGCTGGGTAACTTGGTGCATGCCAAGTCTGAGAAGCATTACTGTCACATGCTATCCAGAGCCAAGGTATCTTCATGGAGGGATCCAGGAAGACAAACGAATGACTGTTCCCCTGATGTTCCCCCACAGAGACTCTCCAACTCTGCATCTCAGAAGAGAACCATGCTGTTCTTCAGAAGCAACTCCCCAAGCCAAAGCATTTTTCTCCTGCCAGATCAAATTGTAGTAGCACCTATTAATTTTTTTTCCCCCCAAGGTCCATACAAAAAACTTAGTACGGATCATTTTGTGCTCCTTTGTGGAGATATCCATGAATATCTACAGTGAGTCATTTTAATAGCCATGAACTTTAACATGCACTTTAGAATTCAATAAAATGTATGTCAGTAAAAGGAAAAGGCTTTTATGCCCCAAATTTTAAGTAAATTAAAATCCTTTAGCCCAGCAGTAAGCACCTCTTAGTCAGTCCCCAAAGTCTTACACACAGCAGCATACCATGATCAGGCAAAAGACTTCATCATCCCCTGCTGAGTGTAAGTAAAGCAGTCTTTCAGAAGTCATGAAGAAAAGGCACTGGGTGATATTTTTATTCTGCTCCTGTGAATGCTCATAACACTATTGGTTTAGACTCAGGACCAGTATTTATATATGCTTCTTCTGCTTGTGATGCTGCCATCATATGCATCGCTTATCTTAAAATTTCAGCAAGAAAGGTTGTTTTGAGGTCATTCAGTAGGCACTGGATGTTCTTTGACATAAGTAGTCCTAAAATGCCTAAAGTATAGGAGACTTTTTGTTCATTTATTTGTGCAATTTAAAAAAAAAATTACTACAGGGAAGTGTTTACTTGATGTAGTATTTCAATATATGTAAAGTGGACCTTTCAGAGACAACTGAAAATGGTTTTGTTATTGACATCACTGAGGGCATCTTTAGTGAAGACAAAAGCAACAAATACAGAAAAGCTAGTTGGTTCTTAAGACTGATTAAAAACTTCTCAGTGACCTTTTGATTGCCATTGACTGTCACATTGAAGGTATCATGATGTAAATGTGCTTGAGGAATAAGATGTCTTCTCACAGACAAAAGACATATTTGTCTTTTGGAAGGAAGTTTATTGACACTGTCTGAGCTACCACATTTTTTGCAGGTGAATAGAGTACTCTTGAAGGTATTGATCCTGAAATGTTTTTGAGCATTGAATTTCCTCTTACACACCACACTGTTCTGTTCAACACAAGCTGGGATATTGGTTCTCAGCTTCTGTCAGGGAGAAGGGAGTGAATGCTCCTGGCTCGGGAGTGATTGCTGTCCCAAGGCAATGACTGAGAGAAAAAGTGGGAACAGGTGAATCCTGGGCTCCTCCTGCCTAAGAAGAAATAAAGTGAGTGAGACAGTGGCTACTGCTCAGAAGTGTAGGAGTCCTCTGCAGCAGAAGCAGCAGTACCCCTCAAGGCTGAAGTTGGACCTGATGGTCTAATTCCTCAGGCGTTTTCCATGTGTCTTCATTCAGCTTCTTCCCGCTGTCCATACTCTTCCCCTTCCCATGACAAAAATGGGCTGCCTCTCTTGTTGGTGCTTTGTCTCTTACACTGCTGCTCTCCATCCTGCATCTGAAGATGGGAAGAGCTCGTCACCTGCCAACACCATAATTTCAGCAG
Organism: Daphoenositta chrysoptera; assembly: GCA_013397915.1. Classification (NCBI taxonomy): domain Eukaryota; kingdom Metazoa; phylum Chordata; class Aves; order Passeriformes; genus Daphoenositta; species Daphoenositta chrysoptera. Next base: position 1,583,346 of record VZRO01000214.1, read on the forward strand.
TTCTTAGCAACCTTACATTTATTATGTTGTACTTTAAAATGAACAACAAGAATGAACTTGGTAGATAGAGTAAGTGAGTATTGGGGCACAATTAAAGTTTGATGCATTTCCTTGGGATGCTCATCTTTTGCCCATTCTGCACATTACTTGAACCTAATGCCCTACCCTTAAAATAATGGGTAATATTTTGTGATTTTGCTTAGATATGTAAAGAAAACTCAGATTTTTTCAGCTTCTCTGCTGAGCTGTATGTCATAGATCCATGAGTCATTCTGTTATTCTGAATTTCTAAGAACTTCTTTTTAAGTGGACAGTAATGTTATAATTGCTTTAGCACTAGAGAGAGTTTTTATTCACTTTGAAAACCACATTTCAATAGCAAAACACCTAAAATTTTAAGTATAGACTCACTCATTTTAAAATGTCAAGTGGCCCCAAACACTCAAAACATTTCAGAGAGTTAGACTTCTTTATGTTTTGCACACAAAGCATGGCTTCCCTAGTTTCTCATGCTGTGCACACATAATACGTAGATTGAGCTGTTCAGATTTCCTGCACCTTGATTTTTTCAATAGTTTGCAAAAGTGAAAATGCTTTCCTGCAGCATTAATTATATAGTCTTTTCAATACAGAACCACTCAAAGAATTTTGAGACTGTTTACTAGAAGCAGCATTGCAACCTTGGGAAGTTTACTTGAGGGAAATATAGGTAGGGAATTTTCCAAGAGATTTTACAGAGGAATGACCAGGGTTCTGTTTTGAAAGATACTAAATGTTTTCTTTTTAGGAAAAAAATAAAAATACTAGATTTCTATCTACCCCTTTAAATACCTAAACAGCTCTGTGAAGCTTATTTTGATGCAGACCCAGAAGAAACTGAAGGCATAAATCTTTCTAGGCCTTTCTGAAAACCACAGATCTACTGTCCATAGTTGGTAATTGCTTTTCTTTCTTGCTCTGTAGTATGGTGTCATCATGGAATTGTATGGCTCTGCCAAGACATGAATTTTCCTTAGTCCTGTTTTGTGCTAGGAATTTTCTAAAAGGGCTACAGATGTGAAAAGAGACGTGAAAGAAGTCGTGGACTTAATCCACCTAGCTTCAGGCCCCCTTGGGTGGATTTAGATGTGGACTAAGCCCAAATGGTTGATGTTCAAAAAACTGTTTACATAAAACTTTATGCAAATATATTTGGGAGGTTTTTTGTGTATATATTAGTGTCTATTTTTATGTATATGCATATACATGCTTATATATTTTCCATAATTGGACATCTTACATTCCACAGCAGTTGGGTTTTTTTTTAGTTTTTAAAATATCTTTTTGATTGGATTATTTAAGAGTATTTTTACTTTTACTGTAACCTTGTATGGGTGTTTGTCATAGCTCAGAGCTTGAATGCTGCTTCACCTCCCCTTGTGGCTGTACAATGCACAAGCCCAGCTGGAAATTTTGTGAGTAAATTACTATGGTGTTTGTGGTGTTTCTATCAAGAATTGTCCACCTGATTACATTAATCTCTGATTACATTAATCTCTCAATCGAAGGACCTGATACATTGACAGCCTTTTAATGAGACTGGCTTATTGCTAACTCAGAAATGCATTGTTTCTTATCCAGTAGTAACACTTAATACAATATGGCTAAAGACAATGCTTGGATTGAGAAAAAACATATATAGTAATATTTAGTATTCTGATTGTTTCATTGAAATGCATAAATACCTTTTCCTTTCTCTGATAGGCAAATTGTTAGTTTTATAACTGTCATTTTGGTATGAAATCCTGAACTGGGAGAGACCCCCTCCCAATATCAAGCCATGTAAAAGGAAATTAGCATTAACTGCGGATTACCACACAGCTGAACAAAGGAGAATGCAGTTATATTCCTAAATTCTTACAAGATCTGCATATAATTATTGACTTTTCAGAGGTAACGACTGTATTCTTGCATGCCCACATTCAAGAAGTAGCTGTTTATTGTGCTGCTCATCAGACACATCTGTCTGAAATAAATGCATTGATAAGCAAAGAAAATTGCATCAGGTATGTGTTAAATGTGCCATGAATTTCTGCTTGATCTTGTTCAGTGATGCTGAAGGAATTAAACTGATGACTTTTTCTGACATGACAAAGATTCTTTGTCAATAAGCCCACTGTTAAAAATCAAGATGTTGTTTAAAATAATTATAGCGAGACTAGGAGATCTCAGACTGTGTATAAAGCTACTGCAGCCCAGCTACTGCAGCTGAAGTGTGTTTCAGGTAATTCTTCATGGGCACAGTGAAACAGTGTAATTTTTACCCACCCTACCTCATGAAGAATAGCTTCATGGAAGCAAATATGTTTCCTCTCTTATTTTTAGTATTGGTAGTAAATTTCTTAATATAAGAAGACTTTACAATTGCAATATTCAGGTTTGATTTAAATGACTGTGTTTTGCTGTAATTTGTTTCCTTCTGTGGGAAAAACTAAAAACCCCACATTTTATCCTACGATAAAGCATCTTCTAAATTGATAGTAGCTAGAATTCAACTAGCAGCTCTAAATTCTAATTAACACTTCTTCCAAGAGCAGATGTCAGCTTCAATTCCTATTTTATAAATTCATTTATCTCTGAAAATGAGGTGCATGGAGAATACTATTGTTTATATTTCTTCACCTGCGTGTCTACATCTTGTAATAATAAGATCCTTCTTAGCTCATGGGAAAACATGTCCTAAATATGGTTTAGATTTTGCAGGTCTTTGAAGTAGGACATCAGGGAGTTTTGTTTGCAATCAAATTAAGGTGCTTTAACTCAGGAATTATGAAGTAATTAAGAATGAATTATGAAAATTATCATTGTGTCTTCAAGTGAAGAAATTTTTATTCAGCAGTAATATGAGGAAAGTCAAAGTCCATTGAGACTTGAAGGTGAAGGTGGGGGCTAATATTAGCAATTAGTATTTTTTTTCTTACTAGCTTTTATACAATAATTCTTTCCATTACCTTTTTTTTTTCAATAAGCCCTTTTCTTTGACTTAGCCATTTTTTTCACATTCCCAAGATTGAACAGCTGTCAGAACTAGAAAGGTGTTGCCCTACCTTTAGAAATAAGTTTCTAAAACCTGAACCATGGAACTTGTTATGCCCTTCTCCTAGCAGATCTCAAGGGGTCTTTAAACAGCAACAGAGAAGTTTTACTGCAAGTGACAATTTGAACTCAGAGCCATTTCTTTCAAGAGTCAAAGTTTTAATCATTCATAGCCAGTAATGCCAGCAAACTGAATGACAGAAAGATAAGTCGAGAGGACAGAGATCTTTTGTGTTCTGACTGAGATAAACCTGTTTGTTTACTGAACCATGAGATGCTGTAGCAGATATCCTAAGATTTTCTGGTACAGTTAGAAAACAATATTTTGTATGAGACTAAGGATATGTAATTTCCTGCTTCTTTTGCAGAGTCATCTCGGGAGATAAATGTAACAATCTTTTTCACTGAGATTCATATCACTACTGGTTAGCTGCAAAATGGCATGATGGTGGTACTGTTTTAAAGAGAAATATAGGGTTAATAAATTGGTGGTTGGAAATAGCATTAATTCAGAGACAAATCATTGTTGGATGTGTTGATGAGAATCCTAAGTAATACTCCTGGACTCCACAGGGATACCCTTGAGTTAGGAAGAACAGAACAAGGAGGCATCTACTGAAATTATTCTTTCAAAGATCCCTGCACTTGCTTTTATGCCCCATGAGCCCAAATCAACACAGATTTGCTCTCTACTTTACAATGTGCTCATTGGTGGTGGATGCAGGTGGCCTGGCTGCATTCAAAAGGATAAATAAATGGCCACTGGAATGGGTATTCCATGTCCAGAAAGTTTCTTTATTAAGGTTTACATTGATGTAGGCATGAGTAACTAGTATTTTGAAATAACTGAATTTTCTGTGTTTGTCTTAGGATCAGTGTATTTGTTGCCTGTTATGGCAGAGGTGAGATGTTATTGCTGATGCCTGATCCAGAGGGACTTCCAGGGTGTTACTACTCTGGTGTGTTCAGTAGTGGCTTGTACAGAGCCTCTCCTTGCACAGACCATGCACAGCTCCCTGAAGGCACCAGTGAGACCAGGATGGATATAAATGGTAGTCACCACCATGCTGAATGACACTGGGAAGTGAGAAGCTGAAAAACTCCTTAGCTGTGCTGATTTGTGTCATAGTAACCCTTCAAGGCAGGTCATGACAAGTTGTTGAGAGATATTAACCTTGCTGCTAATGCCCATGGAGGAGCACAAACCTCAGCATTAATCTTGTTTTGTGGCTTTTGTCAGTGTGGCATAAAGGTAGGTGCATTGTAATTGATCTCCGAGCCAGAAAGGAGATGTTAATATGTAGCTAGTAGCAGAACAGTCGAAATAAAAACCCATGGCATAATAAAGAATTCTTTGTTCACCCAGGGAAAGATTTACAACTTCCTCAGCCAGTTGAGAACACAACATTACTATATTGTCAAATTTTAGCAATTTTGCCCTGTTGTGTAGGAAATCAACTGCAAATCACCAGATAGCCTGATAAATTCATTTAGGCTCAGATCCACTAAATAACTTGGAATGGTTTTAGACACCCTGTGTCTAAAAATTGCAGTTCTCAAGGCTCCTATTTAGCTCCCCTCTAAGTCCAGCAGTGCCTATGATTTTGCTGGTATTCTTTACTGCATCTCACATGCTCAGAAGTGCCTTATCCTTGATAGAACCAAGTATCTGTTTTATGTCCGTGGTCCATCCTTATCCACAAATTAAATATCAATATGGTCTTTGGGTCTTGTTGCAGTTAATTTTCTCAGGCATGTGTTGTGTGCTGCACAAGAGCTGGCAACAAGAGGCTTTTTTTTCAGGCCACAGCTTCCATGGGTGACAGTGCCCCCAGACTGGCAATATCTGCTGTGCAGCCAGTGGGCTGACGGTCACAGCATGCCTCCAGCCCTGTGCCTCCTCTGCCTGGAGCATTGGGACTGCTCTCTGCAGCCAGGAGTGAGGGAAGTTCAGCTCAATGAATCCCTCCATCTATCTAAGACTCTGTAACAAAGAAACAAAAGAACAATCTGAGATATGACACTGAGGCACATTACTGTGTATCATCCGAAGCCAGACCCTTGATTGGTAGAGCCCAATGTAATTCCTTTGATTTCAGCATGCTAAAAAACAATTTAGGGCACTGTGGGATGGAGGTGTGGCCCACAATTTTTGTCACAGTAATGAAATCCTAGATGTCAGGTATCCCCTTTCCTCGTGTCATCTTGGCTGAGATGACTCACAGTGAGTTTGTAGGTGATTGAGCTATAGGGTAGCACAAAGAGAGTAAATGCCAGTAAATCAGAAAACATAGACGGCTACCTGCGACTGTAAATGGGAGTTCTGCACTTGTTCTCACAGCACATTTTGTGGTAAGGCTTTTATTCTTTTCAAAACATTAGTGCAAGTATCCCCTATTTCATGGGAAAGAGCAATCTGTAATTGTGCCTTTATAGGATTTTACATGGATGGACAAATATCCCCTAGCACAGGATCAGGGCCATAATGTACAAACCTCACTTTCCAGAAAGCACTTTCCCCCTCCCTCCATCAGGATGATAGGTTCACTCAGTGATGCCTCTTTGACATTTACTCTCTGAGATCCCACACTTCTGCCTCTGTGATGCATGATGTGGTAGCAGAGTCATATTAATGCAGCTCTCAAGTCCAAACAGAGCCTGATGTCTTCTTTTGTAAAAGCAGGTTATAATTTTTGTTACCTACCCTGTAATTTTCAACCTATGAACGTTTCCCCCTTAATTCTATTGTATCAGCTATTACACAGATTAGCTGATTTGCGTGCTCTGCCAAGCTGAACAGAGAAGATTCAAGTCTGCAGGTCACATTTATTAGCAGAAGCAATACTCCCAAGGTACATGTTTGCTTAATTTTTCATCTTTAAATAGACAGGACTGCCAAAAAATTAAACATACTTGTCCAAGAGAGAGACAGGAGTCATTAAAGGCCCTGATGAAGTAGCAGTGATTTCAGGATAGCTTCTCATGTATTGATTTTTAACTGTTGGAGAGAAATAGTGATATTTTTGATGATGTTTTGTGAAGAAATGTACATTATTTGTCAAACAAATTTCCATTTAGATTTCAGTGGTAATCCAATCCCTAGGCTTCCAGTGTCTGAGAATGAATTATTTCCAACAGTTTTTATTTTCTCCTAAAATACATTCTTGGTAGAAAAGAAGAAGGCAGTTTCTAGTTATAGGAAGCAGGACTGAGTCAGGTCTGGATCTGTAGAAACTACAGCCCGGCCCTGTGACTTCTGATCCTGGGTCTTGGCTTTCTCTGCCCCAAGTTCCTGATCTGCCTCTATGTCAGGAGCCAGCAGGAGGGGTGACCTGAAGCTGAAGGGGGATCACACCTGGGTATGACCAAGATGCTAGAAAAGCTAGGACAGGAGAAGTTTGAGAAGCAATAAAAATAACATTCTTTGTAATGTTTTCCTAAGAACTGAGGAATTTACATAGTATGGAACTCTTACTGGCTGACATTTCACCATGATGATGTTATTCCTCAACAATAACAGGACAACCACTGATGAAAAGCAACTACACCATTAGGTTGATTATGCTATTGGGTGAGAACAGATGACCTTGCCCTGGCGTTAGACAGGTAGCAAAATCAGTACAAAACCAGGAAAATCTACAACTGCAGTTTGTGATGTTGTTGTTGGGAGGCAGGTTTAACCACTTAAACTACTACGGGAAGTGTGCCTGCTTCCTCTGAACCTACGTGGACACTTACTGAAGTTTTAAGCCTTAATGCTGGCTCCAGGAGACACCTCTGATCCCCTTCTCTGTCCCTGTACAGTTCATCCTTGGTACAGCCACAAGCTGAGGGTGTCCCTGTTCCTTCTGCCTCAGGCACTGGCTGGGGAGCCCACTGCAGGCACCACATGACATGGTTCCCTTCCAAGTACCTCCTTTTTGTCTAAAAGACAACCAACTCTCAACTGCTCTGACATGTAAAGGTTTAGTGAAAGAAAACAAATCCTGTGTCAGAAGCATGAAGAACAGGCAGATAGTCTCTGATACGCTGAAGGAAAATTACCCTGGTATTTTCATGAAAATATGAAGCCATCACTGAGTGAAAAATTTTATGTTACCTGTGATAAATGAATTTAGAGATGTTTTTCCTTTAGGAGGAAGAAATGCTGTTCATTGTCATGCCATTTTTAAATGGATCTTCTTTATAAATCAACATTAAGATGCTGTGAGTGTGTGTTTTGTCACTGAGTTACAGATCTGTGTTCTGATAAAAGAAGAGCACTGCAGAAAAGAAAAAGTGTCAAGTTAGCTCATGCTGAGCTTGTACAATGGTTTTCTTGTATTTGATAGAAGCTAAAATAAAGCAATGAATAACAAAGTGTGCTCACATAAAATGCCATTGGTGTTTGGCTGACTGGGGTTACTCCTTTAGGTTTTGATGAAATCCAGAGACAGTAATACATGTGTTTTTACCAAACATGCTGTAGATAAAAGAGTCTGTCAGACTCAGCATGGAGAGGATTCTTGGAATGCAACGGTGATGATGGTCATGCTTCCCATGACTTTACTATGACCAGGTTTTTACTCTTGGCCTCTTTTTATAGCAAACAATCATGGAGAAATTCTCCAGGAAACTTTAGTTCCTTTTATGTCAGACAAACAAGGTGCATCATGATATCATTTTAATGAAACGTACAACATTTAGAAGAAATCTGTATGAGTTAATGCTTGTGTTACTATATAACATGCATTAACTTTTACTTGACCTTTTCTATAATATTTATCCCCAGATCCGCCATTGGGAAGCTGGGAGTGGAGGCATTTGAGGCTGTGTACAGCTGTCTCAAGCAAGCGAGACAGCAGAATGCAAGTGAGGAGGAGCTCAGGAGGTGTCTGGAGAAACTGGTTTCTAGAGCAAGTGACTGCTTCGAAGTGGATCAGCTGCTGTACTTCGAGGAACAGCTACAGGCTTCAGAGCCACATCTGCAGCTGTGACAGCGTGTCAGCAACAGCTGGAAATGGCACGGAGGGGGAAGGGGCCTCCTTCAGGCCAGCAGGCAAGTACAGGCGGTGTTTGGGGGACACTGCTGAAGGTTATGTAGTACCTAAGCATGTGGGTAAGCACCATTTGAGAGTCCAGACTGCAGGGAGAAGTAGGTAAACATGGCACGGATTTCAGGGGCAGGAAGAACAGATGTTTGTGACAGTGGAGGGGAGGATTCACAGTTACCAGAGTCTCCTTTTTCTACCACTTAAAGCATAAGGAGAGGTGTTCTGGGCCGTGTCTGAATGCCAGTTCTTCACTCAGAGCATCTCTGGCAAAGCTGCTTCTGATGGAATGATGCAGGATTAGACTCCAGCTGCTGTTGATTTCTGTGCTAACTGGTCCTCGTGTTATTCAAGCCCATAATTTTTGTAATTTGGCAGATTTCCCCTTAAACATATATGTATATATATGGCCACTTATACCCTAATTGCCCTATTATTGATTGTTCAAAAGGGCTGAATTTAATCTGTTTAACTTTCAAAGGAACAGTGGAAATACATATATATGTGCATATTTATATACATGCATTTATATATGCATGCTCACATACACAGAGATAGGTGTGTATATTCATGTCACACACTGTACCTGTATAAATATTTTTGGATTAAATTCATTCTTCAAAAATGGAACAATAAACTGGTATTTTTTTCTGCCTTGCACATTGTTACCGTAATGTTCTTTTTTAGTGTTTATGCTCCCTTCTTCATATGCATCCCACTCCTGCTGATTTTAATTGTATGTCAGGCTCTGATTATATACCTGATGTTTTCCTTCTACCTCTTCCTTCTTTCTTCTGCATTCTGAGCTCCTTCCTCCATCTGTGTAAAAGGCTAAAGATTAACAAAGTCATACAATTGGTAAAGGAATCTAAAATGAATTGTAGACCAAATTAATTTTAGGCATTGAGCCATTATCATAATCCTTATGCTTCCTGCGTTTTCACCATAACTCTTAAAGGACTTTGTGACTGTATTAAATAAATCAGAAGAAATTAATATTATGAATATCAAAAAACCATTTCTATTTGACCTGAGATGAGTTATTTACAGTGAAGTATACCAGTATTGATGGTCAATTAAGCAGTGCTACTGATCCATCTTTATGACATGCATTAAGAGACTCAAAGCAAAAGGCATGTAGAGTCATCTAAATCTATTTTAGCAACAGCATAAGCTGAGGAAGTGAAGGAAGCTGAGGAAGCATGCCCAGCTACAGATGATGTGGCACTATTCTTCCAGCTCAAAGTAATAAGAGAGTCTGGTATGTTTCAGCTTTTTCTAGCTTCAGCTTTTATTTAGAACACACGGTGTTTCAAGCCAGAGACTGAAATCCACAATGATGTTCACTGAGGTAGGGAAACATATTTGTTTTTCAGGTTTCAGTCTCTTTTCTATTATTTCTTCTTGACTTACACTCCCCATCCTTCTCAATGTTGTGTATGACTACCTGATTCAATATTTTTTGCACATAATTGAAGACTATTTCAAAACAGATGTACTGAAGTCCAAGATACAGGAGGAGTGCTTGGATGTTGCAGGGACTATAAAGTCCAAAAGCAAACAATGAGTAACTGACACAGTGAGAATAATGTCAGAATAAGATAATCTTTACTCCTTCATTTACCTCTGCTGCAATTCACGGTGATTTATCACAGAAACTTCAGAAACAGCCTCTGTAAGCAGTCAATTCCTTTTTTATTAGAGACAAAGACTTCTTCAAGCTTTTTTCCATGCAGCTTGCAAGAAAAAATATGTGGGTAAGAATGGGTCAGGCTCCTTAAGGCAGTCAAGGACTCAGGAGATCATTAAAGGGAAACCTTTAAAACCTGAAAAACATAGTTTAGGCACTCAGATTCAGGGAGATTGTTGCTCTCTGATGAGCAGTATTTTCTTTCATTTGTTGCACAGGAAAAAGAACTCACAGTGCCTTTTACACTTACTTAGTTGCTTTCTGCTCTCTGTGGGGATTGACCTTCAAGGCACGTGAGGATCTGGAGGTTACTGGTTTACTGCTTATATGCTTTAAACCATAATTTGTTTTGTTTTGTGGGGTTTTTTACATGAATCATACCACAATTAGCCAATGTAGTATACATATTAAACACAGCAGGAAATTTTTGTCTTCAAGCTGTAGTAAAAGCACAGAAATACATCCCATGGATTTGACAGAAATTTTTACATCACTGTTTAACTTGCAAAATCTCATTGCTGGTGGTCATTAGTGGAAATCTAAAAGGAAGGAGGAGGATTGTTAATATTGTGGATCTTCAGTAATAAAAAAACAACAGATGTGCTGGAAGTAAATGTGAGGAAATAAATGTAAAGGCATTAAGTTGCTGTGGATAGATCTTCATAAAAAGTCCCATTTAACCTACATATTTGTACCAAAAGCTTTGCAAGCATGAGGCAACCTTGCTGCCTTTTTTATTGATTCTCTTAGAAATGCTACAAGATGAATTGCTTGATGAAGAGATATTGAAAACAAAGGAAGTGGGGTGAGTATTTTTTTAATGCTTTGAGGCCTTAAACCTGGTATAAAGGTGCTTGAATTATAAAGGGAAAAACAATGTCTGAGTTTTTTGATAAGAAGTATAACTGTCAGTTTCTTGTCGACAGCTGGATTAGGAGGCAGACCAATTCTATTTTTCACAGCAAACAAAAAGGAAATCCTTTCTTAGAGGTGATTGTTCTGCCAGATAATTTCTAGAAAGCATCAGAATCCCCCCTCTGTAAGATGAATTAGACATTTCCAATGCCTGAAAATCCTGCCTGCAGGAAATGTCCTTCCTCCTTCCAGGACCTGGCTTTGTGACTGTTGCCTTGTGATGACCAGCTCCGAGGTGCTCTCACAGCCAAACCACAAACCTGCAGCTGGCACAGCAGGAGCTCAGCCCTGGCCGCTGCTGGATCTCCAGCTCCTCACATAACCAGAGCAATGGAGCATCAAGCAGATACGCAGGTGAAAAAAAGGGTAGGAGGCAGCAAAGTGGCCAAATGGGTAATGCAAAGGCTGACCTTTCATCTTTGGTATAAATCAGCTACGACTGACCTGTAGGTGCAACCACTGTTATCTGACGGAATTTAGTGGGAAAGAGAAGAAAGGCTCAGGCAGGAGATTTGTTTGGAAACAGGATCAATATGGACGGAAACATTATTCTTTCATATTTTGTTTGCAATATGTGTGCACAATACAGCCTGACCTGAAAACTCTTTAGCCTGTCTCCACTGAATACTCTTGTTTTTCAGAAGGGAGAAGTCCAGCAGGAAGTTTTCAGCGTGTGATTATTGGTAGTAAGTAGAAGTCTAAAGAAAATATAGTCTCCAGATGCTCATTTGGCTGATGATCATTCCTGTTCAGGAATGTGGCTGCCTTGATAGTAACTATCCAGAAGTGCTGGATATATGCACGTAAGAAGCTGGTTAACAGCAAAGGCAGATGTATTTATGTACAGACTGATCAGGCACAGAGGGTGGGGAAGGGATGGAAGAGAATGAAGAGGGTTGTAGGCTCCTTCCTCTTACACCTTCTCCTCATATACTTAGTTACCCCACACAGTCCTACTTATTTTTGTCACTTTTTTATGGTTGGGGGAATAAAGGGACAGTGAATGGTTTTCTGAAGGCCACAGAAGTATCTAAAATGAGAGTAAGAATGGAAACCTAACAGGAAACCTTGACATCACTCAGGACCAGTGCTCACAGCAAGAGAAGACTGTGCAAATGCTTCTGATTCCATACACTGTGGGTCCAGTTTTCTTTTATCTGGGTTGGAATATGGCCATCATGGCTGGAAAGTTAGTTGATATTTACAGGTAATTTTGCCGTGTTAGCTTTGCAGACAGGTTTCAGTGCTCAGTTGTTCATGAATGGTTAACTACAGCCTCCTGACTTCCAATATTTCCACACTGTGCCGTCGGTCACCTCCATCAGGTCCAAAAGCAGAAACCAGGTCATGGGAAAACTTCCAGCAGAAAGATCAATTGAGGAAAACAGACATTTAGTCAGCTGGTTTAAAAGTACACCTCTTGGGTGAATATTTTCCATTCCACTTGATGACACTTGGCCAGGGATTCCCAATGTTTTGCAATGTGCCAGAAATACACACGCTGTGATTATCATCCTGTAAATGAAATGGGCTTGGTTTTGTTGTCATTTTTATTATTACATGGGAAGCTGTAATCAAAGTACAAAGGCAGTGGTGTTCAAACAATAAGACAAAATACCTCTGAAGAAAAATGGCAAATGAAAGAGAAGATTACTGCTTTGTACTAATTAACTGTCCTAAGTATTGATCAATTTTAGCGTTTAGAAACTGCAGTCTGTCTTAGGGAGCCTGAGAATGTTGTATCTTGTATCTACACAGAGAAATGAATTGTGACTCTGTCATGAACTGTCTGTCCATCAGTCTTCTCCCTCTACATCTATGCATGCACACACACATTTATACATATATGGGCATGTATATATCCTGATGCACAGCATCTCACCAAACCTTCAAGAATATGTTTTCTCTCTTGATAAACGAAATATTCACCAGCTGCTTCAGAAAATACTTACAAGCAGGTAAATACACGGCTGAATGCACCTTGAGCAGAAAAAAGCCTGAGTGTTTTAATCAGCTACTGCAACCAGGTACAGTACAAAACAGCTCCAAGGCAATCCCAACCTCCCAGGCCTCCCAGCTGAATTGTCCAGCAGGAATATGAGTGGAAGATGGTTCAGAGAAGTAACCTGAGCTTGTGTAGCGAAGTGCAACAGGAAACCAACCAAGGGAGCACTCCTCATGATCCTCACCTGACATTGTGGCAGGCAGTCAGGCTCATGGGTACCAGGGTAAGGCAAGGCATAGAGGAGGATGCAGTGTTGTGAAATGCATTTTAATACAGAAAACCAGTATTGGATGAAATATGACTCTGTGACTGTGCATGGAAAAGTGTGTGATGGACTATTGATGAGGTGATTCTGTGCCAGAGTTTTATGCCCTAGAGGTGACCGAGTGCTATGAAGAAGCTAAGAATCTGTGAATTGCTCTCCTCTCTCCATTGCCATCTGCTGACCCCTCAGGGACTGCCTTATTGTACCATGGCATGGGGATATTCCCTTGGGCTGTGTTATTTCCTCTCAGCATCTCTAATATGAGTTCTATTTCAGGTTTTTTCATATGGAAGTCTCTTTCTGGCAGAGGCTGCTCTATTGATCTGCATCTATAAAGGGTCAGCAGTGTGAGAGTAGTCTTAAATAATGCATTGAAGTTCACTCCCTCTGCTCTCAGTGAATTCTGGGGAAATGGTCGTTAGAATTGCTACGGAATCTTCCCAGCTTGAACTGTCGCTGTTGTCTTGTCTTATCCTCTTTCCTCCCCAACTCCTCAAGGACAGAAAGCAAAGTAAACTCAAGGTGCTCAGAGTCTGGAGAACAGATGCTGTTATTTAATATCCAGAGGCAATCCTTTAAATCAAGAAAGGCTGCTTCTGTTGTTTTGTAAGACAGTTTTTGAGTGTGAGCATTATTTTATTGATGCCTCTAGGCATCTGACAATCAGTGGCATACTTTTGCCATCCTGTCTCTGCCAGTGAGTTGTGTTTTTTCCCCCACCTCAAAATGAATCCTGCTTGTTTTGAATGCTCTCTTGGCAGGAGCTTGGCTCCTGATGCTGACAGCGAATGCTCCTGACTCCCACGAGGCCTAATTTTGCCAGTTACTCATGTATGTCCTACAAACTGTCTTGGCAACTGGGGACTGTGTTTCTGAGAGGGAGTGGTATTCCAACAAGCGTAAGCAAGGGTGTTGGAATGATCCTTTTATCGCCTGAGGAGGACAGGAATCACTTCCAGGTAGCACACTGGGAGTGGAGGCAGCCAGAGCAGCCTCAGGTTTGAGCATCTCTCTGGTGCTGCTGGAGGAGCCCCCGGGGTTTCCTGCATCCCAGGGAGGCCAGGAGACTCAGGGACCCTCTGGATTCACATTCATATTGTGCTTGCTGTTTTGAACTAATGCTGCAGAGAGGAGATTCATGGAAAGCAAACCCTTGTAAAGACAATGAGTCTCCAGACTACCTAATGACTACTTAATGAGTGTCTAAGCACTGCACCATTATTGAATTTTAATTGCCTTCTTTCTGGCTTTGTGCTATAAAATGAAAAAGGAGCGAACACTACATGTAATGAGGGTAGATGATTAAAAAGTAATACCTAAGAGACACCCAGGCATTTGTGGAAAAGACCACAATAATACTGTGATGAGAGAAACCAGAACTGCTGTTTGCCTGCCACCTCTCTGGATAAAAAGTTTACTTTTACAATTGTTAAAAATTGAAGTTGTTTTCAACATGATCTGGCAAAAAAAAATAGATTATTAGGTATCAGTGATGTAATTAAACTTATTGATTCTATTAAATCAATAAATATTGGTTAATTACCACTGTATGGAAAAACCAATCCCCATCACTGGGTCAGTGCAGATGCGCTTTTCAGAGGTTGCTCTTTAGCACTGTGCCCTTTCTGATGCCTGCTCAGATTATTTTCAACTACATTGGGTGAACATGCATTACTTTGAGCAGTAGGCAGCAGAAAGGCCCAATTGCAAGTATACCAAATGAGTCCTAAATCCATCAAGCATTTAAACATGTGCTTAGCTGTGAATGCCAGCCTCACTGCTGCACAATTTCCAGGGAAACAGGGAGCACTGGGCTGTTGTACAGAGCAAAACACAGCACAGGACTCTTTGCTCATAAAAGATGTAGGTCTTCAGAGCTGGAAACCCCACATTTCAAGCAACAGGCATTCAGAAGTCTGAGAAGACCTCCAACCACAGAGACAGTGCCTCAGCCTGGTGGTCGAATCAGCTGAAATAAATTAATACAGATTTATATAATCAAAAGATTAATTAAATTTTACATAGATTAAATAGGATCCTATAAAAGGAGCTAAGTGGCAGAAAATGTGGTTTTGGGGAGAAACTCGCATAATTTCACTCTTTTCAGCTCTGAAGGGTGTGCATTTGTGGGGTATTTTAACCTGAACCAACAGAAAGCTCTGGCCAGATGTTGGTGTCTCTAACTCTGCCCTTTTGTTTCTCTCTTTCTCTTTCCATGCCCACATTTTGTCACAGGTACTAAACACTAATCTGACAGGTCTCTCTTGTGCAGCTTCTCTTTTGGTTTCTGCTGTGCTTCAGTTTATGGTAATTCTTAGTGAAACATTTAGTACTCCGATGTTTTCATAACAAAAACTCTTCCTTTCCCTTCCTTTCCTTTCCCTTCTGTTTCTTTCTCTTTCTCTTTCTCTTTCTCTTTCTCTTTCTCTTTCTCTTTCTCTTTCTCTTTCTCTTTCTCTTTCTCTTTCTCTTTCTCTTTCTCTTTCTCTTTCTCTTTCTCTTTCTCTTTCTTTCTCTTTCTCTCTCTCTTTTTCTCTTTTTCTCTTTCTTTCTTTCTTTCTTTTTCTCTCTGCATTTGACTCTCAGAAGTTTTCTTCCAAGTGCATACTGGGTGTCTACATCCCTGTAACATCTTAGAAAATTCTCCCTCAAAATTCCTGACAAGCATAAAGCTTATCGGTAAAATAATTCTGACACTTTGAATCAAATTTTACACTTTCTATTTATTTATTAGCAGCCTCCTCTTAATAGACACCAGAACTATATTTCTGACACATCCCCTCTTTCTTCTTTCCCTCCCTTGTGCTTTCCAGAGTTCCCTGCATTTTAAATTAGTTTTGAGCTTATGAAATAATTGCTAACAAGATTGTTCCTAGGAATGAAAGGCGAGCATCAAGCAATACTTCACAGCAAGACAAAACCACCCTTCTGGCTAAAGAGACTCTGCAAAGCAAAACATCAGAGAGACAAGTCAGAAAAACCAAGTTTTTTCAGCTGTCAAAAGAAGGGACAGGTTTTTGGAATTCTTGCTACAAAATGAAATATCTGGAAGGCTAAGAAAAATGGGAAACATAATTTAGGCATTATCCGTACCAAAAAAAATCTACAGTATTTTAGTATTATCAGCACCTGAATCTAATTCTTTGCCATCAAAACACCTTTTTTATTACTGCATTTATATTCGGTAGAAACAGGAGAAAGGTCATCCCATTACTGTAATCTGAGAAAATATACAGTTTTTCCATCTTACTAATCTAAATTTGGCAGCAAAAAATGTAAGAGACTAAAAGCCTGGACAGATAACTTTGAAGAAAAACACTTTTCTTCGAGATTTATGTATTTTTCTAGAAAAGTCAAAAGAATTTGAAAATGTCTAAAGTGTGAGCTGCATCAGCTGATTGTGTGAAAATGAGCTTCAATCAAAAAGGCTTTGATTTCTCAGAGAAGGAAGCACACTTTCAATATACTCATTTGCAATCAAAAAGCCTAGAAAGATTTCACTTTTTCTTTTGCAGCAACAGATTCAGGGATTTGCAGAACCTGAGGATGTGTTGATTTAATGACAATTCCCATGAATTATAATGAGTGGCATTCTGATGCCTGTGAGCATTTCCATTTCCCCACGGTACAGCACCAACTCATTTAAAGTTGTCCAAGAGCAGGAAGATATTACTCCTTGTGCAGTCACCAACTAGAATAGCCACAAACCTCCTTGTGTGGACCACATCTCAGGTCCATGGTGATGGAACCTGGTCAGGATGAGTAGCAACAGGATCTTGGGCCAAAAGCAGAGTCTCAGTCCTGTCTCCACCTGCAAGAACTGCAGGTGCTATGGTTGGACCTCACATGGTCAATGCTACACTGGCAGTGCCCCTAAGGCAGAACATGATCCTGTTTCTGCCAGGATGTCTCGTTGCAGAGTTGGTGAAAGGAGATGATCAAGGGAAATACGGCCCCAAGGGTGCAGGTGGTGAGATTTTCACAGAATCACAGAGCAAGGACAGTCAAGCACACAGTTTTAGATGGTGAGGATGCTGCCTGACAACCCTGAGGTGGTCTGTGCAGCCCAGCACCCTGATCCAGGGCCATCCCAGCAGCTGTCACCTTACCCTTTTTCCAAAGGGTAAAACCTCAAAGTTGGTGCTATTGTGTAAAAGGAGCCTGCATTCCCACTGCTAACATCTGTCCATAATTCCAACAAGGCACCAGAGACTCATGCAAAGACAGAGCTAGTAGTGAGATGTGAAGTGTTATTGTTGCTGCTTAGTGCTAATGGTTTCTGCCTTATTGTAGCCATTTATCCCTATTCCTTGTCCCTTTGTCATATCCTTCTCTCAGATACGAGTTACTGTCACCACAGACAGGAAGCAATTTACTGGTGCTGCTACCTAAGCAGGAGTTGCTAATTATAGACTAGGAGCAGGCAGGAGGAAGCCAGGTAGGTTATGAATCTGTCTTGATTAATGAGCGAGCAGCTAGGCTGAGGGTCTCCAATTATGTTCTGTATGTCAGCAGACTTGCTTCTCTCCTGGCTCCTCGTTCAGGAGCCAGCACAGCAGTCCTGCTGGGTAGATTTGTGTGTTCCCAGTGGGAACTGGCCTTGCACTGATTAGCCTGCAGGTACAGAGGCCTGAAAGCAGCACACCATGTGCCATTGTCCACCCAGTGTGGCCTTTAAACGCTCATATAAACCCACTGTCCTCAACAATCATTGTGAAAACAAGACAACAACTTATTTGGTGGTGAGTTTTATTCTCAGAAAGAGCTCTCACTCTTGGATTTGTGACTTTGTATTGGCTGTCCAGATAGAGCAGTGACTTCTCAGTCACTGCTTCTGGCCATTCCAAAGCTCTGTCTGTGGTGGTTTGGGTGGGAAAGAATGCTCTTCATTCCACTTGGACCACACAGCCCGTCTGGGCTCAGTAGATGGTTATGTTTCCAAGAATGTTGTGGGTGAAGATGTATTAAGAAACTGTTTCTTGGAATGGGATGCATGAAGAGAAAGGCAGGAACTCCAGATGAGCACAGGATAAAGAGGGGAAGAGGCAAAGTGCCTTGAAGAGAGTTGTAGACCTCAAACCCAGCCTGGGTTGAGGGTATGTCCCTTAAGCAGGTACGAAGCCCTGAAAAAGATGCATTTCTGAAAAGGGAAGGGAGTCCTGTTATCCCTGTGGGTGTATGTCAGTGGCTTAAGTTCTCTTTCAAACTAAACAGCAGTTCAAGTCTTTTGAGTACCAATAACCCTATAAACATGCCGGCCTCTGTAAACTCAGAGAGGGCTGACGTGGCTGACCTCATGTTTCTGACAGCTCTTGGCACTAGGGCCATGCCTGAAGTCATCTGATTTCAGCCAGAGCAGGGCACAGGAAAGCACTGGGGAGAAAGGGATTTTCCTCATTCTTCCCAGCAAATCAAATGTGAATAAGAGATTTCAGTGTCAGCCCTTCTTTAATATCTGAGTATTGCTAAATGTGTCTGAGTTTACACTGGGTCTGATGTGTATAATATCAGCCATCAAACATAATGGAGCAGAATGCCCGAATTCCCTTCCCAGGACAGTAAGATATACTGAAGTAGGGACAATTCTCTTCATGTTAATAAGCCAAATGCCTTTCTCTATATTGGCATCATGAACTCAGAATAAAGCCCCTGATCTGGCAGCAGGCTGACTGTAAGGCTGTTTGAATAACTCTTTTGTTTCACGGTTTGCCAGTGTGAGGGTGAAGATTGAGTCCTTCAGCAAATGGTTGTCAATGAAATATCAGCTTCTTCATTACAGGAAATTAGGAAAAAGGCACCATGGATAAACAGTTTGCTCTGAGATATTATTCTCATTAAATAAGCTTTGCTTTACCCAGAGGCTGGATCACCAGCAGTGTACCTGTTTGGTGGCAGAGCTATCTCTGAAGGGTGTAGAGGTGGAAAACAATTTATGACAGGTGATACAATGTCCCTAATGAACAAGAAGTGATGTGGCAAGAGGGCACACCAGCAGGATGCATCAGCACAGGTAAGCCCACGTGCACCACTCATCTCCCGGAGAAGCACTGAACTGCTATTGCATGACAGCAATTAGTGCACAAGGCTGAAGAGGCGGGGGAGTCAGAAAAGGGATATTGGCAATTGAGAAAGTCAAAGGTGCTGGTTGGACAAGCAGACGAATGTGACTGCTCTGATCAGTAGGGAGACAAGGCAGGAACATGAGGTGATAATGAAGGAATTTGAGATAAAGCACATAACAAAACCTACGGCTGACAAGGTCTCCAGACATGTTCAGGTTGACTTTTAACCACAGGGACCAGAGAAGACATTGATTCTAAGCCTCTGCTGGTCTGAAAATCAAAACTTGGCGAACAGGCTCTAACCCTCCACTGGTATGAATATGAATAGTGGCAGCTACAAAGTTCCACTCACTTGACTCAGTGCAGAGCTCAGTAGGCGAAATAAAAGGATCTGTACAGGGTAACCTGTATATCACAGTAGTAGCCTGTAGTATCCTTTCTGGCTTCCCAGGCAGCTCTGCAGGTATGTTTTTTATGCAGCAACACAAGCAAGAAGCAGTTATTCTCATCAGCAGGGTCTTCTCTGTGTTTGAAAGTGCTTGGGTGAATGTTAGATGATTGAAGAGGTGTACTCCTAAGGAATATCCCACTGAGAGTGTCAGCCAAGTGACTGCCCATTTTTTCCAAGCGAAAAGATGCAGACTGACTATCTTTCTGAATTCTGCTCCAGTGTCCTTTAGGTAATCAGGGAAAAATATGTTCAGAGGCGTTGCCAAATTTGATTGCAAAAGTAGAAATAAAAGTCTTCTCTAGTTTCAGTGTATTTGCTTCTGAAAAATTGATTGCATGTCAATGAAAGTGCACCAAAATATGAAGAGCTGAAGTTATTCAGTTAGAAACAACTTGCTGTTGCTCCTGTCTGTTTAGTCTTCCCCCTCTCAGCTCATGTCACTCAGAGAAGGACTTCCACTGAGAGGAGATGCTTGCTAGGCTTTCCAGATTGCTATTTAATTGGCTCCATTCCCCTGAGATTAAGACTCAGAAGAAGTTTTCGAAGTTGAAATGACAGTGGTGCAAGAAAGTGTTTCCTCCTTCTCCTTCACTCTAGCATCCCTGCATGCAGGTCCCCTCCCTTGAGAGGCCCACATGCCGAGGAGCATTCAAGCCTCAACTCATGTCAGGAAGGGAGGGCATGCAGAGGTGACAGCACGCGACAATGTGATTCCACAGGGATGCAGATACCCTGGAGAAAAGCGATTCCCAGCTGGGGCAGGAAGATGTGTCTGTGCTTGTGCAGAACCGAGGAGGGAGGCAGGCGGGTCTCAGCTGGGTGAATGCAGAAAGACTTCCCAGTAGCTGCCCCCTGACAAGCTGTCAGACAGAGTTCCCTTACTACCCAGAGTATCTCCAGTATCTCCACACTGGGCATGACTCAGACTTCAAAAAGCATTTCAAAGCCACAAACCTGATTCAGATATGCTCTTCTTATTGCTTTCTTATTACTTCTTTTAATTACCTGCTTAAATTAATTTATATTGACTCATTAGATTGAGCCTATTTAGATTAAGGCAGTGTTTCTTCTGATGTCTTAGTCCTAGTAATTCAGACTAGCTACTATCTATAACTGTCCCTGGCTCCTTACAGAAGCAATGGAGGAAGGATGGAGCATCCACTGTGGAAGGCAGAAGAGTCACTTACAACAGCTTGCCAGAATACACCTGCTGCTCATGGGCAAGCTGAAAAATCTCTAAATCCATCCACAATTCATGGCTATTTCTTGAGATAACGTCTTGACCAGATTCTGGGGTCTGAAGTTGTTGCTAGCCCCCAGCACAGGCTGAACATCTTCTGAAGCCACAGATGAAGACCACCAGATCTAAGAGGTAGGACATAGGGATGTGTGGGAAGTGAACAGTGCCTCAAAGTTATACCTTAAACACTGCAAACATTTGCTGTCTGTACTCTATATGTACACCAGGCTACTGGAGGCAGCCCACACCAGGCTACTTCTCTGTTACCTGACCTTTCTTGAACCATGGGCATTCCAGCCGCTTCTCAGCTCCAGTGTTCTTGTCCACAGAAAGGCAATAGGCATTCTTTCCTGACAGCCCAAGCAGAGAGGCTCTTTGTAGAGTAAATCCTACAAACATCTGTCCCAACACTGATACCTGGATTTGAGGCAGCACATTTACAACTTCCTCTGAGAAAAGCAAAATGACTCAAGAAAGCAAGTTCCCAACCCACCAAATTATCTCCTGTCCCCTCCTGTTCCAGACCGCAGAATCGGGAAGTGCTAATTCTTGCTTCTTGTCCTTCTGCTTCATTTTCATTATAAGTATAAGCCACAGTTGGAAAGAAACATAGCTACAGCTTCATTAGGATAGGATAGGAAATCTGAGAGCACTGCAGCACTGGCACTGCTCCACTGCCACACTGGTCACAGACCCTGGGAAGGATTTGTTGAGGTATTGACACGAATACACTAGATGCAGCAGCTTTTTGCCACAGGTATATTGGAGCAATTCTGCAAATTGCTACACTTCACCGCTGATACTTTCACTTGTCCACAGAGGTGTGGTACTCACACGTTGTCTAGATTACCCAGAATTAGCAAAAATTGTATCTATTTTAGGACACTTCGTGCTCTCTCAACAGCCTTTCCTGAGATAGGAGTGCATGCCCTGGTTCTCATGTTCTTATTATAGTAGATCAATGCATTGCTGAGCACATCCAGCAAGCAGGTCTGATTTCCATAGCTGTGCTGCTGGGCTCTCTTGTAGCTGAGTAACAGGCAACTGGACAGGGCAGCTGAAAAACAGCTCCATAAAGCCTGGTAATTCATCTAACCAAGCTTTAACAAGCCTGTAGGACCTTCTGCCTGGATTCGGGCAGAGGATGTGCTCTATGTGTGGTCTCCAGGAAACAGCAACACATTTGCAGCTCCTCACACTGTTCCATAAAGAAATCAGCAATCTTTAAGGGCGACAGCTTACAAAAGATTTACTGCCCGATTCCAGATCTCGGTATTCACACTCCTACTTCAGCTGCTGCTCAGTCCTGGAAACTTTAGTTTCCAAGTGTAACCCATCTGCCAGAATTCAACTGGCAATAACGGCTGCACTCAACAGAATGAGCCAGAAACAAGGAAAAGATTTACTAATTGGTAAGTTTATGTTCTCCACTTGCAAAGGAAAAACAGACAGCTTAATTAAAGGGGACAGCAAAGCTCTAGCAAGATAGGTAAGCAGTAACCATTGCAACTATTTCCTAAGGTAGAGCTAGAGTTTAAGCAATTTTTACTGTATTTTCTTTTGGTGAGGCAGCTGTTAGGGCAGAGGTTGGCTTCCCTCTGCTTTCTTGCACTAATCTAGATGAAGAAATTAAGATTCACTCTATTGAGTTACAAGACATGTACTGACTTGGCAACTTGACTATGTCAGCTGCTCCTTGCTTTACCAGTATCCCTCTGTTTGGGACAGCAAAGTACATCCCAAGGCTGTTGGCTGGTCATTCTCAAGCATCCCTCTCTGCTTGCGCAGGTGTCAACAGGCACTTTCTCAATGTTTTCTCCCCAGGGAGTTCTGGAGAAGGGAGGCTTTGGAGGGAATGGTAATTCCAGACTGAAGCTGGCATGGAAAGCTGAAGGGATCTCACCAAATCAAGCTGGTGGAAGTGTCTGATCTGTGTGTGGCAGCTGTGTGTGGACACTGGTATGTTGCCAGCACAAACCTCCCTCACTAAACCAGAGGGAGATTTGCATTCCCACTGATGATAAAAGCACTCACATAATTAAAGACAAAGTTCTTGGACAGGATGGCACCGTGTATTTAGGTGGGTGCATTATCTCTGCTGGATTTATTTGATCTGTTTGCCACATCTGTTTTCCAAGGAACTGTTTGGCAAATTCCCTGTGTCCTTCAATCCGTTTCCTTCCATAGCAGCAGTCAGATGTATGAACTGTTGATAGCATTGTTGCACTCCATCTATTTCTAAAAACAAAGATTAAGTTGTGAAGCTGCAAAAATCATCAGAAACCAGAAGTATTTTGTTTGGTCTCAGGGGACAAATGGCTTGTCCCTTTAGCTCTGTCACCATAATATCTATCAGCTTTCAGCAATGGAAAAGCATGAGCCTTTGCTGTTCAGCTTGCCTAGGTGAAGTTACATTGTTCCTGCTCTCCTCACTCCCTCACTGTAACCCTGGTGCTGCTTTAGCCAAGGTACTTAGCTGGGTGCCCCCATGCTGTAGTGAGGCTGTTAACTGCATTGTTCTGCATCTGTCTTTCTTGGGCTGCTTCCCCAAGGTGCTCCCAGAGATTAAGGGTGCCTCTTTCAGGGATTTGGAGAGACCTTTGCAAGAGTAGTATTTGTTCTTTCTTGGCCGTGAGGAACTCACTGACAGTGCAAAACCAGAATACTAATTTTCTCCAGCAGCACTGCTGGTTAAACAATGCCTGCCAGGGAAAAAGAAAGAAAGTGGAAAATAGACAACGAAAATAATGAATAGGTGCCATCCTGAGCCACATCAGTTCTGTTACACTGGTAAAGGAGGAGGGATGACTGAAAGACTGTGGTGATAAGGATATCCTAGTAAGTAACTGGTAGGTTTTCTCTCTGCTTTCCAGAGAATGTATCTTTCATTCTCAGGAACATAATAAACTTTCTTCTTGTGCACTGTCAGCTATGCCAATGTCAATCACTGCCAATCCACTGCCCTCACTGAAGTTTTACTTCTTTATGGCAACTGAAGGTCTGACTCCACCACATACTGACTCAACAGACGAATCCATACAAGGTCTCGACAAGGTTTGAGAGTTTGAGCCTCAAACAAAACCAGAGGTCCACAACCAGTGCAAATGATTTTTCCCAAACAGCCTAAAGGAAACTGTATTCCTGCATCTCATAGGCTCCCCTGGTGTCTGAGGTGTGTGCAGCACTGCGGGCCCTGGGACACAGAAGCACAGAGGTGTGACAAGCTGGGGGGACACAGGTGCACACAGCTTCAGATCTCGCAGCTGGGTTTAGCCTGAAGCCAAAACAACAGCGTTAGTGACGCCAGCAGTTGTAAGCTTAGTCTTTCTCTTGACATCCCATCCCTGCATGAGGCAGTGGCACATACATCCCAGCAGTGGAATAGCTGAGCTTTCCAAAGTTAAACACGCAGAACTTCTTTCCATGTGCTGAGCCTCACTCATAGCAGACTCTAATTTCCCTGTACTCAATACCCAGCAGCATTACAGACCACAGTGAGGCTTTGTGGCAGGGAACAAGTGATGTCTGGAGGGGCCACCGGGCCATCACTATGGCCAGGGATCTATACAGGAGAGCATAAAAGAACCAAGAAGGAAATAATAACAAAAATAGAACAGGAAAAATGAAGCCAAAATTGCACAGGAAATAGCAACAAAGAAAAAGTGTTGGGAATAGAGTTGCTGAAAATGTCATTGCAAAGGTCAGGGCAGGCTCAGGGAGACAGCGATGACAGGAATACTAAGCACGTCAGGAAATGTAAATACGTTCTGTTTCCAGTGTTCACAGAGGGATAATGAGAGCAATGCTGGGGACAGCCATACACTTTCAGTGGGAATAAAAGAAATAATGAAGGGACTCTGGGTAAAACCAGAGTGCGTGATGAAGGACTTGCTCTTGTTGTAGATTGTTAAAGTTTCAGGACAAGGATTCAGCTCCTGGGGATCTCAGCAGTGAGCTGTGAGGAGCGGGGGCTGCGCGAGATGGACGGACCTTGTTATGCTGCCACTGTGGTCTCGTGGCAAGGTCAGGCAAATGACGCAGGTAGTAATGAGTCAGGGTCCTTGAATGCAGCAGCTACGGAGTCCAGCCGGATGGAAAACACCTGGAGAAGTGTAATTTGATTAAATTAGTCTGCAAGGGCTAACAAAAGAAAATCATGTTTAACAAATTCTATGGGAAGTTTTTGTTCCTGAAGTGGATGACACTAAGAGCTGACTGGCAGATGCCGTGGGTGTAATATACCTGGCCTTCAGTAAAACCTTCAGTATAGAATAAATGAATACATTTAATTTGCATTTATATAGCTCCTTTCTGTCCACAGCAAAGCACATTGCAAATATCTTGTGGGCCATACAAAAGATACATCCATGACAAGTTGGAACAAAGAGATTATTGGGAAAGCAGGTCCTAGAGAGGCTACGGGTTGGAGTCATGGATGTCTCCTGTTAGAGATGCATGATCCACTCCTGGGTAGCCATAGTCTGTCCATAGACTTAATATGGAACTGGAGACATTAGCCTGCAGACTACTTGGAAATTTATTGAAGTGAATTCCTGCTGGCCAACTCACACAGCCCCTCCCTCTCTCCAAGGGGAGTCCCCAAGCAAAGGATGTCCAGGCTGTCCTTTACCTTCTTTTGGCTTTTAGGGTTTACATTGGTCTGAAGTAACCTCTCACCTTCCACGTCCTGCAGCAGCAGCTGGAGCTGCATTAGCCAGGCCAACCTGCTGCTGCTGAGGGTGGCCCATAATGAACAAGTCCCTTAGCAAAATGCACATAAAAGCTTCTTTAAGTGTCCTCTGCTACAGCAACAAGGCAACCTGCTGCACTTTGTGGAAGAACCTAAAAGCCTCATTTAGAATTGACCATAATATTTTCATAGATGATGAGCATTCTTCTTTAGTGAAAACCAGCAGAATTGTTTCCACATAGCTGAGATGTGGTTTATATCAACCTTATCAAAACATTAGTATTTCTTTTTTATTTTTAGTAGAGATTGTTGTTGCCCAGTTCTATAGCTGAAAGTATTCCTGCAGTTGAACCCTGCTGGCAATCATTTCAAGGTTACGAAAGGCCAGAAGAGGGCTTAGAAAAAGTCAAAATCATGACTAATGTGGAAGAGTTAAAGATGACTTCTATGTCAGCCAGGCTGCTCATGGTCTCTGCCCTCTCCTACTCGATGTAGCCTTCCTTGCCCTAGGTAGTAAACTTCACAGTAATTGTGTCAGCAAGGATTTCAGCAGCGTGTTGGCATCAGGGCTGCACAGTACTTTGCAGTTCCTGTTTGTTGGTTTATCCTGTGGGCTTATGACCATTTCATTGTCTCCAGGATGGACATAACCCCATTCAAGCACAAGGCTATGCCTCTCCACAGCTGTATGGTACTGCAAATATCTCCGTGGAAGGACTATCTATCAGCAACTTTAATGGCTCTAACTAACTGATTGCAATTTCCTTGTAGCCATTTTTTTTTCTTCTGTTTTAAAGCACTATAAAGTGCTTTGCCAGTATAAATAACAGTAACTTAAAAATCCGCCTCAAAGTTGTCTCTGCTTCAAACAACCCCAGACTTATTCCAAAAGCATTTACTATGTGAAACAATTGTGAGAAATTACAGTGGCAGCCAAAGACAAGCTGTCTCCAGAGTCTGATTTTAACAGATTATTTTTATTAGAAAACACTGGGAAGTGTCAGTGAGTGACAGCTTGGAGAACTGGTTTATGGCAGTCCTTTCAACAGCTATCTCTCTGCACTTACTCCACATCAATCTTAAATGAGTGCCTCCTTCAAGGCTTATCTCATCTACTCCAATTTTAGAAACAACTTAATAAAGTGCATTCATCCCCTCTTCTCCACATGGAAGCTTGGCTAGTTCTGCATTTATGTAACTTTTATGTGCATCTCAACCTTGATCTCCTTTTCCTAAAAATACGCTTATCAGTCTTTTGATGAAGGGCATTTCCTCCTCCTTTTTCATTCCTCGATGCTAACATCTCTGAGCTGTACTCATGCTGTTGCACTAAACTGTTCATTTTTCACAGTTCAGCTTTTAATGAGGGTTGGTAATGGTTGTAGTAGGGTATTTGTGATCCCACTGCCTTCATGTTTCAGCATGTAAAGTGTGAGGCACAGTCCACAGTGCTGTTTTGCAGGAAGGAATGTCTTTTTCCCAGGCTTCCACAACCAGTTGATGTACGTGCACAGTGAATTTAGGACAAGCTCCTGAGATGGAGAAGGAGTCTGCCTAAAATCCCAGGTACCACGTATGTATTCATTAACATCAATGTTGTTTAATTGTACCCAGTGTGCATTTTAATGAGACTTGGCTCTTTAGATGTGCCAGGCCTAGGCCAGGCTCTGCTTCCATCTGAAACTCCACTGAAAAAACCCATACATTTATGATGGAAGAAAAATTTGTTTTGGCACATTGCAAAGATCTGCTGTTTTCCTTCTGCTTTGCATTCAGAAATTTGCATTTGCAGCAGAAATATTGATATTCTTGGTTATAATGGGGAACAAGGATTTGTAATACAGACTGACTAAGCTTCCAGGAAGTTTTTATACAGTATCTGGGTATTTCTCAGTTATTTTTTGTTTTTTGTTTTTGTCCTGGGGCCCCTTCCCTCTAACCCTGCTCTCAGGAAGACTGGTTGCAATTTTAACTTCCTTGCTCAGTCCCTGTCCTTCAGTCTGTCTCTTGAGGATGGAGAGAAGGGGGACCCACCTGCATGGAGGGCAAAAAACCCAAAGCTATCTGCCATCCTGTGAGGAGCTAAGCTCCCCCTGTGTCTGTCTCACAGGGAAGACTGGACAATTCCCCAGTCCTCAGGGCACCCTGATTCTCACAGGTCTTCACGGAACTGTACCATGTGACTGTGGTGGCAGTGCTGTGGCTTTCCACCTTAATTGGGTTGCTTTACTAAGTTAATTCTTTTGCTTCTTGATATTGCCTCTCAGGTCACCATGGTGACCAGTTCTCTGCTCTCATATCCAATATCCCACCATCAGTATTTTATATAAGACAGGCACCCCCAGCAGAGCCATGCACCCCTCACTGCCACCCAAGCTGGGCACTGGGAGGTTCGTATGCTTACACCCCAAATCAGGTCTTGCCTCTCCTCTGCCTCATCCCTGTCTCCACTGCTGCCAGCTTTCCTCTCCCCTGGGATCCTGGGTGCACATTTGCACGTGTTTGTTGTTCTCCTTCATTTTCCTGATGTCAGCAACTGTTCCAGATGTCACAGATTTGTATTGAGGAGCCCACTCAAGTCTAAGGTGGTTAAATGGTTTCGGGAATAAGCCACAACTGAGTTTCCAGGAGGTCAAAAAATGGAGGCATTTCTCTCACACATGGTCTTGCTTGGTTTGTGTTCTGTTCACTGTCAAAAGCTACTGCTGCACACTAGGTCTGTGTGGACTTGATGGTATCTCTAGCATTCATGTTTTTATGCACTGGAATAATGTCTGGCGTGACCTTCTGTTAGCCCAGACATGGGTTGGGCACTTTTGAAAGTAATAAATTCCTTTTGACCCACCAAAACAGAGCAGAGCGTGGTCTGCCTGGTGGCATTAGCAAGATGATTGAGCAACCAGTTATCCTTTCACCACAGTGATGGGAACAGGGGATGAGCTGAAGAGGTAAATTAGTTCTTTTCATGTTGGAATAGGGAGCAGGTAATAAAAAAGAAGACATTCAGAAATAAATAACTGAGATGGCATTTCAAACAAAGCAGAGATATACACACTCGCCTATGCCCACACAAAACACTGTAAGAATTATTTGGCAGAGTGGGGGCTGATCTTTGCTTTGTTCTCAGCACAAAGACACAAATGGGGTGAGAATGGCAGGAATTTAATCTCATGACAAACACAAGAGTAATACTGAGCTGTTTTGTACACAGAATCCAACTTTATCCATTTTCCTGCATCTTTCAGTGCTACATCCTCAGGATCTCCCTCATGGGCTGCCTTTTGGAATGACACTTTGGCTGGGAAGTGTTTTCAGAGGATAATCATGGCGATCTCCTGACTTCTCAGGAAAGATTTTAAACCCCTATCCAGGCAAGTCAAGGCTGCAGGCAACATTAGAGTCTGTCTCTGGTCCTTCCAGGGAGTCAGTAGTGTGTGTGTCCGCAGAAATTTGATCACACCTGGAAGAGAAGTGCTTTTTTAACTGATAAATTAGCAATGGTGAAGTGTTGGCTGGATTTGGCAGGTGGCTGGTTAACCTCTGCAACAGCAAAGCCTGAACACAATTCCCTGCAGCACTTGCATGCCCATGGGACACTCTGGTTGGTGGGGGCCATCACACTCCACTGCAGGGACACTGAAATCTGCTGGACACCTGAGCCCAGGCTGCAGAATGTAACTGTGGGGCCACAGGCAGGCTTGTCCAAGGCTTGGGGATAAAACATCCCTCACCTTCCTTACAGTGGCAGAGCCCAGTCCCAGCCTTTACATGCATCATTCTCTTTTGATGCATTGCATGCAGAGACCAAGGGAAGGCTACTAATGGGATGCTGACCAGTGGTTTTCCTCTTAGAAGTCTAAAGCCAGAGACCAAAACCCAAAGCCAGGTGTTTGGGGCAAAATTATTTAATTTCTTTAGATATTCCAAATGGCTGAGCATTAGAAATTCAGCATATGTCACTGGTAGTGCAAGAATTCAGCAAACACACTGCAGCTCCCCACAGTTAATGCATTGAAATAATACCATGTCATTTCGATTAGAGGTCTCAAAATGTGCAAGAGCCTAAACTGATGTCTGAAAATATCCTGGTCTTATAACCTAATTCCTTAAAAGTGCAGGACCTGGGTATCTTCATTCCATTTCTAATCCTACTGGTCTATTAGCATATTGTAGCAGGACTCTTGGATTGTGGTCAAACAACTCAAACAACACCCTGTTTGGGAAGCTACCAGTGGAGGGCTGAGAGGGAGCATCATGTGCTGCTTTTGGTGTTGAATTATGCTAAAACAGGTCTGGTTCACCACCCCCAAATCAACATCCTGATAGTGAGCCAGAGACATGAGACTGTCAGTCAGTCACTTTATTCTGTAAAAGTCCAGTCCACTGTCCTATGGTTCAGTTCTTTCAATATATTCCTTCTTGGAGTGTGTGGAGATTCCTCCCTTGGGTAGGGGACACCCCCCAAGGATAACCCTCAAGGCTGGGTGAAAGAAATTAGGCCCACAGTTGTTGGTATGGATGAGTTACATCAATCTCTATTTTAAAAATCGTTTCTTTTTGCCTGCTTTAATATAATGGCTTTGGTATAGTGCACTATCCTATCCTATCCTATCCTATCCTATCCTATCCTATCCTATCCTATCCTATCCTATCCTATCCTATCCTATCCTATCCACCACTAGTAGTTTTAGCTTTTAAGCTGATTAAGATCTTTTTGTTTAATCATTAGTCACAATAAATAATTCACGTCTTATAAATATATCTGATTTGCCATCCTTAATCCTTCTGGATTAAGTAACTTAAACCTCTGACAAAGTCTGGGGCTAAGATGGGATCCAGCTGCACCCAGACTCATCATGAGAAGTTTGAAGAGCAAGGGGAGTCCTTTCTGCACCTCGTGACTCAATGGCAGGGCTTCTCCAATCAACTCCATCTGAAGCTCCCACTCACACCCGTGACACACACGTGTATCCTTAGAGAGGTAAAAGATTATATAAAACTTTTCACCCTTACTATTAAGGTGTAAATACTCACTTTGTTATTAGTAAGCTGCTATCCAGCTTGTCATGAAGACTCTGCTGTGCACAAGGAGCCAAAAGGAGAAATTCAGTGGACAAAGAGCTGCCTACATTACCACCCAATGAAGTGCAATAGGAGTAGATCTGCAGAGTGATGGAACTGGTACCAAGGACCAAAGCTGGCACCATCCATCAGATTACTTTACTTTGGAAGAGTTCCAGTCTGGCCACGTCAATAGAAGTTGGAACTCATTAGGAACATCCCACATGTTCCAGTTTACTTTCATCTGAAACAATTCTAGTTTGTGCACTCTGTAATCATGCCATGAACTAAAGCAATGCATAGGAAGTGAAGAAGATCAGGATATTTTCTTTCAAATTTCACTGCAGATTTGAACTAGAATTTGAACCAAAGCAGGACAACTCCCACACTGATTAAAGGAGTGCATCATGTATTTTCAGTCTATACCTAGTTCTCATCCAGCAAAAAAAAAAGTGACAAAAGAGAAAATTTACAAGTCTGTTCAGCACCTGTTGCAGCATCCCATGTGTTTTCTATATGAAGTGGGAAGCCATTACTTAAAAAGGTCTTGGGGAGTTGTGCACATATAAAATGGCATGCTGAAGTCCAGGAGCTTGTTGTGACATTGCACAAGCAGGGAAAAGCTGTGCTAGGGGCTTTTTATCTTAAAGTATGGCTATTTAGTAAATGCTCAGGAAGTCTTACTGTATGATATGAAAAGGGCAAATTAAGTCCAGGTAAAGCATTTTGTAATGGGTTTTGGTTTAATACACTAGCAACAGCCGGGATTCAGTTCACTAATTTGTGTTTGTGAGATATAAATATATAAATTAGGAGAAATGACAAAACAGGCCTAAAAACTTCTATAAAATATAAAGATAGTTTATTGTTACTAAGATTAAAAGAAAGAAAACCAGAAAAATTAAGAGAATAAGAAATAAACATTCCCCTCCTTTTCCAGCACCTCCCCCTGCACTCAGCTTGCATCAAAGATAACACTGATGGAATTCGGTTCAGTATTAGGGTACTTAACAAAGTTCTTCAAACTTAGGGGAAAGAAAGAGGTCTTCTCTTTGCTCTACCGTGGTTTTTAAACTGCTACTTGCAAAAGTCCTGCCCGCCCGGAGAAAAAAACAGTCTATTGCAATGAAAACATATTCATCTCTCCTCTCCCATGGTAATCTTACAGTCNCGGAGCCTTTCGCGCCTCCAAGTTTAAATATGCAAAATCGCAGCAGCGTAATTGGACTAAAAAGCTGTCAGTTAATTTCAGCTCCAATCCACGACACATTTCTATTACAGTTTTCTCCTTGCTTTATGTACCCATTCCTGTTACCATCCATCTGATCTTCAAACTGAGCAGAAGCTGCATTCCTATTTCATGAGACTAAAGCAACACATATTGCATTGATGAGAAATCTTTATATGTCCTTGAAGAAATCCAGAAAACCTCTGCCTGTAAGGACATGGAAAATGTAAAACAGAGAAGATAAATTGTGGCTGACAAGGGGCTGTAGGATGAGGCCTGTCTTTGAGGAAAGACCTAATAAATTAAAGGTGACATATGAAAGTTTTCTTTTCAAAAGGAGATAAATTCAGAGGTCTGTCTCACCAGAAGTGTGAGACAAAGAGCCTTGCTGCTTACCAGGGCAGAGGTGACCCACCTCCATCTTCTTGCACTGGAACTTCCTGAGAAACAACCTAGTCTCATGCCCTTGTGAATTTACCTTGTGTCCTCACCCTTCGTGTGACAAAACACCCCTGGAGGACTTGTCTGTGGTTTGTGCTGTAGCAGCATCTCCTGGGAGCTTGGTGCTGCCCAGTGCTCTGGCAGCTTCTCATGCAATGGGGACAGCACAGCGAGCCCGAGCAGTGGGGGCAGTGCTGAGGGGTCAGTGCATTCTAAGATCCATGGGACTAAAAGCAGTCGAATTTTAAGATGAAATGATAAGGTAAAACCTCGTGGCCTCAGCCACTGGAGGTTAGGTGTATTTTTGGTCAAAACCTGGCTGAAGAACTTAGAATAAAGCTTGACTCCCTGCACAGTATGACAGAGAGGAGGGAGGGAGTTCAAGAGCAGGGTTGAGCCTGGCTGTGGGCTGGCTGGGTGTCAGGGTCTGCACCAAGGTGTGTGAGTACTTTTGAAGGAATCCTGCAGTGAACAACAGAAAAATTCAGACCCTGCACATGTCTCATGGATTATAGAATAACAGAGGTCAGAAAGCTTGGAATCATCTGGTCCCGCTTCAGTCCATAGCAGGGATAACCAAAGTCAGTCAAAGAGCTGATCACTCAGGGCCTTGTCCAGACAGTTACTGAAAAATCTATGATCCAGCACTTGACCTCTCTCATGGTGAATTTTTTCTTCCTCTGTCCAAAGTATTCCTCACTGCAGCCTGTGCCTTGAGGTTTTTTTGGGTTTTTGTTTTTTTTTCTTTTTTTTTTTNATGCCTCACATTCATCTGCTCCTCTACAAGAGAGCTGCTGCTCACAGTCAGCCCCAGTCCCAGGACTCCAAGGAGAGGATTTTGCATTTGTTTTTGCTGAACTTCAGGAGGTCACTGCCAGGATATGGTCTCATGGATCTCCAGCCAGCCTTTTTAGAGCAGACCTCAGCTAGTATAGCTAATGAAGGCTTACCACAATCAGCAGCAAAACCATTAGGATGTGTCTTTGAATTTAGAGAAAAGTACTAAAGCCAAGGCAGTCCTCTAGAGGGTGTCAAGAAAAAGAAAAAGGACATGAAAAAACATATAAAATGTCCTGCTCCCTTCGGTCTTTTCGTGGATGATTAGACCAGAGAACTATGGTGAGCTGGGTACCAATTTCTTACACACCATGGCTGCACACAAGCACACGCTACCCTTTAGCAGGGCCTGATGCCGTGGTCCCTGAAGCAGAGACCTCAAATCCCTGTGCTGTGAGAAACTCGGTTGTGCTGTGAACAGGAGGAAAGTGTCCACTCTCGGGGACCTGCCACTTGAGGGAGCCAAGCTGACGTGCACTAATAGCTGGCAGATTATATAACCATTTTTGGAGTGTTTCAGCTGGAATCACCTCTTCTTCTGTAATATTAAATCTGTTGGGTCAGAAAACTCTGAGAGCTTCTGGCCCAGATTTAAATGGTTTTTAATTTGGCTTCCAAATGAAGTCTTGCATAGTTGTGCTCAGTCTGCCCCCTTTGACAACTTTTGACGGTGTGTGTGTGAGTCTCAGTTTCCAACAGATTTGATAGGTGTTCAGAAAGCTTAACATAAACTTTCTACAGGTTGCATGAAAACAGACAGAAAATAGTCATGGAAATAGGTAAAGGTGAGGTCCTTTTATCATTCAATCAGTTAATATAATTGGAAAAAACACACAACCACTTGGCCTGCAAAATTTCCTTCAGGTCCAAGCCTACTGTCACTATTTTAAACATTAGAGACTCCCCAGAGAAGAAAGTTGCAAGGAAGTTATAGGAAAGCAGTTATATGCCATAGGACATCAGGATGCCATGGTCAAGGAAATACTGATTTAGATATCACACAGTGACTTTTTCAGTATGGTTCACTTTTCCTCTCACCCCCTCCACACAACTTCCTTTCCCCAAGACCCAGGGACTATTTTCTCCCATCTCGTGAACTCCAACTTCTATCTTAATCTTAAACCAACATTTTCAGAAACATTGTGACTCCAAGGAGAATGCTCAAAGACTTAACTTGTCCTAGTTTTTTAGCCCATGGGATTTACTGTACAGTGAAGATCTCTTCATGGAGCCAGGAAACTTCCCCATTTTTGGGTCCCACAAGAATTCTTGCCTTTCCTAATAAGACTTTGAACTACCCAATTCAGCAGTTTCAGTCTAAGAGTGTCTGAATTCCAAGCACCTCAATGACCTTGTGTGAGGGTAGTGGGATCTTGTATCCATGGCAATCTTGTTCCAGAAGGACTGTGGTGTCTCCAAATTGTGACATGAGCAAGGAAGAGAGAAAACTAGGAGGCAGGGGGAGGCAGAGCATACTAAAAGAGAGGGTTACATGCAGTGCTTACCCGGCACCTAAAAGGACCACCACACTCCTCCCTCCCTGATTTTACTAAGTTGTAGACTTCTGTGGGTGTGTTATGGACAAGACAGGTTCTTGCAGAGGCTCTTCAAGGAAAATGGTAAAACATTGTTAGAGTTTTGTAAACCATTAATGAAATTTCCTTTAAAATGCTGTTCAAGTTTCAAAAATCATTGCTAAAAGTCTACGGAAGTGACAGAACAACCCTTTGCTTTTACCTGTAATTCATCTCCATGTGTACTGGGAAATAGCGTTAGAATTTTGGCAGTAGTGTTGCATTATGAGCTCTCATTTGTGTTTCCTTTTCCCCCAGGCAGATTTATTCCTTGTCCACATCAAAATGCAGAGACTATTCCATCCATCAGGACCATGGCATGGAAAGGAGATTTCATCAGAATCCGTCTTGCATCCTGCCATGGGAAATTTGCTGTCAGTAGAGACATTTAGCAAGTGGACAGAAACACAAAGTTTCCATATTAACAGATACTTTATCAAATAAATAAATAAAAAATAATAATGAATGACAGCAATGGCATCACTGCTATACACTGAAATACAGCAGCAGCAAGTCAGTACCACTTGACTGTAAGGATAACCTCAGAAAGACTCCACCTGGGGATGGGAATAGGATTAGCACGAGAGAAGGATGATAATAAACATCATGCCTCTTGCCCAAAACAAGCCTTTCTTCTGAAAAGACAGAAGGTATCATATCAAGAACACTAAAGCCATGTGCTTTTTAAAAAGACCTCATTTTGCAGTGCATGTATGCCTGTGTCTCTTTCTCTCTCTCTCTTCACATCCCTATATATGTAAATACTCATTATTTCTTTCCTCACCATCAAGAAAGATGAAATGGCCTATAGGTAAAATGCCTATACATGAAGCTTCATGACACAAAAATCTGTCTCCTCACAGCAGTTCCAAGTATATACTGCAGAAGCTGTTGCAAAAGAATAAAAGCATCAGTATCGTTCACCTTCTGCTGTCTTGTCCTTGTATTCTGGAAAAAATGTGCCTTTATTTAGAAAACAGAATTAACACTGAAGCAATTTTCACATCACTGGTCCTTCAGCCTCCTCAAATACTGTTTGTGGTATCTGCTTTCGTGCAAGAGAATGGGGCCACATAAAAGCAATCACAAGGATGAAAATGTTCTCAGCAGGAGGAAATGGGATTATCAAAAAGCAGAGGAATAAGGCTTATGAATGTTTTGTACTCTTGGGCATCCATATGCCATTTGAGCTGTGTAGAGTGTTAATAGATAGATCTAAAAATAAAGAGTACATTATTTATTAACATATCAAGCTTTCATAATCAGGAGCTGAATACGTTTGATTAATAAAGACATCAGACCACATCCATAAGAAGACAGTGGACATAAACTAGCTGAAATGGAAATCTATGGGTCTTTGGGAGGCCATTCAGGAATGCAAACACCAAGTTACTTTTTTCTAGGGAAAATACATACAATAAGTTTAATGGGATCTCTATGACATCCTATATCTGCCCTTGCCCTGCTTCTCCTAGGTAGATATGAGTAATTCCAGACTATTTTCAGAACAAGATCTGCCCAAAGGAAAATATTATTCAAGGGAAATACGATACCAGAGAGCAAATTAAATGGAGAAAACAAACCACTGAAGGCTGTTTGTTGGGATCTCATGACCTTCCAGGCCTTTGGCTGAGCAAAACAAACTGCTGGATGCACCAGAATAGAGTTAATTCACAAGCTGGAGAGCTGGACCAGCTTTCTCAGGTCACCTTCTCATGAAGGCTGAATCTCTGTTTGCATCCTTGCCTAGCTATGCTGAAGGAGGGAGATAAACAGGAGAGGTTGGAGTGATGGTTATTGAGTATGTTATGATCCAAGGATCCATTTGAACAGGTTCCTGGAGAGGTCTGGTCTGTCTCCTCACTGATCTGTGTGGCAGGCCTGGTGCAGGGGCGAGGCAGGGGTCTCGAACACTGTACTGACATTTGTGGGAATCAGACTTTTATGAACACTGCTCACTGTTATCATTTAATCACCTCAATGATAGCTGCTCATGGTGACCATAGCACAGAGGTTATATAAAAAGCATCAAAGTTGAGGACTTCAGAGCCTGTCGTGCTTTTCATGGGCTGATGGGCTGTAAAAAGGCATGGAAACGGCTCTCCTGTTGTCCAGGTAAAAGTCAGAGGAGTCAGAGTAGTGTTACTGTCTTTTGTGGTTAGAAAGGCTTCCCAACATCCTCCAGTGGGGCATCTCCCTTTCCCCATGCTAATCATCCCTTTCCCTCGTGATACAACCACCTCAGGACAGTCTGGCTGTACAACAGCCTTGCTAGACATCAAGGGAATGAAGTCCAGAGAAAGAGAGAGCACAAAACCAGACATCAGAATCATGGAGAAATGTTTTTCAAGGGGAAAAGCCCCGATGAAGAAGGAAACCTCCAGACCATAAAAAAAGCTTGTTTAGTGATGAAATAGGAAGGAAAAAAATTTTTTCTTTTCAGCCCTTGATTCCAAGACATGCATTATATATTGTTTATTTATACATTTACCCCTTGCCTTTTGCCACAGCCTTTCTTACCACCTCACCTTGAAAACTGAGCTGTGCATTAGCCTAAGGAACTAATCTGAACCAAACAGTCCGGTCTGGGTGCCCATCAATAACTTCTGGAGCCACTGGTCAATGCAAATTGCGCTTGGCAGGATGAAGTTTCCGAAAGGAAGTTTCCACTAGCTATATTGTTAAAAACGAGAGTGGAAAAAAGTGACAAAGAATGCTCCTAGATGTTCCAGGCTGCCATCTAAACTCTGCTCATCCTAGAGAAAAGAAGTCTTTACCTCAAGGCACAAGGTCTTAGTACAGGCTTCATACTTTTGTTCATGTGATTACTTATTAGTTTTTTTTTTTTTAATATCATTGTCTCCAGATGGCCAAAAACTGGTGTGACCTGAATTGAAAGACCAAACATTGCCTGTATTTTAAAAGGAGATTCTACCAAAATTTAAAAA
>VZRO01000214.1:1620883-1672440 GCA_013397915.1 Daphoenositta chrysoptera
GGGGGACGAAGAGGGGTGTTTTGAACTCATAAATATTTTTTTTTCTGTTATACCCGTAAAATCATATTACTTCTTTGTTTTGAAATGTCACATCGTCAGATGTAGTCATTGCATGCAGCTGTTATGTAATTGTTCCACATATTTGTATAAAAATTTTTATTTCTATATTTCAAATTTGTATTGAAAAAGCAGTAAGTGGAAGT
The DNA here is from genome assembly GCA_013397915.1 of Daphoenositta chrysoptera. NCBI lineage: Eukaryota > Metazoa > Chordata > Aves > Passeriformes > Daphoenositta > Daphoenositta chrysoptera. The sequence goes on from VZRO01000214.1 coordinate 1,621,087, forward strand.
TTTTTTGGATGTTATTATGTGGCAGGTACCTCCTGGGGACAATAACTATTCATCTGGTCTCAACAGTCCCCCAAAAGGCAGCTCAAAGCTGAAGCTGATGTGAACCTCGGGAAGTTACACCCTCCAGCTCTTTGTCTCCAGCTTTGTGGAAGACAACATGGAATGCCCGTGTTGGGACTAAATGTCAATTTCTTAAGGGTAAAACCCCCACCCTCCTCTGTGTTCCCTGTTGTTGTCTGCAAAGCCCTCCTTTGACCTCAGCCTCCCCAAGCCCACAAAACTGTTCTTCAGTCTGCTCTCTCCAGCTTCACCTGGAAGATCAGACAGTAATACACAGGACTTACCTGTTGCATTTGGGTTAGAAAACTGACTTTAAATGGAGCCTCATACTTTATAACTCAGTGTTTACAAGTGCCTGTTCTGAGAGGTTGAAGAGAAGCAATGCGGTTTTTTCCCTCAGTTGACTGAATTGGGTGTCACTAATTTCCATCTCCCGAAGGCAGGCAAGAACAAAATGACTGATACATACAGGAGCCCCCCCTCAAGGGACTAAGTGCCAAAATAACTCATCTGAGGAGCTCCCCCTCACTGGAATGCCACCTAATGCTAACCGTGATGCCAGAGTTAATTGCAGCAGTCATCTGTTGCATTTCATCTACAAGTCCCGCTCAGTTTAATTAACCTTTGGGGAATTAGCATTTTGTTGACTTACAGTACCTGCTTTGAATTTCTGTCAGTGTTAGAGAAACACTGTGACTTGTTTCACTCAGAGAAGAGTGATGCCCAAAGGCAATGCCTTTAAAAGATGGTCCCTGGGCAGCAGCAGGCTGATCCTGAGTCAGAAGAGCCTGGAAAGAAAGAGCCTATTCCTCTCCTGCCACCTGACTCATGCCCCACTGTGCTGGAATTATTCATTCACCCTCGCCACGGGGTCAGGTGTGGATTTCTCACTCCTCCCAGAGTCTCCTGAGCATTTTTTGCACTTGTTCATCACTTTGTGTTTACAGTAATTTCCAAGCACCTCCTTCCAGCTGCGCTTGCCTCCATTTACCAAATAACATCCATGTTCTGCCTCTGAAAGATCACCAGGTGACCACCCACAGGTTTCAAGAAATTATGCCAATCCCAGGAGAGTGCAATCCACTGGACCCATGCATATGTGCTCTGTCCTGGTGCAGTGAGCTATTGGTTGGAAGTGTTGTCTGGCCAGGAATGAAAGTCATGTCTTGGGGCTTGCAGCTATCTAAGAGCCAGCCTGGCCTTGGAATAGGTGTTGCTCAGGTTCCTTAAATCAGGCTGGCAGGATTATGTTCACCAAAGAAACACCAAAGAAGGTGTTTCCAGCCTCTCTGAAGAGATCTGTACTGCCACCTTCTACCATGCCTCACCTTTTTGACCTACACCTATTCTGTTGCTTTTCCCCACTTTGCTTATCTCTGGGCGACATCTGAGGAAACACTGCAAGGGGCGGGAGATGAGATTATTGCAGGTGGCCAAAGGGAATGACAGCCATGAGAGCTTTGGCAAGTCAGACTGGTGCTTGGGCTGGAAGGGAATGCTGCAACACTGGGGTGCAGGGAAGGGAGGTGGTAATGTCGATGCTGGGTCACCAACCCTGGAACTGTTTAACAGACCTGGGCATGTGGTGCTGAGGGACACAGTTCAGTGGTGGACTTGGCAGTGCTGTGTTAGTAGTTGGACTTGATGATCTTAGAGGTCATCTCCAAACTAAATGAGTGTTCAATTCAGTGATGTGGCACTGGTGGGTTGCAGGCTGAGGATACAGGGCAGAAGAGGTCTCTGAATGCTGCAAAGCTCTGTTGAGTGGTGTCCACACTGGCATGACTGATTGCCAGTGTGGACACCACCTCTTGCTGCCACTTACTATTTGTCCTATTTTTACCTGATTCAGCGACCATATCTGAGGGGAGGCAGCAGCTGGCCCAGGTGTTTGTTCCAGAAGGTGGGGGAGCCCAGTCCAGCCTTGCCAGCTTGTGCACAGTTCCCGCAAGGAGAGTGGGCCTGGCCTCACCAGGAGAGGATTGCTCCTCCCAGGACTGACTTAACCATCCTCGTACCACGAACTGACCTCCTACTGTTCTCCCTGCCAAATGGATCCCAAGCTTCTCTCCTGGGGATTAAACACTGCGTGTCTGAAAGACTCCTGCTTCCAGCAAGGGAGGACCTCTTTAGGGTGGCAGCTGGTGATGCACTCTCAGCAGCTCCCTCTGCAGCAGGCTGACCCTGGCCTCCTACCATCCACTCCCTGCTTGGCTTTCTCCCCTGTCTTTGAAGAGTGCTGAGAAGAGAGGAAAATCAATGAGGCTTTGTGAAATAACTGTGGATTGTGTCCTGGGCAGAGAACTGAGAAAGCACATTATAGATATCCTGGATCGATAGGATTCATGCAACATTTGAGCTTCTACTTTAGCTCTCATACTAATGTACTTTCATCTTTACCTCTGATTTGGGAGACTTTCATGTGATCTAGTGTAAAAGCATTTTCTGTGAAAAGGGTAAGAAGGGTATCATCTGTGAGAAACAGGAAGTACTGGTTTTCCCATAATCACTCTCCTTTCCCTGCCAGAGATCTATAAAGTTCTTACTCAGCAGTCTGACCATAGTTTAAGAGTACAGATAAGAAACACAAATAACAAAATACAAAAAAGATGAAATTAAGTAATTTGGAAAGCTGATGCACAGGCATCCAGGTATTTTCTTGTTAATTTAGCAGTCACTTCAGGAGACAACATAACATTTACATCCTTTGCAGCAGAAAAAGCAAAGCAGCCTACTATCAAAGGGTTGGCTCTGGCACATTTTTTGACTGAGGTTTGGTGGGGTATTTTTATCCCCTCTACAGGTGTATCAGCCTTGGTGTGAAACAGAATAATTACTGCTAGTTTGTAAGAAAAGGTGATAATTTGAAGCATATTTTGGACTCTTTTTCTTGAGGGGATTCAGTTGAAAAACTGTTCTTTTCAACTGCAGTTTTCAACATTGCTAACCTAATATACCATTCAATAGAGGAGTTGCTGCCATGTTGTCTGAGACTACATTTGCCTGACTGCCTGTTTATTTATACTTGGAAAATTCTTTGGTAGCAAATGATACCATTAATTTCATTCACTTTATTTTATGAGAAAGCAAATATGGGTTAGTTTGACTGTTTCTGTTCTGCATTTACAGGGTGTGAGGGTTCAAAACGGCCCTTGCTTCATCTAGCTGATATGTTTCCTATAAACAAAGATGGTCATAGTTTCAGAGAGTGTGTAGTAGTTACTTTGCCAGGGAAAATATTTTATCATTTGTTCATTTTTACAAACAAACACAAGGTTTGATTCGCCAGTCCACCTACACTCTGTTTTGTCAATGGAGCTGCAACAGAACAGCAATGGTTTTAATAAAGGGAGAATCAGGCTTGATATAGTCTAGTACTAATATTTTTTTCCACTCCCTCTAGCTAATAAAATTCTTAAGTTTAGGGTTTTATTCATCCCTCCCTGCCCTCCTCCAGACCAGGATATTGCCCATACTAGCCTGGGTAAGAGTAGAGGTTTGCATCTTAACAAAATCAATGGGTCACTTCTCTTCCAAAATCCAGCCCACACATCCCACCTCATCACATATTTCTTAGTAAGAAGAATTTGACTGGACTGTTCAGGCCTTAGTTTTCCACCTAAAATGCAAGGAAATTCCCAGCTGAGATTATAGTGCCATCTCCATTAATTATGTACCTAATTCTTATTGCTCTGGAAGGAGAGACAACCCACCGCGCTCCCTGGAGTTCAGTTCTGTTTGATGCTTGTCTGCACTGTCTCCTTCTGCTTGGCTGGCTGCAACTCCCACCCTGCCAAACCTCTCTAGCCCTGTGGCAGGGACCAGGCTTTCAGGAAATCCTTTCTGAACATCAGCCATAACAAAAATCCCTCAAACCATTAGCATCACACTTGGCTGCAACCACTGGGGTTAAACCTCTACCTTCCTGAAACATTTTATTTATGACCTTTTGCATTTCACTTCACATGGTCCTTCAGTTCAACAACAGCAGAGAGTGTATGAAAGTGAAGGCTGCTCTGGAGATGATGGATGAGGCTCCCCTTGCTCCCCATCACTTGCAGCCCATGAGTCATTTGCTAATTTCCTCAGCTAAAACTGACAGACAATTACCTGGCATTTCATCACAGCCAAACAGATTTTTTTTCCCAGAGCTCACTGTCTATATTTTGATAGCAATGACTACAAAAACTGCTGCCTACAACACTGTCTCTCAAATCTTTAATATTTTATTGCTGTTGCTCTGAGTTCTTGCTCTCTTTCCTCTCCCAGGGTTAAGATAATTTAAATGTAATACTGCACAATATGATGCATCTTGCATCCTTGCGGCTCCAAATCTTTTTCTCTATCTGCTTCTTCACAGCACATTACTCAAGAACTATTCTGTTAACTTTATATAAATATTGGAATAAATCATGTTATTAATGAGTACTTTTAAAGGTCAGGTTTTTTTGTAAATGCCACTCAGCGACTCTCCCAATTGCTTCTTTATTGCAGATGATGATTACATTTAATTTAAATGTAGTATTTATAGTTTTGTGCAATATCTAACAAAAATCCCAGAGCTTCCCCCTCCTCCAAACCCTTTGGCTGGAGTCTCAGCTTCACTGGATGGAGTGTTCCACTGTTTGGCAGACAGCCCAAGTGCCAGAGGGCCTCTTTCCCCCACAGTGGGAAGGTCTCCCTCTTCAGACAGCCTGTGCCTGCAGTAAATCCCTCCTCAGCGTGCCTGGTGCTCGGGGCAGCCCTGTGCTCTGCTGCTGCTGCCTGGGATGGCACCACTGGCAGATCCTGACTGTCTGAGCCACCGGCTTCTCGTGGCTCAGGGACTTCTCTGCTGGCCACAGGGTGACCACGTGTGGGACTGGGACCAGCTTTAGAGACCGCTGCCCCAAAATGAAGAGCCTGTATGAGCAGGCTGTGAGGAAAGGACCCTGTGCTCTCCCCGTAACTGATACAGGAGAAGATTTTTAGAGTTCCTCTATTTCAAACTAATAGCAGAGGATAATTGGCCTGGGACCTGCTGTAACAAAGGCCCGGGATGTCTCATGCTCAATGAAAGTCTTCAGTCACCCCACCCTTGTACGGACTTTTAGGAGATTTTATAGTGGTCATCTGATATTCAGTTTTGATTTTTTACAAACTGATCAAATGCCCTATTTTAAAACATAAGATCATCCCTTGCAGAGATTCTCCAGCCTCAGAGAAATGATGTATCACACCATTTTAAAAGGCAACATCTTCTTTGGCAGGGTAAAGAAAGTACACTCTTCCCAGGGAAATTGTGGATGCCCCATCCCTGAAAGTGTTCAGGGCTAGGTTGGATGGGGCCCTGAGCAACCTGGTCTACTGGAAGGTGTTCCTGTCCATGATGGAAGGGTTGGAACTAGATGATCTTTAAGGTCCTTTCCAACCCAAACCATTGTATGACTCTACATCTGGGCAGCCAGTCAAAGCTAAAATGGTCTCAGGAGCTGATGACACTTTCCATTCCTAGGAGAGCCCGAAGCGTCCCAAGCTCTGTGGTTTGATTTCATCATGTTCTCTGTATGAAGCCATCTCCCTGTCAGCTTTTTAACCTTTTGATATGCTAAATCCCTGTCATTTATACTGCATTGGTTAGCTGTGAATGCAGTTTGGGAAGAGTCTGTATAGCCCTGGTAGGTGTTGCACATGGCCAGGTGGGCTTCACAACCTAAACAAGTTGTGTGTTAAAACAGACAGGTACTGTAATCTACTCCTCTATACTTTTTCAGGCTAAAATTTATCCCTGGCCATCTTAAACCCGTTTTTCTTTCCTGGTGATTATTTCCTCACCTTCTGGCATAAGTGCTAGAGAACAAGCATATCTATCCTAAAAGGGCCCTTCTTCTCCTTGACAGTGATGTCTCCATCCCTCTGTCTGTGCTTGTGGCCCCATCTGCACCTGCATCCACTGGACTGCAATTTCAACACCACAGTCAGAGCTGCAGAAAACGTGCCAGGCTTTGGAAGCAAATCTTACTGTAAGGCATAAAATGTAGACGAGTGAAAAAATTAACCAAATCAGTCATAATTCGGGAGTAAAAATATGATGTTAATTAATCTATTTTCAAATCTTACACACACCTCTTGCTCTTGGCTAGACCTTAACAGCTGGCAAGAACTCAGACGCTAGAAATGCTTCCTGCTCTTATTTACTCAACTAAGAATAGCTGTGAGTGTTAAACCACCCTAGCACTTCAACCTAGCACTTCTGCATTCTGTACGTGTCCAAATATAAATATATATATAATGGGTGCATATTTTATATATATTTACATACACATATGTAAAATGCATATGAAACATGCATATGACATATAAATGTGTGCATACACACAAACACACAAACAAACACACATAAGTGCTTGGTGGTGCTGTTTTGCATGAAGCAGAACATGCAACTGAGAGCAGCCACGTGAAATATTCATGTATTATGTGAAAATTCCTGCAGAACTAATGGCTTATCTGTATGGTGTTCACTCCAACTTCTGTAACTTTATAGAAGTTGAACTGTCATTTAAAATATCTTAGACTAAGGTGATTAATTCCTCTCCCCACACCTGCAATTCCAAAGCAGCACTTGGTAACAGCGCGGGTTCGTAATCATAAAGTATTGATGTCACAAGCATTTATTGCCAGGGTAATCAGAGGAGGAAAGGTTACTATCTATGTATGTGCACATTCATATGTATGACTTCTGCCTATTCTTTGTGTCTCTCCCTTTGATTCCCCAACACATCAAAAGGCTTGTGGAGGACCCAGCTGAGCAGCCACCTGCGGCAGGGAGGCGCTCCAAGATAGTTTGCCATCTTATCACAATGGCCCAGGGAAGGCAGGTGGTCTTCCCAGCTGGGCTCTCTGAAAAGGACTACCTGAAAGCAATTGTTTGAATTTCAGTGCTCCCCAGGAAAATGTTGAGCCCTTCCTTTAATGTGCCTGGGTTTGTTAACACGCTGTCCCGGGCTGGCGAGCGGTGCCAATCCTCTGTCATTTCATGCAGGCTCGGTGCTCCTGTGTGCCTGCCAAGCACAAGGGGTGGCCAAGGGCAGTGGAGAGGGAACTGGATTTGTCCCTCTGGTCCTGTGTGAGCCAAGCCTGGCTGTGGCTTAGAGCTGCCAAAGGAGCTGCTCTGGCCTACAGCCCTGGCAGAGCATCTCAGCAGATTTCTGCCCCACTCTGCCTTCATTGTCCCATGTTTCTGGTCTTTGAGACACAGACTGCTGGGAAGATCCTTGCCCCTTCTGATTAAAGTCATGCCTCTTTATCAAGCCAGAACATGACAGATCCTTGAGCATAATGAATCTCAGTCTCATCTCATTTTGTGGATATCCTAGGCCAAATGAAGGCAGAAAGATCTGGGGAGCGTGAGGGTGCCAGGGAGAACAAGGCAAAGAGGAGAGCTTTGTTTCACCATGGTAACACTGACTGGTGCAAATCACCCTTTCACATGTTGTGGTCCAATGCAGTTGGTGACCCCAGTCAGATGATGAATACATCCTTCTCTGACTCATCTTTATTCCTGGAGCCTCTTTTACTCTAAACTGGTCTATGGACTCCCTGTGCAGCTGGGTCACTTCTACAAGGATCACTGCTGATCCTGGCAGCCTTCAAATGGGAGCGTGACCGCATTCCACGGTGAAAACAAACCTTGCCTTGAAAAATACGCCATCGTGAAATAAAAAAACCAAGCCAGACCAAACACAACACAATTGTGTGAATCTGGGAACTGCTCTTCTTGGAACTGGCTTCAAAACAACTGATGATCACATCCAGAAAGTTTGTGACTGTAAGTTATGAGAATGGAAAAATACCTTTTGTTTCAAGAAGCCCCATTCTCTATAATGGCCTAATGCAAAGGCTCCAGGAATCAGAGGGAAGTGTTTACTGACTCTAATGAGAGGAAGGCAAAGGAACTGATGACTGTAAAACAACACTTTTTTCATTTGACCCAATTAATCTAGACAAAGAAAAATATTTTTAAGGAAGAAAATGTGTGCATTATCTGACATGGCTGATTCTACATGCTGAGTGACTGTGATCAGAACCGTGCTATTATTAGTGACATTAATAAAAATCAAGAGCATGAGGCAGACATAATTCTCAATGATTTTTGTATACAACCATAACAACTGATGCATGGAAAAAGCCTAGCCAGACAGAGTTCAGAAACAGCAGAAATAAACTATTATTTCAAATCCTGTAGAAAAAAACCTGTTGTTACTCATAATGAAAAATAATAACATCTCTGTTTTTGGGGGAGGATAGGGGGTGGATGGGGGACGTGACACACAACAGCCTCCGACACTGCATCCTCACTATAAAAAAAATCTATGAAATGCATAAAACAAGATGGAAACACTAACTCTATTATGTCCAGAGATGTTGTGGGGCTCAATACGGTCCTTGAATCACAGCCCTATGCAACAGAACTCTCTTAAAGACAAACCAGCCCAGTGGGCAGGGGCCTGTCTTCATGCCAACCAGATGAGCCTCTTCAGCAAAGTGAGTTTCTCTGAACATCTGTCCTGAACAGGTGTGTTCCTACAACAGGACTCTGGGAAAGGGATCTTTATAGCTCTCCTTCAACTGTGTTTTCCCAGCTGTTTCCACATGAATGGGATCAAATGCCATTTGTAAAAGGGGAAAAAAGAGGGCAGGAGCCTATTTAGAAACACCCAAACTCCTTAAAGTGCAGCATCTACACCGACACCAACTCTGTCCTTTCTCAGTGACCCAATACCATTTAAAGAGTTTTCACTGCAGCCTTTTCAAATGTCACATCATGGCTCTAATTTCAGCTCTGATCACAAGCCAGGCTGAATTGCCACTAAAGGATGTGGTAAAATCAATCCCCACACCAAGCAGGTCCCAGTTAAACATGTGAAGGGAACATCATCCATTGCAGCAGATACCCCACGGCTGACTTCCCCAGGTACACCTGCATTCAGAGCCCTCCACTGACAATGGATAATTTTTAGGCATTTGCAGTGCACAAGGGTGGCAGTTGCTTGTTTTGGGATAGATAGATAGATGGGTGAAACCCCACTCTCACCTAAAGGAGCCTGGCAAAAACCTTGCAAAGATCCCAGAGAGCATTTCTTCCTTTAAGGCATCTTGAGACATTCACAGGAGAAGGTGGTTCCTGATGGGAGAAGAGGAAAGGAGAACATGAAGCATTCATAATTAAGCAGAGCACTTACTATCAATGACTAAAGTAACAGAGAAAATTAAAGATGTCTTTTCGGAAAGTTCTTTGCAGTGCAATTTCCAACTAATCCATGCAGCAAAAATGCTTTTAGGATCAGGCTTTGAATACAGTCATAGTTTACTACCAATTTATTACCTGTTGTTGTATCTAAGGTTGCACAATACATAGAAGTCACTGTTTTACCACACCAGGTCAGTGAGGAGGCATAAACCATCTCTGTTTTTATTATATGTTGATAAGCCTCTTGCTCATCAATATTTCTGTGCTATGCAAAATTAGACCATTTAGTCATATGCCCACCTCTCATCTAGTGCTAATAAAAGGCCTGGCAGCAGCACAGACACAGCAAATCAAGGTTATATGTGTGGGGGCGGAGGAGGAGCAGGAACCATCAGCTCCATGGTCTCACCCACGCAGTGTCTGGAGTCCAATGGCACCCAGGGCACACACCAGCCCTGACACAGGGACACATTGCAGCACCAGCCTCGGGTGGCCTCACAGGATGTCTCCTTAGGCACAGCCAGACTTTCCTCTCCACTCCACCTTGATCCCAACTGATAATTTTGCCTGGCTGAGCATCGTGAGCTTGTACTGCTTGCTTGATGTTCAGAGGCAAGTCTATGGGAGCAGAACATTCCCCGGGCTTTGGCCTCTCTTCCCTGATGCAAACACAACCATCAAGAGGAGCTGGGGTGGGTGGCTGCCTCCAGTGACCAAGCTGCCCTCCCAGTCCAGTCAGGCTGCTGGGGAGTGATGATGGGTGGAGGGGTCAGCAGTGGAGAGCCAGGGAGAGGCTTTGTTCCCCAGAACCACACTGGGTGTCTGCCTGACACCTTCACCTGAGGTGTCCATCCCACATGGCACAAGTCCTTCGTGTTCCCTCAGAGATTCATTTGGGCCCCATGTAACACATGGGGAGCTGTAACCCCCTTCCAAACCCTCCATCTGGACTTGGCAGGAAGTGCATTTTCCTGTAGGACTTTGTACCATGTACATTTCTCATTAGGAACTAAAAGTAATTGCTATGTACAGAGCAGCCAAACTGCAGAAGGCTTTTACAAACAACCACGGAAGAAAACACACCCACCCAAAGTGTTTACGGCTTTAGTGGGAGTACACAAACTGTCTGCTGAGGTTGGCTGAGATTTTCTAAGGAGGAACCAGTGTCCCCTCACCAGGGCATGGCATTTTGCTGTGCTTTAGGGTGACAGGTGCAATGTGGCACTCAGCCTGCAGGTTCCCACAGCATCCTCCAGGGCTGCCTGAGTCGCTCTGCAAGCCCAAAAACTGCCCCACACCTGAACTGGTTCTTTGGACTCTGCAGACATGCTGTGGGGACAGGCATCTCAGCACCCCCAGGGCCACCTCCCCAGCCCCCACCTGGCAAGGCAGGTTTTTGCAGAGACTTTGAAAGTGGCTTTGGTAATAATATGCACAGCAATGATTGAGAATTCTCTCTCTGCACCTCCAGATTGTAAAGCCTAAATTGTATTGCATTCTCCCTCTTCTGCTCCTCTAAGAAGAATCCCAGCAATCACCACAACAATGGTACTTTCTGTTTTCTGATGAGCCTGGGGAGGAAGCTAAACTGCAGAATGAATGGAAATTTAGCACCCAGGCAGAAGAGTTTCTCTGCTTTTTTAAATATTAACAGTATTTTGATTAATGTGAGTCGATCCGTTCCCCAACAGACAGGGGAGTGCTGAGCTGCACCAACGGAGCCAACAGGCAGCAGCTGCCTTCCTGTTATTTTCATCTCTCTAAAGCCTCCCACACCTCTCATGCAGACATGTATTTGAACTCTGCTTAATTCACGANCTATAAATAGTTCACAGCCAGTTATGGGTGAAAATCAGAGAGAACGAATCTCCAGCCTCTGTATATTGAGCTGAAGTGGTTTATCAGGAGAGGAAGAAGTAAACATTTGGAATGGGGGGGAAGTAGAGAAGATGGACCAGTGTGATAACGCTACACTGAAGAGGCAGAGGTAGAAGTCTGGGGATGGGAGCCCTCTCATGGGGCGTTACCAGGGCTAGGACAATACTGGTTGGCTAAGGGAATATCCCAGCAATTCACAGTGGCCCAGGCTTTGTCATCCAGCCTCACTCTGTGCAGTGCAGCCGGGCTATTTGGGAGGGCTGTCGGGAAAAAACAGCTGGTCTCCCTGGGGAAGAAGCTGGTGCAGTGTATTGGAACAAAAATTTTGGAGTCTGAACACAACTCAGGACTTGGCTGCTCAGAGGTGACAGCTTAACAGGGACTGTCACAGGAAATGGTAAGTTATCAGTAATTCTTCCAGGGACATATCTGATGGCATCTAGCAAAGAATCACACACCTTGGGAATTCTAGAGGTGCAAAACCCCTTAGGAGCTGCCCCAACCTGTGCACACGTCCCTCCTGCTCAGAGCAGGAACTCACAGCAGCACCACTGCTCCCCTTCACTCACACATCCAGTGAGAGCCTGGCTGGGGAAGGACCAATGAAAACCTGGAGACAGAACCCAGTGGAACAGGCAGATCCATCAAGTGTTGCTAAAGATTATTGACCAAAACAAAGCTAACTTTCAGAATGAGTTTATGTTTGAAAACATGATTATACCACGTGGCTTCCTCCAGTAAGAAACATAGCAAGTGGTTAAGCTGCAGCTAGTCAGGAACAGCAAGATTGGCTTGTTGGAGATGGACAATGCACAGCAAGGATTTTGATAAAACCTTCCATTAAAAAACCAAATAAACCCCATTCTTTTCTGAATACGTAGTAGAACAAGTATTTGTGTTGTTTCTTTCTGGCCCTTTCACAGCCATGAAGATCAACTTTCTGCCTGTATTTGAAATATAGGCAGTCTAGGGTAGTTTTTGGAGTCCCAGAAATGTTGGCTGAGCACCACTGGAGCCAACATGCAGCAGTCCCACATCTCTGACTCTCCCTTAGACACTGGTCTAAACTGGACACTTAATCTACAGCTTCTCAGTAACCTCTTCATGTGTGGAGAAATTTCTTCCTAATGTCCATTCTGAACCTCTCATGCCACAATTTGTGGACATTATCCCAGCTCAGACAAGAGTTTGAGGAGCAGAATGCAAAGATCCAAGTCCAACACAGCAGGTCAGACCATTGTTTCAAGACTGCCTTAAATTTCTTACATCTAAATTGTAGGTACCTAAGTAAGTAGTCAAATCATTTAAATACCTAGTGAGGTGTCCATAGTTGGAAAATCAGCAAAACTGAATATAGGAGACTAAATTAATGTGGTTACCTCAAATATATCAGTCACTACAAGCAGAATATGAAGTGCAGTCAGGGTCTTCATTTTCATCTGTTTCACTTTGTTCAGTATTTCCATTCTGTTGGTTTGCTTCATCGATCCCAAAATTCATATAGGTTTAACATCAGGACCTGGAGAACACAGTTCTTCCATAGGAGCCACCAGCCTTTGGGATCCTCCTTCACTGACCAGTGGTTCAGCTCAGTTAGCTCCACAGAGAGAGGCTGACCAGCAAAGAGGCTCAGCTCCTGTGGCTCCTCTCTTGGACTTCTGTAGCATTTCCAGGCAAAGTCCACTCCAGACGTACAGTGAAGGAGAGTGACCTTGCACTCATTATTGATGTTGCAGCTGCGATTACTGATGAGACTAAATAGTAATATCAGGGCTCAGAATAAGGATTTTCAGAGAACACTCTTCACAAACAATGAGGAGATAGGTCAAATTAGCTTAAAATCTCGAAAGCCAGAGGTATCCCTGGGTGAGGGAAGCCTGTTCAACCTAAACAACAGATGACGTATGAAAAGTGAAAACTTTTAAGTTGAGGCCAACCCTCTCCACATTGTTTTGCACCTCAATTAGACAGAGATGATAAGAAAGAAAAAAGTGTGGTCAAACTGCAATGAAAAGGAATGGATCAATTATTTAGATTTGTTGTGATAATGAAGCTTGCAAATAGAGCTTGTCTCCCACTCTCTCATTTTCTTGCCTGGGACACTTATGGGACTGTGGGACTAGCATTGGATACCAGTTGCATTTAACAAGATACTTCATATGCTGTTTGGATTTCATAGTGTTGGTGCAAACATGAGATTAATTAAAGGGAAAGATGGTGAGAAGCTGCTAACAGTTTACTTTAAAAAAAATTAGTTTTGCTTTCTAGTTCTTTGAAAGACTTAAGTAAATCTCATAATCTAAGCCTATAGGAGCTCCAGTGATGTGATTCTGTTACAGCATCAGCAAAAATCTATTACATATTACTTGTCCCAAGAGACTGAATCACTCCCTGCTCTGCTGAAGGAATTTGGATCCAGGGCATGAACAAAGACAGCAGCACAAGCCCTCCTAAACACAGGCAGTGCAGGATGAGCTGCTCTGAACACAGGGAGCACCAGCCTCCAGTCTGGCCTGGACCTGCAGCACAGAAACATCTTGGAAAAGCCTAAATGGTTTGGTTGCCACATACCTGTTTGTTTAATGGAGCCAGTGAATAGGATGGTGCCAGCAAACCTCGAGACAACTCACGGGGCAGTGGGGACCATTTGTGGGCTGTGAGGAATGGGAAACAGCTCTGAACTCAGGGAGGAGCTGTCAGCACTCCCCATAAAGTCAATAACTGGCAGCAGCTTCACTGCTGGGGCAGCAGAGCTGCTACCAACTCCTGCACATCCCACCTGAATCATCACATGCTGAAACACTGGGTAAGATACAACTCATCTTGAAGGTTAAAATGGAGGTGAGGAAAATTTTCCAACAAGCACTTGCTTTCCTACTGTTGCTGCCGGCAGTGCACACCCCAAAATTAGATGACCCAAAATTTTTTGGCACTGAAGAACAGTTTGCTCTGACTTTCTGAATAGTAATTATAAGTCCCTTAGGACTGGCTTGGCTTTGTTGCTTTGCAGTCTGTGCCACTGCAACTCATTTGAAGTCTACATCACCTTATCACACAAAGGAGAGCTGAATTGCATCTGTCCATGCAAAGTACATACATGGGTCTCATGCTTTTATTAGTAATATATTATCAGCAAAACTTTTCTCTTTCTTTCTTTCATTTTGAAAAGCACAGGGCCTAAGATGGAGCCCTGTGGAACCTCACTAGTGACAGGTGGCAGTCTGATGTTATTTAGGTCCAAAGGCTTTCCTGTGCCACAGCAGGGTGGCCCTTCCAGGATGTGAGACATTTGTGTCTGGAGGGCTCACCCCAGGTTGCACTGGGATCAGTTTTGAGGTTGAAAGCACAACCCTGCTGTCACCTCCTGGCGACAGGAAAGTGTTTGGCTGGAGAGGAGCACACATCCTCTGGAGCTGAAGCACATGTGGTCCTGCAGTCCTCCAATACAAGCTGTGTCATACAGTCACTGCTTTCCCAGTCACCTGCACTTATCCCAGTCCCTCAGTTGAAGAGCTGCCTTGGAAGAGCCTGCCCTCCACTTTCCTTTGCATTACTGTTGCTGTGGAGATGGTACATCCACATTCAATCCTTTCATGCAGGCTCCCTTGGTCTGACTTTGCAGAAGAACATGCAAAAATGTATATTTCTATATAGAAGGATTTTTTTTTAAAGTGTGTCTTTGCACTGATACCATAAGAAATTAGATATTATATGTACAAGGTAAATGTTAGTTAACCTTGAATATGGTTACTTAGTCTGTGAACCTGGAGCTAGATTTTATGAGATCCAATCTCTAGCTTGTAAAATCCTCCAAGGTTGATCAGTTTAAGCTTGGCTTTTGAATACTTGAACCCGCAAAGTGCAAAAATGGTCAGGTCCTGCCCTGCTGTTTCCTATTTTAAACACAAAGTAAAACTGAACGAAGTAGAGGGGGGAAAGGCAGCTGAGGACAAGCAGGTTACATTTATGTGAAATAAAATCTATCTTCTAGCTCTGCAAAGAAGTAGCCAAGCATCTTCTGCTTCTCACAGGAAAAAAAAATGATAGAATTCCATGTGCAGAACAGAACCCAAGTACTGTTGCTGTCACACCAAGTGCCTGACAGCAGGTGATCAGGGATTACCGACCAGGCTGGCAGTTAGAGAGGGGTACTGAAGAAACAAAAAAAAAAAAAAGAAAAAAAGGAAAGAAAAAAAAAAAGGAAAAAAAAAAGGAAAGAAAAAAAGGAAAAAAAAGAAAAAAGGGAAAAAAATGAAAAAAGGGAAAATTTATTAAAACAGGGGAGGGAAAAAAAACAGAAAAGAAAAAAAAGAGAGAGAAGAAAGCTGAGCTGTTTTTAAGCTATTATCACCTTTTAGAATTTTGTCTGTCAACAGCTTTCTGGAGATGTTAACACAACCTGTGCTGGATAAGAACTGCCAGGAAGGCACAGATGTGATCAGTCATAGATACTGTCAGGCACACGTTAAATCCCAATATTTCACTGTAGCTACTTCTGGGTACATACCAGATGCAGGATGAAGTCTTTTCTCTGTGCAACTCCTTCCACAAAACTTTCTCTTCCTCCACCAATCTAATGTATTGCACCCGATTTCTCTGCTTCTTGCTGGCTGTTGCACTAAGTTCACTGGCCACGACACACCCAGCAAGTCACTGGCAGTAATTAAGTTTGTTATTAAATGACTGGCAGCCACTGCCACGGGGAGGCAAACAGAGACAGATGAAAGGAGAACACAGAGGCAGAGGTTGATGGACTCCTCGGCACAGATCATCCTTGCATTTCAAAATGTGAGGTCTGTACATCCTGCTTTACAAAATATTCTCAGTACCACGAGTGCACAGCAGCAGGCACAGCAAGCAGGGGATTACTTAAGACAGCTAAGGATGGGGCTTAAATGTAAATCCTGCCCTTAATCAGGGAATGAAAGCCTAGCTGCAGGCAACCGGCAGGCACTTTCCTCAGGAAATAATTCAGTGCCTGGATTCCTCTTCTGCAGATTATGTGCCCGAATTTCTTATTTCAAGAGGGTTGCTTATCTTTTCAGCTGGGTTAAAGCAGGCTCACCAAGTGTCTGGGGCATCTTTATCTCCCTCATCTCCCTCCAACCTTGCTCTCCTGAGAGTTAATCTATCTGATTTTGTCAGGTTGCTCTCTCAGATGATGCCCAGGCTGGATCCTTTCAATGCAGTCCTTAGCTACAAACACTTCTTAGGTTTGCTACCCACATCCATCCTGGTTTTACAGCCTCTTCCCTTGTACCCACCAACCTGCAGCACGAAGCCATGTCTCTCCTGTCAGAACTGTCAGAACTGCTTCTCTGCAAATTCCTCAGTGCCTCCTTCCTCAGTTGCTCATCTCCACACCATGCCCTCAGTGCCTGCAGTGCTGGGCTGCTCGCACTCCTTACACACAGCTTCCTTCTCACTCCCTCGTCATTCCTCTCTCCATCAGTTTTTAGGTGTTGCCCTTGGTCCAGCCCAGCTCTCACAATGTGCCCAGGCCTCAGCTGTCAGGTGTTTACTCTCTTCTCCTCCAAACCCCTTTCTGAGCAGTCTCTGCTTCTCCAGGACCTCACACACACTTGTCCTGGGACAAGTTTCATTTAAAGTCCACAGTCTGTGGGACGAATCTTGCAGCATACTGATATCTCACAGACTTGTGCTCTCTTGCAGCTACTACCTACTAGTATAAATTTAAACACACAAAAATAGCATTTGGAAAGGTAAGAGTCTGGTTTCAAAAATACTTTTTAAGTGAAGAACTGGGCACTAGTAATTCAAAGTAGTAGTTCAAAGTTTCTTACATGTGAATTAACAGATGAGATACTTACACATTTATAAAACAGCAATTATTTTAACCTGACGATTAATAACTATGAAATTGTTTTGTCAAAATCTCTCTGTGCTTGAAAACATGCAATTACTTTTAATCATCCACAATAAAGCCCATTAAGTGATTAATAGAAGATGACCAGTTAAAGCACTGGCTTCAATAAGAACAGATGACACCACCTGGTATTTCAGATACAGTCTCCATTTCAGACATGAGCAAGCTTTGTGTTCACATCAAAGGACATATTTTGGGCACCAGTAAACATGTTAGATCTGACTGGGGGGGATGCACAATAGGGGAGAAGGCCAATGCTTTTGCTTATGTGTCTACACTAAAGTTTCAGGACTCCGTTTGATTTTTTTCTTCCTTCAAAGAGTGCAGAGAACAGACTGTTTTGCCAACTGGAGCAGTTGCACTGAACTGTAAACAGGTGATGCTTGAAAGCCTGTCACTGAGTCTCCTGAGCAGAAACAACAACCAGCAAGCAGTGGAGCACAGGCACGTACACACACGCAGTGTACACACTGTGCTGCTCGGGTTATTCAGCTGATAACTCAGAGCTGGGAACAGTTCACAACTCCGGAGCTGTGCAGGGCACTCAGCAAACTGTGCTTCCAAAAGAATTCCTCAGCTTTTCAGTAGCATGAGGAGACAAAGCCTCCCCAAAACTCTTTCCACGGTGTGTGTAAGGTGGGGGTGGGTGAGTGCCCTCAGAGCAGCCCAGAACAGGCAGGATTCAGCAGCCACACCATTAAAGGGTCCAGTAGCTTCAGATAACAAGGCTTGAAACATCCTGTCTCTGGTGCCTGCAGGATGATAGTCTTTGGGCTCACAGCCACAGCTGTATGGATCCAAGATTGTGTGACAAGAGCCAAAGGACATTTCATGGCACCTTGCTCTGTGCGGGTGAAGTAGCAGGTTAGAAACCAACTGGCAATTTCACAGAAAACAATTGATTTTCCCTCTAAGTGCCATACAGGGAAAGCATTTCTCTCTCAACTAGTGATCAAGGGAAATGAAAGACGAGGGTAATAAACATATATACGAAGCATAATAAAATGTTTCTTTTTTATCAAGCTATTTCTCATATGCAGCTCTAAAAGAAATATTTCAACAAAGCAAAATTTCAGGCTAGCCTAAGGAAGAATATGGTAACTCCAGAGAAAAATCTCCCTTTGGAAAGAGGTGGTGCAATTTGAGAACAAACCAGTGGACAAAAATGCCTTTCTTGCTTGCTGCAGAGAAAGGCACCATGATTTTGAAATATGTACCATGTACTAAATCTCTCATTGTCCACTGCCAAATTTTCATGCATATTTTGTGAGGTGCTGGGCAGATGTATATTAAGCAGGACTGAGGCACCAAAACTAATTTGTGCTGGAAGCTCACTACTGCATGAAGCAACAAAAGATTTCAGGCAGGATATGGTGAGAATCTGTGGAACATCACTTCAAGAGAGGCCACGTGCAGAAAAGACTGATTCAGCAATGTTGATCTTTCCTCTTGATCTTTTAGAAATAAAAAAAGGAACTTTTATAAAATGACTCTTGCCTATGAATGAGTCATTCTGCTTTTCAATAGAGCAGCAGGTAGCCAAGGGACCCTCTTCAAGGTTTTCTTTTGAGTGCCTGAAAAAACCCCACATTTTTAAAGGTTTTCTACAGCTTAGAAAGGAAGTGAGGAAGGAGATGAAACCAGATGAAAACTTGACTTGGCTGACTTTAAGACTGTGTCACCCAGGGAAATCTTAAGCAAGTTATACAGCACAACCTGATTGATATGAAATTGGTTTAAGTCAATTTTTTGTTAACAACCCCCCCTTGCAATCCAGCCTCTTCCCAAAACCTCAAATCTGGATTTGTGCATAATTTGATGTCAAAATGTAAATCTTATGCCAGAAGATTTTACACACAGGAATTTGAGAAGCAGCAGGAAGCACCACAGCACAGAGGGCCTAATCTCCAGCATTTACTCATTACATTACAGCAAATAATTCAAGCCATTTTCTGTGTTCACACTAAAAACTGCACTCATTTTCTCAGCTGACTTTCTCTTCTGGGTTCAGTTGTAGTGCTCAAAGTTACTGCCATGAAACTGAATACTAATTTAAGCCCCAAATGGAATTATTCCCAAGCAGCAATTTTCAATTCATGGGCAGCAGCTAGGTGCCACTTGGATCAAAAAGCAAGAATGAGCTCAGGTCTTTGGTATTCCAACAGAAATGATTCTATGGCATATCAACCATGCATAAAGGTGGGACCCCATACATAATACCTGAGTGGAATGAGGGAGAACAAGGATGTTATCATGGATGATGCTGCTGGAAATCTTTCTTGATGCCCACTCCAGTGCCACATTCCCACTTACCACACACACACACTTCTGTGAAACGAGGGGAGAGATGCAAGGAAGATGCACTGACAGAAGGGCAGGGGATTGGACCAGCGTGCTGCTCTTCCCCAGTTCACACCTCACATGTTTCTGGGGTACTTCATGAGGTAGAAGTCAGCAGACTGCATTAATTTGGAGACTACTAGCCCTAGGGTACCCCTTTCTACCTGACAAGACAACTTGGCCGTGCACATGCCTGAGGAAAATGCCATCTGTCTGTTCTGCTGCCACGCTTCAGACACAGCAGAGCTGCACCCGTTGAAAGGAATTCTTTCTCTGGTGTGATAACATTAAAGTTACGTGTAATCAAATTCCTCCACCAGAAGCTGCACGCTGTCTCCAAAACCAAGACACCCAAGGCCAAGGTCAGCATTCCTGCATGTTCTTACAGCTGTTAAATGCCATCAAGCATGTTATATAAATAAATCATACTAACCTATGCTACATGCTAAGGTGTGCAACTGTGCAGGGCAACTTGCTGCAGGTGAGAGATGCTCATTAAATGCAATTAATAAGCATTACCTGTGCACTGAAGGGCAGAGGAGCTAATTGTTGGAAGACACTGTGTACAAATAATGTTAGTTATGAAACCAAGGCATTCCTACATGAAATCTCAAGGAGAGGGGGGAATGATGTAATCCAAGCCAAGCCATAGCCACAGATACAGCAATCCTAAAATTGATGAACCCCACCATTGTCCTCACTGTGGTTATTAGGCCCCTCTGTTGGCCAGATTTTATGAAGCACCCTAGGACAGGGCCAGCAACTTCCTTTGAATAGTATTCACCTTAGCATTCCAGGGGAGCCCGTGCTGCAGCTCACAGGCATGGGGCTGGCACCAGGCTGCCAGTGGGAAGCCTCTGACCAGGGTTTGGGTTACAAATGTCAGCCCCCTCGCAGTTTACATCCTCATCAGTTTTCTTTCAATCACAAAATCTTCAAGGTTGGCAAAGGCCTCTAGGATCACTGAGGTCCTGCAGGACTTCTGGAATTCAGCAAGGAAACAGTAAGGAAGGTGGAATTTTACACAGAAGCTCTTGTCACCCCTTCAGTTTACTAGAATAATATTTGTTAAATGCTAACAGAGCAAACCACATTTTTCCACATGAAGTGAAAATAGCAAATGAAAATGTTTATCAGTCTCACATAATGACAGAGCAATGGTATTTGAAAGTATGGTATTTCAAGAGAAATAAACTCTCCTTGTTTATCATCAATGGCTGCAATTATGTTGTCAAGTGATACATGAGTGTTTTGATTTCCTCTTCCTGCTGTCTTTTTACCTTCAACTTATATTGTAAGCTTGACACTGTTTATTCATGTACTATTACAGAACCACTGAGAGGGGTTATTATTGAAGAGTATTTATTTTTCAAAGCAGTCACGCCATGAAGCCACAGACACAGCTAAAGCTTAACTCTACATCCTCCTCCAAAGCAGCATGTCCACGATGCTAAAAACACCCCACTAACCCAAACAAACACAACAGCATAAGGAAAGGGTTAATGAGCTCCTGGGCATGCCAACCCCAGCCCAGTGCCTCGCCCACAGCACAAGGGCATGGAATTAACTCCTAGAGTGAGTCCAGAAAAAGGCCACAAAGGTAATCAGATGCTGGAGTACCTCTCCTATGAAGACAGGCTGAGAGAGACAGGGTTGTTCAGCCTGGAGAGGAGAAGTCTCGGGGAAGATCTCATAGCAACCTTCACAAGTTATGGCACTGCTAGCAGAGCTTGCCAGCGATTACTTCCTTGGGCAGCAAAACAGACCCCAACATTGGGTAGGATGTTGTCCTGCAGGATTCAGACTCCTGTAACATGTCCAGCTCCTTCTTCTTTAATAATCCACAGATAACGTGGAATAAGAACTTATTTTTGTTGCTGTTGTTGCTTGCCTGAGCAAATGTTGCCTGATGGCTCTAAATTGTCATTACTCAGACACAGCAACAAAACACACAGATACATCTACTTGCAAACAGAGCCCTTGGTTTGCCTTTGGAAAAAAAAGTAACACATCCCTTTGCATGAGAAATTGTTGGCTCATCTGAGACACAAGGATTTGATATTTGCCTAATTTTTTCTCTTACTTGAAGCTTAGAAGTATATCTCCATTAGCTACAACCTTCAACCACATTGAAGAATAAATACTCAGCTCCAGCACCTTTGATAATGTCTGAAAATAGTTCATTAAACACCCTTAGCCTTTTCTGAGAACAAACTTGTAGGTGGGCTTAAAGCATTTGGTGTCATTACACTTATGAACAATTTTGCTCCTTGAAATAAATTCAGCCTGGCTTTCTCCTGTTTTAAGTCCCCTCCTTACTCAGAAGAGCAGAAATCAGAGATGGGGACCATAAAGAAAATGAAAACAAAACACCATAAGCCTTCCAGTGCCTGATGGAAGAACAGGTCTAATGGATGTTTATGTTCCAATCTTTTGCACTACTCTGAGCTCACATCAGCACATCTCACCCATCTCACTCTGCATCTGCTCTGCAGAAAATGCTTTGGGACATGAGTCTGCAGTTGAGCTATGAAAGCTTTTGCCTTTGGTGTTTAAGCAGTCTTATAAACAAAGATGGAAAAGGTTTCCCCTGTATGTCCCAACAAAACTGAGACCTGAATCTAAGGCACCAGCAGCACCTGGAAAAAACCATATGGCTCACACCCAGCATTCATTTCAAAAGCACAACTGCAGAGACTATGACAGAATATTGGCTTCAACAGAAACTGTAAAACTGAACAAATAGAAGACAACATTAACTACAGTAATTCCCTGGAATAACATGATCAGAGCATTGGAATTTCAATTTTTTTATGCCAGAAAGGGAAGGTTCTCTTACCAAAGAAACAGGAATTGAAGTACTTTGTTGATTTTTTTCCCCACTGAAATATTACCTGATACAGAGTTCACCTTCATGTGCTTCCATAAACCTATGGCTTCCTTAGAGCTCTCATCTTGTGATGAAGCTGCAAGGATGAGTAGACAGCACTGCCAGGGTATTAATGGTAAGTGTATGCAAATTCTTGAACTACTGCAGGGCTTGTGAGTGCGTGCTCCGACGGCACTGACAGTCATGCAGGTACTTCTGTACGTGAGAGGATTTACAGAATCCAAAAGATCAAACTTATAAATAGTGAATTGCGCAAAATGAAAAGCAGAAGGGGCATAATGATCCCAGCTACTATTGAAAGGTGGGGTAGAAGAAAAAAGCGAGCAGTCATAAAGACAAACCCCTTGCATTTGTTCTCTTTTCTTTGAGTAGCTCTTCTGTAGCACCGTAAGAATCCAATACAGAGACAATGGTAGATGCAGACAGACTTCCCCAGAGAGCATTCAAGGGACCCTCTGTGAAGTTCAGAACAAGCTGTTAGCAAGGGTGACAAACAGGTGGCCTCTGCAGTCTTAGTGCTGCTTTGGAACCAAATGTTTCCCACCCGAACACCCCCTCACCCTACACACAGCCACCATCACCCTCCCTCTAGAAAATCTGCTGGGTATCTGCTACATTAAACTCAACACAGCACAAAGGCAAAATAAGGAAAAGAGCTCTGGTGAAAAGAAGGAAGCAAAACAAGCTCATTCTGCAAAACAATGCTCATGCATTTTCTTGTTTAATTTTGGATTAGTCTTCATGGATCCCCCCCACTTCAGATGCCGAGGCAGATTCGGAACCTTTTTCTGATTGATAAGAGTTGCCCAGTATACTTTACATAAAAGAGAAACAGAATTTATTCATGTTCAGAAAATGAACTGGAACCATCTTCACAACAACAGTTTTTCAGGATTGTGTAGGTTTTCACAGCCTGAGGCAGAGGACAAAAGGTCACTGAAGACGCACAGTTTGGTGTGCTTTACAACCTGTCCCTCAGACTCACCTGTTGCTTTAAGTACAGGTTTGAGACTGATAGTGGGAAATCTGATTACTTGACCAAAATGGCAATACCTGAAGTGTTTAAATCAGTTGGCCAGACTGCAATTCATAGGCTTACTTTTATACAGCATTGCAATGTTCATGAAAGTAACAAAAGTGTGTTTTCAAAGATGCGAAGAACATTACGCGAATGTGACAGATGGATCTGTGAACTGAAAAATCTCCTCATCAAAAAGGTCTTCTGGCAGTTCTTCATCTCCATCAGCAAAAAACGTAGGGAATGGAGGGTTTTTATTGCAGTCCTTGTAAGTAGGCAATTTGCTATCTTTGACCTAAAAAGCAGGAAGGGGGAGAGTAGGGTTAATAAATTTTAAGGTTTTCAGACAGTGATAACACCACAATTTAAAGAACTTAACTTGCATGCATAAGAAAAAAGCCAGCAGCATTCACACTGCATCTGTTTAAAGAATTCCAGGTATAATAATCAGTTCCTTTAACATCAAACCTAGGTACTGAATTTAACATTTTGTAATCATCCTTTGATTTTAAAAATCGGCTAAACTAAACAAAAAAAATCTGAAGAGAATTTTTCATTATGGTGAACCAAAACCTACTCATATGGATTAATTGCTCAGTATTTTAAAACATTCATAAAATAGAAATATAGCTTGTTTAGAGAGTGCTTATTTCCCACAGTATGTTCCTACATGACATTCCAAGTTACATTATGCAGTGTAATCACCTCTTCAACAAACAAGGCATGTATTTGTATGTGTGATGCAACCTAATTATGGCAACTAATTTTGTAAAGATATGTGCATGTGCTGTATTCAGTCTCTCTGGCTATTGCATAGCTATTAAGTGACTGCAGACTTAAACATCTAAAATTCCTCCCTCAGGAATCAGTACCTAAGTTTGTTGAACATGAGCCTTTAAGACAGTTCATTTGCAAGAACTGTGGTGCCACAGAGAAATTCCTTTACTGACCTCTCTACATGTGGAAAGATTTAAAATCTAGCCTCTGAAACTCCAATCTCTGAAACAAATTAGTAGCTAGAATTATCAGCAAAAAGCAGTTTGTCTGCGGTAGCAGATAGAAGGCTGGTATCTCTGAGTAAAAAAAAGAGCTACAAATCCTTAAGCAATGAAATTTGATTTAAAATGAAATTCTTCTTTTCTGTATTGTTACATACGATCTTCTTCCTCCTGAGCTGTAATAATCCCTTTCAGGCACTATACTCAAGTGGATTAAAAAAAAGTGCAAATAGATTACATAAAATTTTAGTAGAGACAAGATAAGCTCTTCCTCTTAGTTTTTGGTGGGCTTTTAAAGAACAGGATGCTTGTTCTTACTTGGTTGGCCAAAGACCTCACATAGGACAATTGTGATTTATGCCAAAAATTAAATAAAATTATTTTATGCCCACTGAATGCTCTGTTCTGACAGCACTGTATTTACCAAATTCATATCTGTTATTACTTGAACCTTTCCCAAAGTCCATGAGGATGCCTACAGATGGCCTGTACAATAAATTTGACATTCCAATAGTTTTCTAAGGGCAAGCTTGATAAACAAAAGAAAACCTTTTGCTAAGAATGAGGGGATGAAGGGCTCAACAAGTTAAGATGGCTAAGTAGATTTTCAAGTAGATCATTCCTCTTCTACAGAGGTGTTCTCTACAGACCTGTGAACTGCCAGACCTGTAGTTCCCAATTTACATTGCGTATCTGGATGGAATGAACTAGGCTGAGGTTCAATTCCACAGACCTTTGCTGCAACAGTTCCAGCAGCAGTGAGTTCAGAAGAAACAGTCAGACAGCTTCAACAATGCCACCTGAAGGATGGCATCTTCAGAGGTGTCATCCTTCCCTTTCAATATGCTGTAGCTGGTTTTTTTACCATATGAAAACACGTTTTAATCGCTTCACTGGTTATCTATTATTTCCCTTGCTAATTTCTCCTTTATTCTCTAATCCTATTACACACTGTAAGCTTTCGCTGTAAACAGCAAAACCCCCTATGGTCCCCAGAGGAGTTAGTATTAGGAAGGTTAGAATTAATGATTTTATTTATGATAACTTACTTATTTCATGTAGCTCTTATTTAAATGTTTTTTATGTCTAGTTTTTGTTATTTTTGATTATTTTCATCATGACATAGTATGTGCTGTTACATATTGGAACATATGTGTCATTGCAGGCGGTTCTGGACACTCGGAAAAATGAAAGGAATGGAAATGTTTGTTTTCCTCCTATTTTTTTTTCCATTCCTTCTTAAAACAATTTCTTATGAAAGAATTTAGCAGTTAGACATGTGCTCTTAACTGAAGGCAAATCCAACAGTCTAATCTTAGTCCTGCATTAGTTTACCTAAGTGAATTTAAGATTTCTGTCCAGACTTAAATCTCTATGAATTACATATTAATGCCAAGGGGCATTTTGGAATAGTATCTCAAGTGTGATATGGAGAACTCTTAAAATAGGTTTAAGATTCTCATGAAACATGTCCAACAGACCATTGTTGCTCTCAGAGGAGTACAATGCTGTTCCATTTTGCTCCTTCCAAACTCCTCAGAAGCTTGACAGATCCCTGAAGCACAGGCCACATCTGATGTTCAAACAATTTTCTTCTGATGTGCTCTTTCTTTTGATTGGTATAATTGATGTAGTATTTCTTTTGACTGGTGAAACTACTGCTCTTTTCCCATCTTGTTCTACATTCATAGCTTTCAAATGCAATTTAAAGCAAAAAAGCGCTATCTTAGAGCATCACTACCAAACTGAATGAAACTCTCCTTGAAATTAAAAGAAGTCAGATATTATTACTATATTACCAGGTATTATCATTCCTATTTAAAGGAAGAACTCAACTTCATTTTACACCTGAAAGTATCGATTAGCAACTAAAACATGGTATGATTTTTCTTTCTTGCCAAGAGGATTCTTTAATTACTCCCTTTACATTTATGAAGGGCCCAGCATACCAAAGGTTTCCTGTATCTATTACCTCAGATTCCTGAACAATCATTTCACAACAGTATAAAAAGGTTCAACGGTGTGCAGCAGCAGCAGCTACACTTGTCTGTATAAGCATGTATACAGAAAAGAAGTGCAGGTGACCCAGCACAGCTCTTCCTGTTCTCCTAGTAACATTCTGAGAACATCCCTAATAAAGGAGTAAGTTTCTATGCTGTGTTATTAAAATACAGTGAATTTAGCTCTTACCCACAGCAGGAATCAAGCTCATAGTCCAAACTGTTATTGCAGTGAATAAAAGCATTTGCTGTATAACTCATATAACAAATGCTTGGCTTACTCAACTGCTGTATCAATAGCACTGTATATTACAATAGACTATAATACAGATAGATGGTATATACAGATGATGGTATATACACTACAGTATATTCTCTGACAGGTCATTTTATTAAGAAAAATAATAGAGAATGCTGAAATTGGAGCTGGTTGGGATTTTGTCACTAAATCTTTAGAACAGTCATAAAGGGTTTTGCAGACAATTAATAAAACTGCACTTATGTATGTCCCCTATATTGACAGCATAATGGGTAGTATAAACAAATACAAATTCAGAAATCTATCAGCACAAAAGGCTTAACAGGGTCTTAAACAAGAGTTATAAACTGATGCTTAAGTCACAACTCATATCTGTAGTTTAACAGGGCTTCAGGCTGTGTTAGCAACCACAGCAAAGAATGCAAACTATTTGCTAAAGAGAAAGATGTGTTTAAATATAGAAAATCATTAGAAATAAGCTCCCCAGGTGTCATACATCATCTAACATAGCTTCTCTGCTGTTTTTGAAGCTAGACATTTTGAAGCTATTTTCAATAAAAATTGAACCCTAGAATTATATCCATTTCTGACCAGCCTTATTTTTTCTTAAAAAATAACCCAACCATAAACAAAAACTCCCAAACCTCCACACAACTCTATCAATGAGGCCCAAGGCACAGGACAGAGAATATGAAAGAATTGAAGGAATCGCATTATTCCTGTATGTCCACAACTTTAGCAGAGTACACCCAACTCAGGCGTCAACAGCTAGAAACACAGCACAGTAATACTGGGAATTGTGATACAAAATAAGTAGGATGCAAATCACTACAGACTTCTCTTAAAAAGAAAAAGAAAAAAGAGCCAAAAAAAAAAAAGCAATCTCAAGACTTAAGTTACTAGCTCAAATGGAACATCATACTAAAGCAACTTGTATACTTCAATTTAACTCAGATCAAGCATATGAACAGGCCAGTTCAGTATCTGACTTGCAAAGCAACTCCTATGGGCTACAAGATTTGCCAGAATTTTTGTCTTCACTACAAATGATATACTCAAAGTGATCAATGCTGAATGTCCTAAAAAAATCAGGTGCCTTAAAATTAGGGCAGTGTCTTGGGGTGACTTTCTGATGTATATCCCCTATTGCCTGCTCTATGCCCAGACATGGATCCTGTGCCTTTCTGTGCCTTTAAAATTGGGTCCAAGAGAAAGGAAAAAAAAAGCCAGGTGACCTTTTCAAAGCGGCTTTGTGTTCAAGGACACAGAGATAGCTGCTGCTGCTGCAGAGTGGAGGAAAGCACCTTCCTGCTTTTTCCCAGCTCTTGGCTCCTTTTCTCGGGAGAGAGATGGAGAGTTAAACTCCTTTGCTTCCCTGGGACTTTCGTTTCTTCTCGTCTGGAGTGTTTAGCAACTCCAGAACACACCGGGAGACCTTATACACCGGCCTGGAGGGGCCCATGCCCAACCCCAGCTCCAGAGAGGAGAAAGCCACACCCACAAAGGACTCTGAAATCTTCACAGGTTCTCTCCACAGCGAGAGGTTTTATTATTTAGCATTATTCTTTTCCTGTGCCTGCGTGCATTGTGCTTGTTAAAGAAATCGTTTTTTCCCTTTCACTTTCCTCCTAGGAAAATTTTTTCCAAACCTGGTGGGGAAGGAGTGGCTGGAACCTGCCTTCTCTCAGAGGATGTTCATTTTGGACATTCCTCTGAATTTGCCTCAAACCAGGACAGAAAGGTATAAAGCACTATCAAAGATAAACTGTAACATCCTGAATGATAATATACCATATTACAGTACCCCCTCCACAAAAAGGAACTACTTAAAAAGCGAGTTAAGTCTTGTGCATCTCTCTTGAATGACAGGAAAGAGAATTTTTTGGTAATATACTTGGGAAAGCAATCCAGAGCCATAACCTTTTGAAAGAGAAAACTATTTACAGATGGTAACTACAGGCCCTGTGATGTAAGAAGATACCCCAGAAAGAAACAGGTGTTTCCTGTGGTATGCTCTCTGATGGTGCCAACACACAGACTTAGAGATGCTTACTCTGCAATGCTACTCTGTAACAGAAGAACTCTGCGCATTCTGGCACACTGCTAAAGTTTCTTAATTTTATCAGACCCTGAAACTGAGAAAGAAATCCATGCTAAGGTGAGCTTTTTTCATTAGTTTTCCAGTTAGCTAGAAACATTACTTATGTCAGTTATTTACCTGCATACTTCAGTGTGCAATATCAAATGAAAGCTGATTCTAATTAAAACCAAAAATCCATCAATCCTAGTATTCTGCAATTTTATTCTGCTGAAAACAAAACTTGAAAAATTTAAGTGCTTCATCTCTGTCTGAATACAGTGCTGATGCACGAAGTTTCCAAAAATACAACATACATAATAAACATATGCTTTAAAGGTGCACTGTGGTTTTAATGGTTACCAAGCAACACAGAGTGGGCACTGAACACAAATACCTTCCTCTTGGAGGCACACAAAGAGGAAAGTGTTCTGCAGTATTTCACGCTGGAGCTCAAAGACAGATGGATTCAAATTCCCTAGACATCAGTCCTACTTAATTACAGGCAGGTATTTAGTGGAATGAACAGTAATTACGACTGCTAATATCCCATAATTCCTCTCCCCAACTACAGATCCAAACAAATATAAAACAATATATTGAAAGTCAATGTCTGTAAGCAAACAAGAAAACATCCTGGAAGAAAGGCGTTATGCAAGCTAAAAACACCACAGATCAGTGCAGTGAGATTGAATGGAGAAAAAACCCCCCAGAAATTAGATAACCAAGTAATATTTCTTTGCCTGATTTTGTAATTAAAGCTTTTTCTACTCTTCAAAGATACATTTGAAAAAATAAGGGAAAAAAATGAATGTAACATAATTCGTATGGCTTATGCAAGCAAAAAACCACAGAATGGATCCACCAGCTCAAGGAACTGGAATGAACTGTTGCTTACTACATACTGCCTTCAATTTCCAAATAAGAGTGGAAGCAATTTTTGGAAACCTATTTCTTAACAGTAATAACTTCTACTGCTGTGTCTTTATTTCAGTGTTATTTATTATTAAATGTCATGAAAATTTGAGTCTGGAGGACTTTGGTCAAGATCTTTCATATTCTCTCTTATCTTAAGCAAGGAGCTCTAAGGGAAGAAAAGCCTCATTCTTCCCATGTATGTTCATCTCCAAGCAGAGTGTGCAGTGTCTGATCAGCAAGGGAAAGATGATTCGTTTCAATGAGATTTGTTTGAATGAGATCTTCATGGTGTACATAAGAATGTGGCATATTAACACACACACACACTTTTGTTTTTAAAAACAATTTATATTATAGGTGTGTAGTAAGTGTTTGTTTTCTTAACTCACTTAAAATCAGAAACTAAAAAAATTAGTTCTTTGAGTCTAGTTAGTATAAAAGTTATAATCTGGTAGAAACAGGTACTGTATTCAGTCTCAGTGGCTTCATAAGATGTTGTATCCTTACAGATAAAATATGTGAGATGTGTACCTGCATTTGCCACCAAGTGTGGATTTTAACAGCATGACTAGGATAATAAGATGCACAACCTTTTCCAACACTTAACTCTTGCTTAGGAGAACTATTAAGATCAAAGAATACAGTCTGGGCATCAAACATTTCTCATTTCTTCAGCTACATTATGCTGCTTGTATGCATACATTATAATTTAAAGCTAAAATCCTAAAATGAATCCCCACTTAATTAAACATCAGACTGACATAGAGCAATCAGGTTCATGCCTCAGGAACAGAAAAAATTACTTTGAACACAGTTGAAGGAAAGGTTATTCAGTCCAATCTACAGATGAAGAGCCAGCCAAACTACACTCTTAATTCTATGTAACTGATGCCACGCCCAGTAATTTTGCAGAAGTTGTCCTGAAAACTACATCTCCTCGACATCTCTTAATCAATATTCACTATCTTGGAAGAGAAACACACCATGTCTTCTCCAGGCTTGGGTGAGACATTACAATAAAAACAGTTTAGAGATACCTTGCTTAGGAAAAAAGGCCTTATTTGCAGTGACAGAAACACAACATTTAACTTAATTCTTCTGTGGGTAAAACAGCTATTTGACAGCTAGAACTGCTGTATATAAAGCTCAGCAGCTGTGGAGTTCTGCTCCACAATTAAGAAACAGAAACTGGATGTCCATAATGAAATAGAAGAAGATAATAAACTCTTTGAAAACATCTGAACTTGATGAATTCTTTAACTTTTCAAGTCCTGAATCATTTAAATCCCTACAATGCTTCCAAGGATTTAAAACTATCTATTAGATATACAGGTATACGTATATCAAAATCTTCATAGTCCTTCATAGCAAAGACATTTGATACCCTGTACTCTGCAGTCAGAAAGGAAACAATTTCCTCTACAGAAGTGGTGCTTGCAAATGTGTAGAATATACCTAATTAGAAAGAAAAATCATTTTGTAAACGACCTTTAAAAAGCACTTTTTTTGCTTTGATGTGAATTATTTACATTGTAAGAACACTTACTAGACTCTTCATCGTTTCAAGACTGTCTATGGAAAACTGAAACAATCTCCATAAAATTTGAAATTAATTCTCTAGACTGCCACAGAAAATAACAGTGACACGTTTTTACTGATTCCAAAGGGAACTCAGACCTTTATTGTGACCTTCAGCTGTCTCTTCCTGTACCTCAACTCCTTCTTGGAAAGGTAACTGCAACTGGGTATGGGAATGGTTTAAATAACCTCAAAAGCAGGACTTGCTGTGTATCTCTGCTCATTAATACAACCCTTAGATAATATTCTGGAAATCTCACCACTGTGCTACTGGCTCATGTTAGCATTCAAAGGGGATGGACATAGCCTGGAGACACTTACCACAGGGTTCAGCAGCTGTGCTGGTGTATCACAAGGTACGTGGGTGCACAACCCCAGGGCACAGCTAAAAAGGGGTTTAGAGTGTGAGCCACTGCCCCTACTGATCACTCTTTCATGGAACTGATTCCACTGCCCTTTAATTCAACAGTACAACATTTCTCAGAAGAAATGAAAATTGCATCCTACCAATGTTTTTCCATTTGTAAGTTGAGCTGTAGAGAGCTTAGGAGTCACTAATAACAGTATTGAAACTGGCAAACATACCTTCACCAGACAGTTGGTGTGACCTGGAACAGACCCATTTACATAAATAATGTCATGTTTTGTATTGATCCTCCACACCTAGGAGACAGAAAAAAAAAATCAGACATTGAGCCCTGTTTAGAGACGATTCCCAGTTTTACAAATAGCAGTCCAACAAAGCCCATTAATATGCTGTGGTACTCTGGCGAAGGAAAATGTTCTGCACAGGCCTAAACTTGCCACAAAATTCACTCACATGCCACTCAGAGTGCAGAACCTCCTAATGCAAGGGGCTGAAAACTTTCAAAGGGCTGGCGATCATGCTGAACAAAAGCAGCTCTTTGTTCAGTGTAACACCAACGAAAGCTTCCATGTCTTTTTTCCCTCTAACAGCAACGTGTTGAAAAACATGAAAAATTGAAAAACATCACAGATGACAAAATAAAACAAATGTCCTCATGAAAATGTTCCTGTGACCGTGTGTTAATTTCTTAACTCAATCAGTTGCTCAACTGAACACACTCATTTTCTGCTACAAAAAATTAGTTGTAGCAAACAGAGAACAACAGCAGCACTTTTTTGCAAACTAGAGGTCAATATGCTTTTTGTGTGAACTGCAGAGGTTGCCTTCAGAGACAGAGAAGAGTAGCTTTAATAGACCAGGAGCTGCTGCAGTCATGTACAAATCTCAATCTGGACAGAAACTATGACCCCCTTTTTGCACATGAAAGTGAAAGGTGATGATCAAGTTAGAGCTTCAAACAACCCAGATTTGGGTTGGGTACAAACAAGTGGAATAGGCATGAAAACATTAACTGAAGTCACCAAAAGCCTGATTGCCTTCCCTCTTCAAAGACAGCGGTCAAGGGACATAGTAAAACACATTAGATGTGGAAGTATCACCCAAAATCCCAATTCCCAGGGTACCACAAATGCAAAGGACGTTCAGATAAGTTATTTGTAACCCACATGAAGATGGGAGAACACATTTTCTGCTCTGGTTTCCCCAGCTTGCTTACTTCAAGATGCTGCTGTCTGGATTCTGGCAGAGATGAGAGACAGGACACCATTGCTTGGCAATGCCACCACCTTATACACACACTGGTATGCTCAGAACTCACCTTTAATCCGAAAGATGTCCTGTAGATGTTACCCATTTTACCAGGCATTTTCTTTCCGCGATAAACTTTGGCAGCTTTCTAGACAAAAACAAGGCCAAAACCATCACGTTAACTGCAAGAGGTACACTTACAAACTCAAGAGGAGCACCAGAGAAAATATGCTATTTTCAATGTTGAAAATATGTAATATCAAGAAAAGCTAATCCTGCAAAGCATTTTAAATACGTCCTGCCGGAGGTTAGGTTTTACTCTGCAAGTGTTCTGAAATACTTGACCTCAATCACAAAATTTTTATATATATAGATACACACACACGGTAGCTTCTCTCCTCCCCTAATCCATGAGTTTTTACACTGATGTCAATTAGATATTTTTAACGCATGTATTGTTGAGAGTGGAAATTTTAATTTCATTCTCTGCTATTCTTTAGTGTCTGAATCACATTTTTGATTGGCTGGGTATAAACTAGACAACAAAGGTTGGGAAAAAAAGGTAGGAAGAAGTGCAATAATTTTCAATTCTACACTGTTAGCAAGGGATTTGTATCCTGCACCTCTCTGTTATTCATTAATAATGTTTTTGGGCTTTTTTAATTCTTGTGAAAATCATGATTTCAGGAAATCAGCTGCAATGCAGTTCTAGGAGAAGATTCTGTACTGAACAGTCCTGGATTACAAAAATGTCTGAGATGGTCAACCATAGATGGGATAGTACTATCAAGGCATTGTTCTTCCCCTGTTGCATCCTTTCACCTTATTTCCTTTCCATCATACCTACTTCCAGTACTATTTCTCATTCTATATATTTTGTGAAATTACATCCAGCATTATTGCTTAGGAAATTCTAATTTAAAGAAAAGTAAAGAGGGGTTATTTTGTAATGATGAATACCATCTGCTAAAACAGTGTTTCATGTTCAAATATTTACATTCTCCAGTGAAAACAAGCGCCAGGTGTACAATTCTTTTTCCAGCTGAAACTGAGAACTATAAATCAGTAATGCATGCGTTTACACTCTCAGTTATTTGAACTTCATTGACTGTTGCCTTTTTGCTTTTACTATTCTCTTGAGCATTATTAATCCTTTTTTAATTTTTATTTTAATTTCTCTAAGAAATTTACAGACAGTTCACATTCAGTACTATGACTCAGTTGATCCTAATTAGTTTGCAAAAAATGCCTCTTAGTTCAGTCTAAATATTGTACAGCCTTTATAAAATGAAGTCTAAAATTAGCCTGCTCAAAGAGCTTTTATACTAGTATTATTTATAGTTTGAAATATAAAAATATGACTCTGTACTCTGCTTAGAAATGCATAGAAGCTTACACACTTCTGGGAATAATTCCCTACTAAATTATGGGGATCAGTTCATTAAGCAGCTACACATGCCAGGCAAGGTGATAAAAAGAACCAGGGTTTCAAAGAACAGTACAATATCTGCAGTATAAAATAACAGGCAAATCCTTTCCAATCCATAAATGCTGTGATAAAAGCGTCTGAGAACTCTCTTTGAAGTATTAAGACTATTCCTCTCATTATACTACAAAATATGCCAGTTTGCTCAGTTAAAATGTGTGTGCTTGCCAGCAATATCGAATATTCATAAATCAAGGCCTAAGAGACCAGCATTGCTCCTTATACAGGTTTCTGAACCTCCTCTGCAACTGCTGGGATTCCCCGCTAGCACAGAGTAAATGTAGCAGCCAGCTATGCTACATTTGTTCAGTTTCAGTAAGCTGTTCTAAAAACACTGAAGAATGGTTTAATGGGAATTGAGAATCCTCACATTGGTAGATATTGCTCCAGGTCGTCTGTGAGTTTTTGTCTGGCCGTGGCTTGCAGGCTGACCTTTGAATCCCCACCTTTTCATGACACCTTGAAATCCTTTACCAACTCTGAAAACGAAAGTAAGAAAGAAACCTGGGTTAGTCAGACATGAGGTTTTTAGCAATAACCAATAATTTCAGTCAGGCTCATGATTTTTTTACCTTTAACAATGCTCACCTTAGGGAAGAATATACTTAAATAAAATCTGTATTTTATAGCATAAACATATTTTAGCACAATGCTTAAAGATTGCTTTACAGAGTAAGAAGCACTAGAAGAGAGTCAAATAGGCAGTAAGACAAACATAAAATGCTCCTTGCAGTGATTGTCCTCAATAGAAGTTACTGTAATGAACCTTTCACCAAGTGAGCACCAGAACAAACAAACAACCCAATCAAAAACCCAAATAATATAATAATATACCACAAGTTAATGTCAGGCCTAAGCATTGAGACAAGAAAGAGATGGCTACTTAGTAGGAACATTTTTTTCCATGCTACAACAAACTCATCTCTTGAGAGCAGCTTTCTGTATAGTGACAACATGTAATTCCCTTGATCTATACTCATCTAACAAATAAGGTCTAAAACACAATACCAAATAAAGTATCTTTTCAGAGTCCATGTCCTTCATCTTTGAGCCACATGACAGCATTACTGGCTTTGGAATTCTCTGTTTACTGCAGGGACAGACTCAATAGGAAAAATCACCTTATCACTGCACAAAGGAAAAGTCGAATAAAGCGTGTGGTAAACTGGCATTGTCTGTGTCCAAAAGGAAAAGTCTGACCACAGTGTTTATGGCTGCACTGATTATTTAATTTAACCAGAAATTAGCTCAGTTGATTAGAACATGGTGCTATTAATGCCATGGTTGTGGGTTCCATCCCTGTAAGGGCCTTTCACTTAAAGAATTGGACTCCATGATCCTTGTGGGTCCCTTCCAACTTAGAATATCCTGTGATTCGATGATTTAGCAAGAGGATCCTTTTCCTCTGATTTACAGAAATCCTTTCTCTGCTAATGCACTTTACTTTAAAAAAAAAAATATATGTGCACTTTGCATCTAAAATAAAACTGGGTATGAGCATGCACAGAGCACGCTCTATGCAGGAACTGCGCTTGGCTGATTCCCTGCTCCCTGCCATGAAAAACCACAGAACATACAAACACAGAAAACACCAACATTCACGAAAACTTTCTTCTTCCCACTTGAATAACTCTCTCTAACTGTCCTGGTTGCCTTGAACACATCAAACCACAGTCAAAAACAGCCATAAAGAAAGACTCTCTAAAGCTACAGAACTGTAAGGGAACAAGAGCTGTGCAATCACAGTGTCTGTCTCTTGGTCTTCCCCTTCCCTGCTCAGAACCGAGGGGGGTCAATCCCAGTTAAACTTCGCAAAGAAACGTGTAATTGTTTGAATAAAATGTTACTGGTTAGAAGCTCCTGACTACTTTTTGCTCCTTACTTGCAGCTAAGGAAAAGCTAAAGCCTAATTAAAGTAGTGATATCTTCCTTTGACCTGGCAGCTGGCCAGTCATGCAAGTGGTTGTCACCAGCAAGACAAGTCCTTCCAGGCCAGCAGACAATGGTGGGACATGAGGATATGAAGGGGGTCGGGGCCATGAGAGGAAGCTGAATGAAGGTACCTGAGGGAGGGAGGACCTGGGTTACCTGGGATCAGGAACACAGGACAGGAATCCAAAAGATGCAAAGCGTTGCAGCATCAGTTTCTGATAGAATCAGCTTATTTTAAAAGCTTGCAGTAGTAAACAGCAATAGTCATAAAAAATGGTTTGAAAAATACACTTTGAGAGAGGCTCAAAACTTGTGTTTTTCTGTTTTCATATTGCTAGGGATCAGTAACTATGAAATACATGCAGAAACTAAGCTATAGGAAAACTCGTATCTATTCTGCCAAAATGCTATTTTTTTCTTTTAAACTACCTATTACTGGCCAAGTTTTTCAGGCAGACTGCTTCTGGCATCTCTAGCTGGAAGATGGACTTAGCAAAGTCTCCAAAACCAGCTGCAAGCGGGTTGCATAACAGCAGCTGTGCAGTCACCAGAGCAAGCAGATCAATTCTCTCTTTAAATGATGGGGCATGGTAAATTCTTTACCTGCAGAAATGTCCTTGCAGTTCAGAGAAAACCACACAACCACAGAAAGCTACCATTTCAAAAGTAACCACTACTGTCAACTTTAGTCAAGAAGAATAAATGATGTCTGATTCTCTGACGTCATGAAACCATTTCAGTATGTCACTCAGATTGCTAATTTTTTAACATGAACAATTTAGAATACTATAAACTGTGCTTTAAAAAATTTAAAACACAAATATTTTATACATGCAAGAGATGTATTTTGAAATAAAGAGTTTAGTTCATCAAATATTATAAGGTATTTTCAAAAAGAAGTGATTATATCACAAGATAGAGTTGCTAGTGTTAAATGATTCATGCAATAGAGAATGCTCATTTGCTTCTTGGTCTTTCCAATTACACACACATTTTCTGTGAACAAAGACTCAGATTTTACAATATCGAAGCCTTAGGAAATTTATAGGAAGTGTGACCAGACTAAAAAAGGCACTCTGATAAACCTGAAAGTTCTGTTGCATCTGTTGATCTGAAATATGAAAATGAACCTCCACCCTCTGAAATATTCTGCCTAAAGTCAAAGAAAGATGCAATGCTGAAATTAAGAGTATTTTATAATGTACAATGCTTTAGTATCTGTCAAGGCTTCTTTATCATATTAGTTCCATAGTGTTTCAGATCAGTTTAACTTTTTGTTTGTAAAAATCGCTCAATTACCTACAAGGACACTTTACCTTATTACTTTCTGACACTAATTTTCTGTTCAGTATGACACAGCCATCATGATTGAAATAATTAAATAAGAAGCAGCTACAGGTTTCTTTCATTTTGGAGTTTTTGATTTTAAAAAAGAATAAAAAGTGTGCAATGTTCTTTAAGCACATGTCAAGATGAAAAACAATTACATAAGTGTATATTTCTTATTCATGCTCTATCTGAAATAAAACTGGAACCAGAATAAGAACTATGAGATTATCTAGATTGAATGTAAAGTTTAAAATAAAGTAAGGAACTACTAACATCTGGTTTATAATCAAATTTAGAACTGGTCAACTAGGCAGTTAGTAGCTCACCCCATGTACCTCAAGCATTTTAAAGAACAGTGTTTTTACAGCCTAAGTAGATGTGAAAAAGATCTGTTTTCAGATAAGTGGTGGATTTCTCCACTATATGCAAAAAAAAAAAAAGAGTAAATTTTCCATTATTCAAAATTTATCTGTATTTCTAATGCAAAGATTTTACATTCTTTCAATTGTATGGAATGCAAAGTGCTTTTGAAGCTACTATCTATGTTATTTAAACAAGGAAGAGAACTTAAGATGCATGCTGTTCAAGACATTATAGAAAATCAGAGAAGGGTTTATACAGTTTAGTTTTCCTAAACTTTTTTTATTCTGACAAAAATAATGAATATTATGTAAGATTATATTCTTGTTGGTTTCTGAACAGACACCAGGAGTCAGCTATTAATATCACTCATTTACCTTCCTGTTGTTTAATTGTCCCCTTTGCCCTTCTTAAAAATTACTAGTGTTCAGCAAGTATCACCAATAAAAGAAAAATAATTTTTGAAACTCAACCTAAGCCAGTTGAGATTTTCAAAAAACATTAAGGTCTGTCAAAGTAAGATGTTAATCCAGTACTATGTATTACCTTAACAAAATAAATAACTAAAATCCACTCAGAAAGAATCAAGTTATCTACAGTATCTGAAATATGATAACCAAGAACCTACACTGAAGTAGAATGTTTGACATCCTACTTATCCTGTTGTGATATCATGCTAAGACATCTTCTACCCGTTGTCTTGGTTTGAATCAAGGGCTGTATGCTTTTGTTCTAACAGTAACATTAGACACCATATCTGAACACAAAACCCCACATGCATAAGACTTATAAAACCAGATTTGAAAAGTGTAATGCCCCTGTTCTTCAACAGATGCAATTCAGTGACTTAGTTTACTTGCCTTCACTGAGTGAAGCACTACCTGATTCCCAGAGGAATCACAGGCAGCAATGATGAAAAACTAAGGCACACGAGAAAGGAAAATAATCTTTCTGTAGAGCTAAAAATAGAGTTTAATTACAGTTGTTCAGGTCTCACCTGCGGGAAATCAAGTGTTCAGGTCAACCACCTAATTTTGTACAAAACCTCATTTTCCAGGTTTGATACAAGTAAAATGCCAGTACCTAATGAGACACCTTTCATTTAGAAAGCTGCTGGAATAAAGCACTCTAATTAAGCAACAATTTATTTTGCTAGTAACTCTTCAAATGTAGTTAATTTAAAAGACTATTATTTAGATGCTGCAGGGGAAAAGTATTCCAATTACTTAGTCAAATCATTTCGGGCAAATGGAGAGCTCAGATTCAGGCTCAGATTACACTGTTAACTGAGCAAAACTTAAATAAACCATGAACACTCCAGAATCACCACTTAATTCTAGCCCATTTCCAGCAAAACTACTGTTGGCTTTTTCTTGGGAGTGACAAAATTTCTGATGTTCCTCACCACCCTTAGAGTAAAGATTTCTTCCTAATATCTAACCTAAATCTGCTCTCAGTTTGAAGCCATTTATCCTGTCACTACATGCTTTTGTAAATAGTCCCTCCCCATCTTTCTTACAGGCTCCCTTCAGGTACTGGAAGGCTGCAGTTAGGTCAGCCTGAAGCCTTCTCTTCTCCAGGCTGAGCAATCCCAATTCCCTCTGCCTCTCCTCATAGGAGAGGTGCTCCATCCCTAGAGGGGACCCCAGGGCTGGATGCAGTACTCAAGGTGGGGTCACAGAGGTGCAGCCTGTGAGAGAAGTGTCCTGGAAGGTGCTGTGCACTTCAGCTCCAAGCATAGGAGGGCTTAACTTAAGGATTGAGGTTTTAAACTGCTGAGAATAAGTACTAAGGAAAATATTTCAGGACTATAGAAAACTGACAGCATGCAGACACACTGCCTACTGTCAATGCACTGAAAGTCTCTCGTACCATGCTGAACAATTATGAGATTTCAAATAAAAACAAACTGCATACATAAATCTTTAACTGAACCCTCTCAATCCTGTGGAAGTGTTTTTCTTTACAAAAGTATAAACGGATCAAAACATCCCAAAAGACTTTGACAAAAACATTTGTAGGGAAGATTAAAAGAAGACAGTCATAAAGAAACACCCTACATTTTAGTAACCAAATGAAGAGGCTAACCAAGACTTCTGAAATGTAGTGCAAGTACTTCATTCAGGCTATGATAACTAAGAAAAGTTTGCTTATTTATAAGTAGCGTATTTTTTATTTACATTTTGGCAGAAGGAAGCATACAAACTTAATTCTTGTCCAAGAGCTAAGGGAACGTGATAAATGAAGCATTCCAAAGAAGTTGAAATTAAGAAGAAAGAAACTTTAAAAGAAGTAATCATAATGCAAGTGAGCCACAGAAAAAGGTTAAACATTTCTGATATAGAAAGACTGGAATGATTAGAGAATCAATCACATTGACAGAAAACCCATCTCATCTTTCTCTTTAGTTAAAGAATTTTTCCTTCAACTGTACAGAAGGATTACAAGAAATATGCTACCAAATCAGCAGTACAAACACACAGCAGTACAAAATCACAGCTGATTTCTGAAATGGGATCATACAAGTATCTGGAGAAAACATATTAGAAATACTGAATTACAGGCTAGGAGGGATTCACTGAACAGGACCAAGAACCCAGCCTATTTTCAGCTTGCTAGTATTTTCAAATACATAAAGCAAGATACAAATCAATACCCTGTGGCTGTTTACCAATATCTTCTACATTGCCAAAAAATCCCTTTCCTAGTTCTTGAAAAACTCCTAGAAAAACAAAGCATTTCTACATTAACAAAGACTGACACTTAATCTCCATTAAATGACTGTATTCCTAATGATCATGTGCTTTGTTTTGCAAACAAGCTGTGGTCTCTTACAGGATGCTCACTGAATGCAATTTAGAAGCAGAATGAATAATATGCCAGATCTAAGTATTGCATAAGAAAGTCTGACATGGAAAAAATACTAATTCCAGTCAATTCCTTGAACTGCTTTTCTCAGTAGGGTGCCCTCATAAGTGTAGTGAGGTGTAGCTCTGTTAGAACTGCATATTTGGCTCCACTGATATGGCTGGTTTCCCCATATATACAAAACCCTGTGAACAGTATTGGACATTTATAGGTATTACATCCTACATGTGAGACAACTGCAGCTGGCTACTATCTCCCTTGCAGAGAAAATAAGGCATGTAATGGAAAATATTATCTTTGTATCACAACACTGAAATACGCAGACAGGAGTTCTCTTGGTCAGGGGAAATCACAGATGTACTACAAGAGCCATGACCAGTGTTTGCCACAAGATGCCAGTTTTTCTTTTGACACCCTCTACCACTTGAGCTCTAATTTGGCATTCACAGTGGTCGGAGAGGAGATCATTCCTCCCACATTAAAGTAAAAGATCATTAGCCACTGCTGGCAAGGACACGAGCTGGAATATGAGAGAAAATGAAAAAGAAGAATTTGACAGCTCTGTTGTACTGCTAAATGTATTCACTATCTTATTGCTTTCCTTTCAGTCCACATCTCTCTTCACACCTGTTCACCAAATTAAAATCAAGCAGTCTTTTTGGGAACTGATGCCTTTCAGCATTTATTCTCCATTTTTACATACCAGAGATACTGCATTACAGATCTCTTTGCCCATGCTAATCAGGTACATGTGAGAGACAACACAGGCAGAACCTCAGCCTTAATAGTATTAGTTGTCTACCTGCCTTGTTCAAAATCAAGAGTAAGCTTCATCAAGAAAGATAATTTGATACTTTTGACCTAATGAGTGAATGGGCGTCAGTTTCCTGTCACTACCCTCGCAATTGTGTTTTGGCTTTTGGGTTCAAGACAAAGTACAGGGGAAAAAAAAAAAACCAAACCAACCGGTCTGTTAGAGAGAGATTTAACACATATTAAGGAACCTACGTTTTTGCAGTAACATCCACGAACTGCCCGGGGCGGAAGTGAGCAGCATACAAAGGAGTACCTGCAAAAGAAGAGGAGAGATCATCTTCCACTAAGTGCTGAAATCCTCACACCACTAGCCAGTAATTACCCTCCAGGGTAGATTACAGTCACAGGAAAGGAAACAAAACTTGTTATTTACATCTTATTTGTTCTTCCTTATGAACCTCACTGACTGAAATAGATGCTTTGTATTTACTGTTTAAGCACACTTCTCAGGTCCTAATCCAATTTCAGATGAGTGGGAAGGAAGGGTCAAGGCTTTACTCAGATACATTGCCCTTCATACACCACCAAAACCCAAAGTGTCTAATTAGTTAAGACTCAATGCACATGCTTAGCAAGAAAACAGAACAAGCTGCACTTAGAACTACTAGCACTTCACAAGATTTTAAAAAATAAATCAAACAAAAAACCCCAAACAAACCACAAAAAACCCCCATTTACTATATAAAATGTGGTTAAGAATAATAAAAAAAAATAATTTTGCAATGCTTCTATTAAGATGCAGTGTTTCCAGACTAAAGACTGTGGCAAAAGTACAGCTTCATCCACTGGGGAATTGTCTACACACTAAGCTTTAGCAGAAACAGT
Source organism: Daphoenositta chrysoptera (assembly GCA_013397915.1). Classification (NCBI taxonomy): domain Eukaryota; kingdom Metazoa; phylum Chordata; class Aves; order Passeriformes; genus Daphoenositta; species Daphoenositta chrysoptera. Next base: position 1,663,450 of record VZRO01000214.1, read on the forward strand.
GCTACTGTAGGTCAGAGACATCACTCACCTCACTGTAATTACACTAATTCCTTGAGTACTTGCAGTATCAAAATAATAATTTTAGATTCCTTTTCAGTGATTTTTTTCATCCAAGTGCAATATTCTTTCATTAGCTGCTTAAAAAAACCCCAGAAAGCAAAACTGATAACTTAGCTCATTATAAATGAACATTAATCCAAGGATCTATGTGGCTGCATATTGTAGTTTCTATTCTAGTCTGTTATACATACATTTAAAAAAAATGAAATTTCAATTGCTTCATGTTTTTTCAAGTGTTTTCTCAGATCTGTATGAATGCAAACTGAAATGATGTAAACCTCTCCTAAGTCTCAAGCATAAAAACCCTCATATTATTTCATGTTATATTAACACAATCCACACATTGGGATAAGACAACTGTCAACTGACACAACATCATGCACATAAAGGTTGTTATGTACAAAATACACACACTGCAAAACCAGTTTATCAAAAACCTGCAATTCTGCATTATCTCAAGCTATTGCTTTCATTTATCAGTCCAGACTTCCTCTTTATGTCAGATTTGATTTTTATCTGCACTGTCTTAAAAAAGGTCTTGCAAAAAGCTCCACTAATGGCAAGGAAAGATGCACTACATTAGAATTTCCTACCCTACATAATTCTTGAGAAAATACCTACAACCATCAAAAACCACAAAATAAAAGCAACCTAATACACAACCTAATAAAAAATTCTTTTCATTTGATCTCCAAACTTCCAATACTGATTTTTAGTGAGAATGTTTGTTATAAACATGTTTTAGTGTGTTTTACTTTGCAAGCTGTCAGAAAAAGCAGCCATCATCCTACAGCAATAGGAAACAAAAAACCTGCTTTTTCAGGGTCCTGAGAGACATTACCACAAAATTCTGTGTCCCTCTCATAAGGATAAACACAGAACTTCCTGTAAGTATATCCATATTTATGCCCAACAAGTGAATCAAGGTTACATTTACTTCTTAAATCAGTGTTCGGATTGGTAAATTTGGATTTGACTTATTTTCTTAACAATGGAAACATAATATCCAGGAAAAATCCTACATCTCAACACCTAAGAACTAAAACCCATTTTCTAATTTTCTCTATGAAAATAGTTTGCTTGTGCTTAATGACCAAGAATTCAGCAATTTCTATAAAAAGCAAAACTGAAATACACATTGTAACTTCATTTAGGTCTACAAGTGGCAGATGTTAAAGGATTCTGCACATATTACTCGGTAGCTCAAAAAGATTACCTGGCTTAATTATAGCATCATCTGTCACATTAAATGTTGTAACTTTCTGCTTCCGTGGCACTCCAGCTTCTTTAAAAATTTCATGTGCAGACTCTGGTTTCTGTAACAAAACGCAGCCATAAAAAAGAAGTCATCTTAAAATACCCAAGGATTAACCTAGCACAGAAAACGATTACAGCCCATCAACATCATTCAGAGAAACAGATATATCATACTAGAATTTAATCTTGAGGCTTGCATTTTATCTCTTTATAAAATCTATTGAAAAACTCCTGTGTCTGTCTTTTATTTTCTGTCAAGTAGTTACCCTACAGCTACCCCATATAAACAGGAGATATGTGAAGATATCAAAGATCAGAAAAGGGACACCAATCATTTAGAATGCAGATAAAAGATACTACTTTCTTTTCATGGCTTACAAGGAGTTTTGTAGTAATTTAAAAGTTTGTTCTCTTTATCAAAGCTTCTGATTACTTAGTTCCACACCAGGATAAATATAATTTATTTAGCTAACAAAACCATAGAAACAATTTCTCGTCTTGCAGAAACTTCTAGAAATACTTAAATTTCCACAGATGAAAATTCTGAGTCTCTGAGCAAGAAAAGAAAAATTAGTATGTATTTTTAAGATACAGCAAGTACACTCACAGTGTCAAACCACTGCTGACTTACTAAAGCAGGAATCTTCTTTTCAGATGAGTCTGACAAATTTAAAAGTACTTAAAATTATTCTCAGCAGTTTTAAACAAGACATCTCACAGAACAGCAGACCACTGAGATGAAACCAATCGACAGAAACAGTGATGCAGGAAAATTGTGGCCACAGGAAAAAAACCGATGCAGCTGATTTTCCTTCAAATGAATTCTGGTAGAAAGCAATTTAAGCATCTAACAATACTGTCACACTTGGATAATCTCATCTCTGAGGTTTGCTTCTCAAAACTTCTGCGCAGTTCACCTTTCTCTCAAAAATTATCTTGTGTATTTTAAGACCAAGTAATGCGAACAATTTTCAAAATGTTACCTAGTGTATTTGAAAACACAATTCTGAATATCTGCATGCAGTCCTTTCTTTCATTTTCAAACATTTGTTAAAAACAGTTAAAAGAACAGAGGAAGTTTTATGAAGAATGAGGAAGCCAGATGATGAGAGGATCTCTGATTAGAAAAAAACCAGAAATTTTAAGTTTATGAATCTGTCTTTGAGAGTGAAAGTGTTTGTCGAGAGATTTGTTAACTTGAGGTCACAGTACAACATACTTCAAATACCTTTAAAAAAACAAAATCAACTACATACAAAATCTCTCCTAAGACCACAAATATTTGAGGGATCAGTGGAGCACCTGTATCAATCTGCAGAACCATATGTGAGAATGAAAAATAAAGATATGGCCTTTCTAGTTAGTGCCTGTAGATCAATCCTCTATTTCCAGTTATGTAGAACTGCTGCCTTAAGCTACAGCAAGGGGAGCCCTGTGCCCAGCATGGGTGGCTGGAAAGAGCTACCACAGCTGAAGAAAAGCTGTGAAGTCAAAGGGTAAAATTCACTTACATCTCTAGAGTCCTACTCTAGGCTGTAGCCTTGCACTGTTCTACTGTAACAGCACCTCCTCTTCAACCAGTCAAGTCAGAGAGATGTATTTTTACAAACAACACATCACAGTCTTAACACACCCTTCCTACAAAGCAATATTGAAGAGGGGAACAGTCAGTGAATTCTCAGATGTTCTTAGTTTTTAAAAACACCAACAATATCTCCCAGTATTATAGGAAAATTATTGATACATCCTCACTTATAGGAAGCATATAAAATATTTCTGACAAAAAAAAATGTGCACTGACAGAACTGTACTTTTGAGCATAATTTTGCATTAAAAAACCATGAAAAATCTGTTCACTTGTAACAGAGTGACATACATCAAGCTAAAAAGGAAAAATAAAACTGCTAAAAATGCAATACTCCTTATCAGTTTTAAAGCAATTTGACACTCCAAAGAAATACAGGAAGTTCTTCGTTAGCAAAAATACTGAAGGAATCTTTTGATTGAATTCATTAAAAATCAGTAGCTGTGAGGAATCTGAGGAAGACAGATTTTCCTAGGAGGAATTAACAAAAGAGAAATTGCTTATGTTAATACAAGACAGTATCATTCACCTGTCTTTTAATTCTCACTTCTGAAATTTCAGAGAGAAAAGAAACACATAAAAAGGCTGATAAGCATAGGAAAACAATGATCAGAACTTACAGCTGAACCACAGAAATACATCACTTGTTAGCATCTTAGCAAGTAAAACTGCTCAGAATCAGCATACCAAATTCTCCCTTAGGAATTATCTAGTTTATACAATGATGATATCAAAAATAATAATACAGAGCTCAGTATAATAATAATAATAATAATAATACATAGTTCAGTCTCAGGCCAGGACCTCACCAAAGATTCCTCAAAGGATATTTAATTAATTTCTTTATTAAAATGAGTCTAAGGTCAACCAAATTAATAGAAGCTAACTTGGGAAAAGTTATGCCCAAAGAAAGTCTTTATCATAACTCACACTACTATAAAGTCCTTGAGTTGACATTTTAGGTAGTTCTGCTTTGAAGAAATTTTCTTAGTTCACAGTAGCTATTTAAAAAGAACTTTTTTTTATGCCTCTTTACTTCCAGCATATTTTTACTCTGACAACATACTGAAGTAGTGGTAACATCATCTTTATGAAAAGATCAGCTCTAAGGAGTCTAATGGGCAAAACACAACTTGAAAATTATTATTTCCATGATTCTTGTATGTCTTAGACCAAAGTAACAGGGAAGAAAAACACAGCTGTTATTTTTTCAGGAAGAATGTCACACCTGGAAAGTGGAAATGGACTGAAGTGACAGGATAGATGGCTGAAAAGTACAAGCTGTGACAGTGAAACATGGCATAAAGCCACTGAATAAAAGAATGGTACCTTAAAGCATAAGCCTGTTCAAAATCAGTAGAATATACTAAAAAAAGCCAACACATCTATCAGATGAAAAAAGGTCCTTCTTCTCTCACCTCCACTAAAGCATATTCCACAAATTAATTTGTAAAAGTACACAGATGAATTTTGAGGCCCTGGGACAACCATCTGTTTGAAAAAAGGAAATCTATGTCCTCAAAAAGCCACAATCACAAACTGAGATGATCTGCTTGGTAGTCACAAGGCCTGGGATTTTTTTACTTGCTTAAATCAGACAAATGAGTGTCAGGACACTGCAAGAAGTGAAAAATTATATTTTACAGAAATAATGCATCACAGAAACTGCAATCCTTTGAGGGAACACTTTGTTCCTGCTTGATCTATAACTCATCCTGAGGAATGACAGCTCTGCTGGACAACCTCAGCCACTGAGGGTATCTGGGAATTCCACATCAAGCAACTGGGATGTCTAAACAAGTGAGCGGCTTTGATATGGCTGCTGATGAGCTACAATCATGAACCTATCTTCTTGAAAATATAAGTCTTAAACTCACTTATCAGGAGGACTATAGGCAAATTAAACAATGTCAACAGACCTAGGCAAAAAATACAACTACAGCTAAAAAGACAGTACAGAAGAGTAAGCTAGAGTACAAAGTCTTGTAAACAACTGATGAAGGTGGGCAAGTTTACAACAGGCCCTAAAAGTGTGTATCTTGCAGTCCTCATCTCAGCTGCACCTCCACAGACACAGTGAACACATGTTTCTACACTGCTAGTGGTCCTTCAAACCCTTTCACCAACATGGGACACAGCACATCAAAGCAAATTCCTAAACCCACAGCTTTCCTGGAGAATCAAGAGGCAAAACTTTCAAAAACTTCTTCTTGCTATTCTCTTAACCAAGAATTTACACTAGCATTGGAAAAGGCAAAGGTGAATATGACAAAAGATCAGTTCCAAAGCATGCCTGCCTGCCAATTAATCTTTCAGAGAAGTCTACTTATGCTACTTTTGTATTGTAATCACAACAGAAACAACTCCAACACCCAAACTGGTTCACTTACAGAAAAAGGAGATACATTTTTGCCTCCAACAAGCAGCTTAGCTGTTTTTCCACCCGACTCTTCCTTTGAAATGTATCTTAAAACATGGCAATCTTGAACCTAAAGAAAAGAAAAAGTGTTTGCTTGAGTATAAGCAGATGTGTGTACTTTAAGGCAGCAGTTAGAAACAAAGTCAATCTCTGTTTTTGTAACAGAAGATACAGCCTACAAGTAAGAGTGTGTTACGTTTTTACCATTGACATTGCTTTTCCAATGAACTGAAGGCTTATTGTAGAAAAAAAAAATTAGTAGAATGCAAACTAATTTCATGAGTGCTCTAGAAATTGAACAAACTTTTATAATCACCTTTTGCATGCAAGATCTGCAAAATCACTACTGTAAGCATGCAAAGCATACAGTCAGAGCCCACATTTTAGACTCCTGCTCCTTTGCCCTGTGAACCCAATGGCCTTCACAGCAGTGGCTCCTCATATGGCAGCAACCAGTCAGCAAAAGGCTTCCACAACAGCAGCTGCCAGAGAATATGAAGAAGCAGCTTCAGAGCTATTCAGGCTCAGAAACCAAGGTGAAACTAATCCCAACATGCCTGAAGGTGGAAAAAGAAGTGAAGTGGGATAGTTAACCCCAGTTTTGTTGCATCACCTAGGTAACACTAGAGAGCAGGCAGACCACTCCTAGAAAGTTCAGATATAAACAGAACGGGCATGGTGTACTACACAGGAGCAAAAGAAATCTTTACTTTCTTTCAGGATTTCCTACTCTGTGCAAGTAATCAATTTCACTTTTGCTTGAAACACCTGGTTTACAATCTGTATACAGTATAGGAGATGAAATTCATTATTATTTATTTCACCTTAAGTAGTGTGACAGCATGTTTTTCTCCTGATTTGGTCCATATTGGCATCATTCCCAGTTTTACTGCAACAACACCAACTCTGATGGAATCTGTAGATCAAAACAGAACACGGATGCAACTTCACCCTTAATAATTGAAAGAGTTAATCTAATAATCTGCAAAGTCCCATTAACTCTGATTTTTCCTAAGGAGGTAAAGGAGAGAAAACACCACTAAATCCTTGCGGGTAGGCTGGGGTTTTTAAATCCCACAAGCAGTAAAGTTCCACTTGTTTCAGTTGTGTTTGACAGAAAATGCAACTACTTTTGGTTTGGTTTTTTTTTTTTTTTTTCAGGAATACAATGCCCATGTATTAGAGCCAAACTAATTATTGAAAACTTTACTGTAGGAGGTTCCTCCCACCCTGATCTTTACAAATCTGTACAGCAAAGGCAGCCTGTCATGTCTGCCACACAAGTGATGTGACCCTTTCGAAAGCTCAAAAACTTAATACTGTGTTCTAGCCCTAAAGAACTTGTAATCACAGACCTCAAGTGGGATGTATTACATACTACACTTTTTCTTCAGAGTCCAGCAACATTAACAAGAACATTTCCAAGTTCATACACTTTCTATTCTAAGGAGACTTTTTTGACGAATTCTTAATTTATTATCTTGTTGTTGTACAGCAGTGGGACAAGCCAAGTGCTGGACTAAAAAAACTAAGCTTAAGAACTAGAAGTTCTTAAAAGGTTCTTAACACCTTGTAATATTTTAAATGCTTTTTAGAGAACTGACATATTACATTTACTTATTTACTAGGAGGTGTATTGAATGATTGATGTGAAAGCGAAAAGGAGAATAGTTCACAAGACACAATCCTGATGTTACTGAATGCAACAACAATAATAATTTCAGCATGAATTTGGTATTTCAGAAGTGATACTTTCTCACCTGGTGTCCACTTATTCAGTGGCCATGGCTCATCTTTCAGAGGGCACAGCTTGCTGGCTGTCTGAGCTTTGTACTCCTCTGCAGTTCTCTTCTTGAGGAACTCCACATTCTCTTCAGAAAGATGCTCGTGCCACCACGTTGAACTGTTGATGTGTCTGACTGCAAAGCCCAGCTGTCCCCTTTCCAGTGGTGGGAAAAGGTTTTAAGTGTCTCATCAGCACAAAAAATGTCTCATAACATGTATGTTACATCTAATTTGTAAAACACCTAATTATTTGTCACTTGACTGAGTATTCTGAATTATACTGAAGGGGAGCAAGCAACAACAAAGCAACCAACCACTCCTTTTAAGACAAAAAAACCCCAGCTAGATCCATGAACAAAGAGGTAAGAGTAGGTATTTTTTACCTTAACTTTAGCAAGACTTATTAAAACAATCTCTTGTGGCATCCTTCTATCCAAGATGGAATGTTATGGCATGGATGGGTGGGCCATCAGCCAAGCAAAAACCTGGCTGGATCACTGGGCTGAAGGAGTCACAGCCGATGGTTTGGACTCTACTAGAAGGCCAGTTACAAGCAGAGTTCCTCTCAAGAGTCTATTCAGGGACTTGTCCTGTTCAATATCTTTATCAGTGGCCTCTAAGAGGGGATGAGTGCACCCTTCTTAAGTTTGAAGGGAGCAGTAGATGATGCTCAAGGGTGTCCCTCTGCCAGCCAGAGGGACAAGCCAACAAGGAACCCAATGGAATTCAAAAGCAGACATGCACAGTCCCATCCACAAGTGGCATGGAAAAACTTGTGAGAAAGCTACTGACAAGACCGAGGCAGGCCCTGCTTACTGAGGTGCACGCCAGGAGAATGAGAAGTGCTATAAACTGAAAAGGGGAATTCAGATTCAACATAAGGAAAAAATGTTAAGCCTGAAGACAATCAAACAGTGGCACTGGGGTCTAGAGGGATTCAGATTCAGATGTGCAGATTCAGTCCGTGGAGGCTTTCAAGGCCAAACCCACAAAGCCCTGAGCAACCTGGTCTGACCTCAGGGCTGGCCACATTGTGAGAAAGAACTTAGACCTCAGCTTAGAACTTGGTTCCTCAGCTCCCTTCCAGCCCCAACAACTCTTCTGATTCTACAAACCCTGCTAAACAACTCAGTGTCCTGCCACAAATTTTATGAGGGCTAAAAAAGGCTTGAATGCTCCCCAATCCTCTGCAACGCCAACCAAAGAGTATTTAGTAATACAGGCAGTGAATGCACGTGGCCAGCAGGCCAAGGTGACCCAACACACGGCAGGTCAAGCCGATCACAACGCTGCAAAGATGCTGTGGATGCGAACACGCCTGTCCTGCCGTACCTCCCAGGCGGGCTGGGGCTGTTCCTAGGGCTGGGGCTGTCTCCAGGGCTGGAGTGCCCAGCAGTAGCCCATGGCACCGCCACCTCTGCACGAGCAAAGCTTCCAGGCGCTGCCAGCGGGCCGCACACAGAGGCCTCTCCAAAGGGCGGCGAGCAGAGCCAGGGACAGGGGCAGGGAGAGGCCCGCTGAGGTGCCCCTCACCTTCCAGTGCCTGAAGGGAATTTACAGGAAAATCGGGGCGAAACTACTTACAAGAGCATGTAGTGACAGGACAAGGGGGCATGGGTTCAAACTGAAAGACGGTATGCTTAGATTAGATATTAGGAATAAATTCTTTGCTGTGAGGGTGGTGAGGCACTGGAACAGGTTGTCCAGAGAAACTCGGGATGCCCCATCCCTGGCAGCGTTCAAGGCCAGGCTGGATGCAGCTCTGAGCAACCTGGTCTAGCTGAAGGCGTCCCTTCCCACAGCTGGGGGGCTGGAACTAGATTATCGTCAAGGTCTCCCTCCAACTCAGGCAGTTCTACGATTCTATGACCTCGGGGCTGCGACA
>VZRO01000214.1:1675802-1907366 GCA_013397915.1 Daphoenositta chrysoptera
AAGGAAAACACTACATTGTTCATCATGTAAAATCTTCGTATAGATAGGTTTTACCTTGGGTTGATAAGCACTTAGCAGTGTATTAGTGCTTTTAAAAAATCTCTTGTGGACTTAGTTTCCCCTACAAACTAAAAATACAACTCATCTCAGTATCTGGCTCAAGAATTATAGATGTTAATGTATTTTGGGCTCATAGGGATTATGAATCTCTTTGAGTTTTCTGGGACTTTTTTGGGTTTTGAATTGGATTTGAGATAAAAAGGAAGGCAGGGTTGTAGTTGGCAGAGAATATATTTTAGATCATTGGTTATCTCAAAAAGACAAGATGTAATTTATTTTAAAGGAGTTTTCAGAATTTAAAATGATCCATCAAAAGGCAGTAGAAGTTCAAATTTGCATTAAAAAATCTGCAGGAGAAATTGATGGCAGTTCTGCCTAAAGGCAGAATGGCCTAGCTAAAACCCTAAGTAGATGAAACAGGAGTAAAAGATCCCATTTCAGAGATATATTCATATGTTTAATGATGTTACCCTGCACAAAGTCCAGAGTGTTTTATTGCAGAGAGCAGCTTGGAGCAATGCAAATAACATCCAAAGCCTCATTAGAAAGCCTTTACCATATGGCCAGTTTTGTCTTCTGTGCACCCTACACCAACTCACCACACTATTACGTGTTTGTTTTACATGCTGAGATCTGTACAGACTGAAGGAGATTTCTAATTGGTTTTTCAATACCATGAAGGTATCTTTTCAAATACTTGAGGGCTGCTACAGAATTGCTGACTTACATCAACCACTGATAATGATTTATTTTTAAGTAGACAGCATTTATGATCAGGATTGTGTGAAGTAAACAGAAAGATCTGCAGCAGCTGGGGTTCTAGAGACGTTTATATAGACCACCTACACACATGAAAATGAGTGATGGTTTTTATAGCTCAGCATACCATAACCTGTTGATTTCAGCATTTGACATGATGCTACTTTATAGAAGCACCTTGTAACACCTCTGGTAATGAAGAGCTGTAACTGCCCAATTCTATGTAACCATAAACACTTCAAAAATTAGTTTAGTCAAAGATCACATGTACCAGAAGAACACTTTATCTGATTCCTAATTTTTCTTGCTGAAAGCTTTCTTTTATTCAGTCTGGAAAATGATAAAGAAAAGGCTGAACTTCTCCTCAGCTGTACATCCCATCCCTAAATGCAGGTCCCAGGGTAATGTAATACTCTTTACATGGCAAGAGCACCATCATGCCTCTGAGGAAGGATCTCAAATCACATTTCAAGTTTTAAAGTCCCCCAGTACTATTGTGAGATATTTATGATACATGACAGCAACCTTCATTTTACATATGAGGAATTTGAGGTGCAGAAAATTAAAAAAACTTGGCCAAGAAAACAAAATGAGGTACTGGAGGAGGAAAGAACACGGAGTCATTGATTTTTCAGTCCTGTGCTTTAACAGCTAGAAAACGCTCCTTCTGAGAATAGGGAAGGAGGGAAGAGAGGGAGGAAGTGGGAATAAGAAACTAGAGGTGTTGTATCTAAGAATTAAGGTTCACTGGCAGAGTGGTGCATGACATGTAAGGGGAGATCACAGTAGCTTCCAGATGAAATAACCCACACAGGGAGGGATGTGCAGCCTGACAGGGTAAGCTCTCAAGTGAAGAGTCAGCCATTACATGGAAATGTGAATTTGAGATCTATCCATTTGGACATCTCCAGACAATTTATACCCATGACCAAGTAATACTGGCTGCTGCTCAGAGTGTGATGAGCTGAAGAAATCTTTACAAGCAAGTCTAGTGTGAATGATGGTGCTGCAGGATAGAGATGGGGCAGAACTGAATGTGCTGGGCAGACAGCCCCGTGCATCGTGGCTATCCCACTGCCTTCCTTTAAGAGTACAAAATCATCAAAGCTGATCCTATGGAAGTTACTTCTAAAGGAGAATCAGGGAGCTAGACTACTACATTACCAGCAAACTCATTTAAAAATATGTATTTATAAACAAAAACCCCTTGCTTACAGAAGAGGGTTTCCAAAATATTCAGCACTGGCCCCAAACAGCTTCTTCAGGAACTAGCAACAAGCATGCTTTCAATTCAGTGGGAACACAACTCATACAAAGCTGTGCCTTTTGGACAATCCCCCACAGATTACTTTTTGTCAAATTTTCTCTTTAGTTTTTAACAAGTCACATTCTTCACAACTGTTTTTTATCAAAAGAAGCAGCCAAAATTCAAACGCAAAAAATAACATCGATCTAATTTCTTCAATTATTTACATAAATATTTCAATGGAAAGTGCAATCCACCACCATTGTGTTCTTGTGTGTCCTCTTTTTTTTTTTGTTAAATTAAAAAAAAAAGGTGGCTTCAATATTCTTTTGGTAAAAAAACAGTTTTTCAGTCACACACAGGTGATCTGTGTGAGGATGAAGTTACAAATGACTGCTTGTCACAAAATCAGGCAGTGCAAAATTTCTTTTGGAAAATGTGCCACACAGATACCGCGTGTGAGATTAAAAAACACAAATGAAACAAAATAAGAATTCCCAAACAGAAGAGATTATAAATTTGGATTGCCAAAATCCATCCTGTTTGAAAGCCAGCCAGACTGTTGGGTTCAAGTAGGCATGTTTTAAGACATGCAATCCTGATGGATCATGCTCTCCAAGCCAGATTTGTTTACAGCTATGATCCGAACACTTTGTAACAGCAGGATTTGTCAGGCTTTTGAAAAATTACTACTCAGGCCACAGACTGAGTGGGCTTGTTTGGCTGCCCATGTTATAAGGTGCTAACATTAGCAATACCCATGCTTCAGGTCAGGTATCTCTTGAAACACTTTACTACCCTTCCCTTGGAATATGGAAGTTGAAAGCAGGCAGCCTTGTGGCAGAGAGAGAAATAAAGACAACTGCAAAACTGTGTTGTTTTTATTTTAAACATGCAAAATACAGTTCATGCATCTGCCATTTTGAAAAATCTCTCAGTTCATAGCAGATTAAACCAAAGACATTTTGGCTATTGACTCTCAATAAATATTTCAAAATGCTTTACAGTGTAAATATAAGAAATTTAGCAAAATTTCAACAAACCTGTATAAAAACCAGATACAGATAACTTTTTATTTCAAGGCAACATGCTGTAATGTAAAGAGTTCACTTTTTTTTCTGGATTTTTTTTCTCATAAAAAGTTTTCAACAATACGACCGCTTAACAGATTTAAGCCCTTAGGCTACACATGCAAAAAAAAAAAAAGTTATTTTAGTTAAAAATCACCAAAACGTGCTATTTTTTTTGTTTCATTTTTTTAAATACAGTAGTTGTAGACAGTAGCATTTTTCTTTTTTAATTTTGTAAAAGTGCAGGCAGGTTCATGGAGCTAGTGTCCTGGAAGACTCGTACTCTGACACACATTTTGGTTTTATCCCTTTGCCATTGTAATAGTCCACGACTTGGTTTGGAACTTCAGCCAAAACGCTTTTTGCTAGAGCAGCTGGGGATGCCTGCAGGAAATGGTAGAAAACACAAGCGTTAACCTGGTTCTCTGCTGGAAGTGCCAAGGGTTTTTAGAGGCATTGATGCCATGAGATCAAGGGAGGAAGTATGGTACAGAAATGGAAGGCAAAAAAGACTCAAAGTGAATCACACTATTGCTGGAAATTCACTTTATGAGTCAGTTTAGGTATGAAGCTGTAGCTGCCTAAAAGTTCACTAAAGCCAAAAGTGCTCTGTGTGACTTCAGGTGTATTTGGACTGTTTTAAGTTCAGGGAAACTAAACTTCCCTGCACTCTGGGATAGCACCATATCACAATAAAGGGCTGCAAAGACTTCATCCATCAGTGTTCAGCAAGGGATCCTGCAGAGCTTCATGCTGAACATGAATGGACAACACTGTAAAAGGGAGGCCTTCATCACCATCCTGCTCTTCAGAATCTGACATGGTGTTTTTAATGGTTGGGAAAGTTTTTAATTCAATAAAAAATACTTTGTTTTTATTGGAATTAAACCATGGTTACAAGAAGGCTTAAATCCTAGGCTTGGTGGAGGCTTTAAAGTTCTTCCTGCAATTTAAAAATGGTAGGTGTCAATTAGACTTAAGAACTGATGACCCTGAAAGGTAGAGATGGATATAGAGATGGCCAGTGGCTTTCACCCCAGGCCGGGAGGTGCAGTGAGACATTCTGCCTTCCATCAACAACACACTTACTGCCTCACACCCTGACAATGCTTCATTTTAAGCAGAGGGGCCCGTGGATATTTTGTGGGCAACCATTACCTGCGTGTGCTGCGTGGATATCCCTCAGCCCCTGAATTCAGCAGTGACAAAACTGGATTCCTGTTCTCCCATGCACCCTCTTGCCCCATGTTTTAGATTTGACTGTTTCTAATGTTTGGGTAGAGCTGGTTCCAAGTCCTCCAGAGCCAGCCTGCTTGGCCATGTTCCCTTTGAGCCCAAAATGCAGTAAAAATGCAAATACTTAAATGTCATTTTGAGAGGTTTAAATTGATATGTTTATCTCCAGAGAGTGCAGACTGCAGCTCAGACGATGCATGGGAACTCAACCGGTGGCTGGATCACATTTCTTCTGCACACCAAGTACTTTCTCCCAAATTAATGAACACTTTCCTCCTCACTGTCTGTTGTGTTACCAGCCAGGTTTCAAAACTACCATGTCACAAAGCAGTTGTATTGACTGTTTTTTGACTTCTGTTTCATGAGGTGGCATCCTCATGCTTACAGAGTCTTAAAATTTGGTTTACATAGAATGTAAATGGTAAATTGTTTGTAGGCACGCTAATCCAAGGGTGAAGAAAACACCAGGCTATTAGAAATTCCAGTATCAAATGTTATAATACTGCAAATGCAAAGATAATGCTAGCAAAACCAGAAACAGACTTTTTTGGGGCTTTTTTTTGTATTTTTGTATTTTAACTCACGTATGGTATTAGTAACAACGAAAATGAACTTTTATTTCCCTACTGTGACATTTATACCAAAATACTTGTGCAGGCAAAAAAACCTGGAACATTTCTGCGTGAACAAACTGGCAAAGCATAGAGCATACTTTGTGTGACAGTGCAGCAACTGTTCTAAGGTGTTACACAGTAACAGAACCCATTTATTTTAATCCTAAAAAATGAAATGCATGGTTTTCCAGAGTTGCCCTATTCTCACCTAAACTTGTATTATAGAACCATGGAATGATTTGGGTTGGAAGGGACCTTAAATTTCATCTAGTTCCAACTAAAATAATCAGAAAATACCCTTTGGAATCACACAAATGGCTGATTTCTACAATGCTATTGAAAATTACTGGTTTTTTAAATCTCCTTCCCAGTGTATCAAAGCTGTACATACCTTAGCCTGCCTCTGTGCTAGCTTACCAAAAATATAGCCCTACACAGAGGTAAAAACAGGGAGGCGGGGGGGGGAAGAGCCCTGGGCCAGCGCTGCACACACAGGCCATAGCAACCAGCAAACTTCACTCTGCTCTGTCTTTAAAACTGCTGGAGAGGAGCACTGGCCATCAGCTTCTCTGGATCTGTGTAATTCCCATGTCTGAACACTGGGCCAACAACACTCACCGCTGTGCATCATCCTCCCTCCGGCACTTCTCTCCTCTGACGCCACAGCCATTCCTCCTGAGGGAAGGGCCAGCCCTTCCAAACGGGCTCTGTCAGGGCTCAGGTGCACAGCTGAACCACTGCCACCTGAGGAGTCCTCAACCCAAAAGCCTTTCACTGAGGTTTCAGCTAAAACATTTACTGTGCCCACAGGCTCACAGGCAGTATGTGGTGCCACACAGGCTTGTCCTGGGGTAGCTGGCTTGACTCTGTGCTTCAGTCTGAGCATGGGCAACTGTTGCTGTACTCAGTTTCATCATGCCAGCGATGTCTCTTGGTCCTGGGGCGCTTTCTAGCAGGGAACATTCCAAAAACCGGGTTGGGCTGGGTTTCCTCTCTGATGATTTGGACCTTACATACTTCTTGTGGTGGTAAAACACTCTCATTTCCAGATCAGATTGTGCAAAGCAGCATTTATGTAAGTGAGAATTACAGTCAGTAACTCCTAGGCTAAAACACAGACCAAGTTCATTAGTGTTGTGTAAAGGATTGCCTTTGCTGGGTCTTTACCACAGATGGAACATTAAATTAATGTTTGACTGTAACATTTTCTCCACTATTTAAGTGCTTCAAGGGCTTCCTAGCAATAAGCACCTCAAGATGAATAGTTCTCAATTGATAGCTAATACACAACAATCAGATCAGTCAGCAGCAGGAAAATAATCCCCTATGATTCCATAATTGGTGTGTATTACGAAAGACTGTTGGTTTGGTTCTATAGCTTCACAATGCTTAATCTTTAACTACAATGCATAGTGCAAAACATTGCTCCTTGCAGTGGTTATGAGCTGTGCTTTCCACACTCCTTTGTGATGTATGTGTTATTAAGTCACAGCTGTTAACCTTGATGATTAAATACAATGCAGAATGGAATACAATCTACCCATGGCATCAGATTTGTGCCCAGTAAATATATCATACGTCCCAAAGACAGAGAATTTAATCTCTTAAATTACGACTGTGAATGGATTGAGTGATTTTCTTCAACTACTTTTCAGTGATGGAGCATCAATGTTCTACAGTTCCAGGTGAAGGACACTCACATTGCTGGGGTGGTGATGATTACAGAGAGAAAAAAATCACTTGGGTTCAGGGAAAATATGTTTCCTTTGTTTTCACCTTTAGTGAATGGCATATGTCACCCACTATACAATGGGATATTTTTTTAAGCGTTAATGGTTACCTTGATTTTATCAAACCTCTACAACCACAGGATTTGCCAAGAGTCACTAAAGTTGCTATTATTATTTTGATGGCTTCAAAGATGTTCCTTAAAGAGAGAGAAAGAGCTTAGATGTTTTACTGAAGTACTTCTGATGCCCTGTATCGCGTAGGAGATTAAACCCCTATAATAGAGCCTGCTCTCTACAGTGAGTCTTAAGCCAGTAAAACATTGAAGTGGGTATAAGATTTTAGGTATGTGAATAACTAATTGAAATGTGTTAAATGCCTGTATGAGTTCTGTGCAGGCTCAAAACCTTCTCTGAAGTCGAACTTATAAAGTAAAAGGGATTTGTTCTATAGGTTATTTTTACAACTCCCTTCTCCCCCCTTCCGTTTTCTCAAAGGGGAAGGTTTTGCGCAGATTTTTTTTGATCTCTTTCGATAGATATGAGATTTTGAGTTCCAAGCTGACCTGAGAATAGAAGTAATGAAAAAAAATATTGCTTGGGTTGACTCCAAGGGAATTTTGGTTTACTCTTCCAGCAAGATGAAAAATAAATACTCACACATAACATTTTCAACTCTCTTGTCATTAATTGATATAATATGAATTTAGGAATAAATAAATACTTGATTTATCAGAAAAACCTATAAATCTCACACAAGTTGATTTTTAATCTTTCTAAAAAGATCCTTCAGCTTCCTTTTCTACTTACTAAATTAACACAAGGTACACTGACAAAAGGAATGGTATTTTTACCTAAATATATATTTTGCTTAAAGCTGTCAAAAGTAAAATGCTGATGTATGTAATTCTTGTTCTTGGTCAGAACTGATCTGACAAAATCTCCCAAAGGTGTAAAATCTGCATTTCCTCTGTGGGGAAAAATAAGTTTGAATCAAAACATCATACTCATTTCTCCCATGAAAAATTATTTCACTAGTTGATGCATGGTCTTTTTTTTTGTGCTAAGTAAGCAAGGAAGCTGTTAATGTCACTGTGAATGTTGAGAGAGAGAGATTATTTGGGATATGACAATAAAGAAATTCAAACAGAAGTGGCTATTTTTATGAGCACTCATCCATTACAATGACATTTGTTGAAAAGCTGAAAGATCACAACAAACAGACAAAATATCAGGTTGCATAAGATATATTAACTTTTCTGACAGAGCAAATACAAATCTATCTCTATACCTATATTATCTTTGCTACTGAAAGAGGGAGAAAAATATCACTAACAAGGAAAATACATTAAGATTGCTTTCCTCTCTCAGTACTGGGGAAGTTAATCTAAATCAGCTAAAAGGAATATATGCTTGTCATTTGATCAATGCTGGCAATAACAATGCTACAGATACAGTCACAGGTTAACACCAGGGGTACAATATGTTTAGAACCCAGAACTGCAACTCTCAGAGTTAATCTATTAAATCCAGGATGATTTTAGCTTTATTCTAAAATACAAAGTGAAACTAAAAATAACAAATGTAGCTGGCTTTGCCAGTTCCTTGCAGAAACATGTTTTCACCTAATTAAAAGTAGCTCTCCCACTAGCCCATAAATAACTTAGCTCTGGACACTCTTCCAGTGACTACGGTGCGGCACCACGCACTTGTGATTATCTGCTGAAGGAATCACAAGCTATGAGGTGGTTGTGCTCATATTTTGTTTCAGCAGGTAGGTGGCTGTGTGCCACTGTCAGCACAGAAATGTGTGTATCTACAGCTCAGTTGTCAATCTGCAGCTATTTGGCGTGGTGTCACCAAATTAATAGCATTAGGGGAATTTTCCCTCCTGTCTGCATCCATTGTTTACATAAAGCTAGAAGGAAAAGAGGAACAAGTTTGTCTCTCTTGCTTCTCAGTAGAGTTGGTGAAAGTAAGAAGGATGGCTAGATCTAAGACAAATATTGAAAAATTGTATTTTGAAATTAGAAGAAAGAAATGCTCTTGCAAAGACAATAACGAAGGGTATTTTGGAAGTTGCAAACAGAAAAAAAAGGTCTTGTGGTGACAAAAAGCCCAGAAAAACTAAAAGAGAAGCTAAACTAAAAAGGAAATGTAAGCAGTGCAAACCCATATGAAGATCAAAACCAGCCCAGAGCTGGGAATTTGGCTGTGACATATTCAAATCTAAGGATCTCAAGTGTATGGGAGCAGATTGAAAAGCACAATCTCATGAGGAGAATGAGTCAGTTGCACTGTGAGGTAAAGAAATTCACAAATCAAATACTGAGGATATCCTTCCTAGACAAAGCAAAAAACCAGCCTGGAGAACCATGTAAATGTAACAGAAGTGAGAGGAAAGAAGGGAGAGAAAGATGGAAAAAGGGCAGGAAAGGGATGTGATCGGCATTGCAGAGGAACATAATGCACACCTCCATATGGAGGAAAAGGGCTCTGAAAAACCCCTCTGTGTGTGGAAAAGCCCCTTCTGCTGGTGAACAGTCCCTACCCTGCTGCCGAAAAGTCCCTGGAACAGATGATGCAATGTAGGGCAGGTGACTGAGAAAGTGCATGACCAAAGCTTTACTTTAGATTTGTTAATTTAATGCTGGTTCTGTTCCCTCCTTTCCTACAGAGTGTCTTCTACACCACACTGGCCTCACTCAGGAACAGCTGGCTGAGGGCAGAGGAAAGCTCTCAGTAATGCCACTTTCTTGGCTGTGTTCTTGTACAGAATTTGGGAAAGGGTTTGGAGGCAACCAGAATGCTGTGGGTGGATAGTCTTCCATTTGAGACCTCAGGGACCTAACTTCAATAAAGAAACAGCCTGCTAGGGAACACTGTGAGGACAAATTCACAGCCATTTCATCTGCCTGTGGAAATGAAGGAACGGAAAGCAGAATACAGTAGTCCTAATAGAACAGATGCAAAAGAGAATGGAGAAGAGACACCATGAAAAATTAGGCTGGGAGAGTAATCAAATTAAAGCAGGGAGAAAGTGGAAGCAAGGACAGGCACCACAAAAAGCACATGTATTCTGCCCTGTCTCTTCCTTCCCCACCCTCACCAACTCACTAATGGAGCCCATTGCATTCTGATTCTTTTTTTTTCACTATTTCTGACACAATAATGCCATAGACTTACCGAACACTTCATGCATATGCAAAGTCAAGCCCAGCCCTGTGAATCATTCACTATACACTTTCACCCTTCTGTGGCAAGGATGGAAAAATCAGCTTACATGTTTGAAGTTCCTAAATGGCACAAACTGGACAATGTCTCGAAGCACAGGCTCGCCCTTGGGAGACCTCAGGATGCCATCGTCACCATCCAGCATCTGCATGTCACTAAAATCAGCGTTGCCCACCCCGACGATGATGACTGACATGGGGAGGTGAGAGGCGTGGACAATGGCCTCCCTGGTGTCAGCCATGTCTGTGATAACGCCATCCGTCAGGATCAGCAAGATGAAATATTGCTGAAGTGGTTAGACAAGAAGTGAAAAATTATATCATTAGTTAATATTCCAAAGCTGCTTAAACTGTTGCAGTATAAAAGTGCTTCTGGTAACTCACTCATGTACCTTTTTGAAGAGAAAAGAGTCTTTATATTGACTATATAGAATTTTTCATCCCAAGCTCCTCAGCAACTAATCTCTCCGCTTCTGGAATTTAGCTCTGGTTCAGGTAATTTCCGGGAGCTGGAGAGAGCCAAAGATCCCAGTGTAGAAAAGGGGGTGTCTAGCTGTTAGGGCTGGAAGTCTGGAATAGTCCTGAGATCTTCACTAGCCCTATTTTCCATCTGCTGTGCAATCACTTCTGACAGTTTCCGATTACATTTTTTCCCTCTGGGAACCAGCGGCAGGCAGGGAGGAGTGGGCTGCTGGAGCGTTACAGAGCTGTCAGGGGGTTATGACAGCGCTCTGCAGAGGAGCTTTGCCAACAGGCAAGAGGGGTGGGTGCAGCTGTCTGCAAACTGGGGGCTCACCCACCACACCGTGGCAGGTCTGCTGGGCTCTGCAGAGTGATGGGGTCCCTGGGGAGAGCAAGGCAGGAATGTATCCATCTTCATACTCTTCATACAGAGCCCCAAAGAGAGGTTTTCTCATTCTCTCGAGGACAGCAAGCAATTTGGTGAGCTTGTCATTTCTCTCCCAAATCTCCAAAGCCCACTGAACTGGGATCATGGGCTATGACATATCTTCACCTGGTAAATGTGAAGAGTGGCCCTTACTTGGATCCTTTATGAATTGTTAGGCAGCTGGAGTCATTTGACAAATATGCATTAATAGGAAAAATGAACAAATCATAGAATTTGGTCACTCTGCATGAGCAATACCAACACACAATAATGTTTAGGTATATACAGCTGTATAAACTCAAAGTGTTCCTGCCATGAATAAAACAAAACATGCAGGGAGAAAACTTCATCTTGAAGATTCATGCTATAAATTGTTTTTCAGACAGAAAGGGGGAAGTTTAGGTATAGAAGAATGAAGGAATTTATTCAGTATGGCATATTAGATCAGAAAAAGCACTGGGAATAGAGTGAGCCCCCTCAGGATTAGGTAGGTATGGAAATTCAAACATAGCAATTCCCCATTTTAGGACTGGGACCCTAAATACTATCAATATTCTGGAAACAACAGTGGAATAACAATCATAGAATCATAGAATGGTTTGGATTGGAAGGGACCTTAAAGATCATCTAGGCCCAACAGATGAGGCAGGGATACCTGCCATTATACCAGGTTGCTGAGAGCTCCATCCAACTTTTCCTTGAACACTTCTAGGGATAGGGTATCCTTAGCTTCTCCAGGCAACCTGTTCCAGTGCTTCACCACTCTCACAGTAAAGAATTTTTTCCTAATATCTAATCTAAAGTTGCCCTCTTTCAGTTTGAAGCCATTACCCTTTGTTCTGTCACTGCATGCTCTTGTAAATGTCAATCACAAGCCCAAACTCATGAACAGAAATATTTGGGCACTGCTGCCCTAATAGGACTCAAAAAAGGCCCAACACAGGAAGAAAGCTTAGAGAAAGCTCTAGGCCTGGTGATGAGACACAGCTCTATTCTGTTCTGTGCATAGGCACTTTTCTTGCTGCAGTATATGTCTCTCTTACATCCTTTACTCCCACAGCTTTTCTCTCATAAATGGTTCAGACCTACTCACTCACATATTCCCTACAATTCTCTTGTTCTCCCTTTCTCCCATTCTGTCTTCAAGGCAGGATCAAAATAAACCTAAGGCATCTCAAGGATGTACATTTAAAACGTGATCTGTGTGTAAGTCTTTTAGCCCAAGAAATCTGTCCTGGGAATTTTATCAGGTTCAGGCTAACAGACTTGTCTTCCAGTTTCTAAAAGGCACAAATTACTTCATCAGTAATAACAAGCTGAAAACTGTATCGTTACCGTTTTCAAATGACTGGTTGGAAAAATCCCCTAGGTGAACAGAAAAATTTTAGTACAGCTTCTGCAGGAGACATAAAATTGGATAGTCTGTGCAGGAAATAATTTGAACTCATCTCCTGGTATGACCAAGACTTTTAGGGCTTGGACCCTCAATTTTTAACCTTAGTAGTGAGTGCCATTTCTATTTCCACAGTGAAGAACTGGGTGTGCTGCAGTAAAGCAGCCCTAAAAGCAGAAAATAGATCTGTGAGGGAAGAGTTTAAAGTTGTGACAATAGAAGCTATAAAGATTGGATACACTATTCCAGCTGACACAGGTTTAAGCTGTCTTCTGTGAAGGCAGTTAATAAAAACTGTGATGGCACAATCTGCATTAAAAGGTCTTGTTTTGATGGCCTACAAGAGATCCATCATAAGACAAGAAAAAAAGGCAAACACAGCTTTTTTCCCTTACCGAGGCCTCCTTGGTGTTGGTCTCCTCTGATGCAGATTTTGCCACTTTCTGGATGATGGGAGCAATGTTTGTTGGTCCGTACAGCTGCAGCTTGGGAAGGCAGCTCTGATAAGCTTCCACAACACCTTGTATTCCTGGCATGTAAAACCACACAAAAGACAAATAAAAGTGGAGCACGTTGCCAATATCAAGTTTGTTTCAAATGTAAATGAAAGGTGGGTTCTCAAAGAACAAAATAAAAATATTACATGATTAACAAGGACTAGCAACTTCGGATAATTTCCAGAAAGCTGTCTGTAGCTGCCTTGACTCTAGTTTGTAATATATAATTGATTATACCATGCTTCTCCTTCCCAGCAGCTTTTAATGTCTATTTTTCAGGTATGAGCTTGCAATGCCATAGCTTCCATCCTTCTCGGTTTAAGATGTGATGACTTCCCAATCACCAGCTAAGATTCATGCTGAAAGGCTAGACACACATTAAGAAACACTTCAACGCTTCTTTCTCCTCTTCAGATAAATATTTTTGTTTATCATGGCATTTGCCAACAAATTTGTCCTTTGCACTTATGCCCTAAAGCTATTAAGGAATTCAAACATCTTTTCAAATACCTGACTCCCCTGTGCTAAGAAAATAATTTTTCAGGGTTAATTTGCATAATCGCTCACAGGTGGAATTTGACTATGACCAAAAGCTGTGAAATCTTGGAAGAAACAGCAGGATGCTTTGCAGCCTACAGAAAAATGTGCTTTAGCTGAGAAATTTTGATGGAGAACTAGCTATTTTTGGCTTTTTCATTTCAGGATATATAGTCAGACCAGGAAGCAAAGACTTCTGCTGACACACTTGACAGATCACAGAATGGAAATTGGTATTTTCAGTCATTGAGAAGAAGGACTTCTTGAAGTGATGCATATTAGCCTCCCCATTCAGAACTCCCAGTTTACCAGACCTAAAGGATTAGAGGTCTAATGTTGGAAAGAAAGCAATAGACTGAAAAGCTTTACAAAGGATGCTGAAGAATGAAATGACTTCAGTAAGATCCTAAGCCAGTTTCAGTTTGCACTGAAACTCACTCACTCATGAGATTTTTTAGTCAATCATGTTTACAGGATAGATGGGTGCAAGTGGTTAGTAACAAATTACAGGGAGTTGTAATTGTTTTACAATGACACACATATGCTCCTATTAAAGAGTGGTGGAGAACCCATTCTCCTCTCTTTAGAGACAGCTACATATATATTTTTCCATTGCAGTGCCAACAGACAAAAGAACTTCCTCCAATTATAGCTGTGATTGGCTGAAATGTAAAGTAGTGTTACCAAATTTCCCTTGGTAATTCCAGTGACTTAAATTGCATATTGCAAAACTGACCTTTTGGTAACTCCCAGTTTTAAACTTGCTAAGGATTTCATTACATATACTTAATGACATTGCAAGAAAGCCTCATAAATCTTCCCTAAGATGATAATGAGATACACTGTACTTTCCCTCTTACACAGTAAAATAGCATAAGATAAACCTTACTCCCTGCATTCCATGGAGATTTAGTGTTGTTCATGTCAGAAAGTTGCTCTCATCTTAGACATGTTCTAGAAACATAATTTCTTATTTGCTTTCCCAGATTAATATATTTTAGAAATATCTACTGTCCATCCAATCCCAACTGAACAGGATGTGTGAGTGGATTACATTGTAGCATTGCTGTTCTTGTACTCCTTTCTTTTAGGCAGAGTCAATGTGCATTTTTTTTCACAATTCAACCTTTACATTTTTATTTGGAATCCACTTCCAGCATCTTCAAGGAAATACAGTGTATGCATACATATATGGGTTTAAGACAGATGTGTTGAAACATTCATTCAGACTAGAGGTTGTTACCTACTTTCCTCCTCAGATAATAAACTAAGTATTAATTATAAGACTATAAAAGTAATATACTATAAATATACTAAATATAAGACTATAAATACTGAGATTTTCAAGAATGGAAATGATAGCAGGTGAAGATATCCACATTTTATGAATTCCAGTGCTCTTCATCTTAATATGCAGTCCCTGTATGCAGAGTGATGCTTCACACTACTTTGTGCCAGCAAAAGCTCTACTTCCACAGAGAAAAGGATTTCATTCCTCAAAGGCAAAATAGACACATATTTTTTATCTTGCAACTGCTTTTTCTTTGTTTAAAACAAGACACTCTTAAACAATTTAACTTTATTTTCTGGCAAGTATGCTGGATATTACAAGCTAAAATAGTCTAATCACTAAGCCCTTTATCTCCTTCTCACTCTTGCATCTTTTCTCCAAGTGACATGCTGGTGTTACTGCTCCCTGTGCCACCTAATACAGTGAGAGCATCTAGAAAACATCACAGAACAATTGGTGGTAGGAACTAATCAAACACCCATGACAGGCAGATGAACAAGCTGCAGCAAATAACTAAACAATGTGTTTTCTGGTTTTTCTCCTTTTCTTGCTTTCACCCAGATGGATATTATTTAAAAAGGTATCATTTAAGACAAACAAGTGCTTTTTATATCTTGCAGATACAGGTGCAAATGCTATGAAATTTCTTCCCTGGCATTCTTTCATGCTGTAACCATCTTTTTATGTTTTCTTAGGCCTAGAACTCCTTTCAGGTGAGGGGCTAACTTATCAGATAACTGAGCCTTAAGCAAAGATACGAATAAAGTTTAAATCAAGTGACACAAGCCAAGCCTCATAGAACAGCTCCTTCCTATTTTTTACCCTCTTTCATTTCCATGGTTACATTTAATTTTGCACACATAGTGTGATTTGGATAGTAAATCCCTTACTTGCAGAGGGTTTGTCTGTCTAAACTCTGCTGCTGGCACCACCTAGATGTGGCAGCCTTTTCAATCAATAAAAAGCCATTATATAACAATGCCAGTGTGGTAAAAGAATTAGCCTTGAACTCAAAAGAAGCAGCAAAGGGCAGGGGGGGATAAAAATAAGTGTTCTTTTCATGGACTGCTAGAGCTTTTCTCTAGTTTGCAGAGGGTCACAAATATCCTGCATTTAGACTGAGAAACAAAGCTGTATTTGAACACTACATGCATAAATATGTTGTCCCCTAATGCTAACCACTGTTAACTATTTTAATAACACATTATAAAATATGATGGTCCAGACAGAATTCTGAGGTCTCTTTTGCTTCCCCACCCCAACCCCACACTGAAGTCTCAACATCAAGCTGGCTTACAAGCACTTCTAGATGCATACATGTAAGTTCTGCTGCTTTGCACTCCTTAAAAGCAATGTAAAAAGCTGTGTGAGCACATCAAGCAGCTGTAGGACTTATGCCCAATTGCATTTCAAGCATATGACCTGCAAAGGCTGGGGCAGTCCAACAATTCAAGTGCAACAACAAAGCAGGAATGCCCACTGAACCAAAAACAGGTCTTGCATTTGAGATGTGTGAACTCTGAATTCTTTTAATGTCTCTTTCCATTGAATTGCTTGTCCTCTCTTCTTTTCCTCACTTCATTTCTTTGCATCTTAGCTCTCATCATGAACATATTTGCTGCCCATGCCCAAAAGAAAGCCTGAGAAGGGTTAAAAGGAGCAGCTAGAAAATTTGAACAACAAGAGCATTTTGAAATATCCAGTTCAGTATTTGGATGGAAGCAGAAGAACAACAACCTGTGGATTTTAGACAGCAATGATCACCCGAGCAGGACTCTTAACTGTGACTCTGTTAAGAGGTTATTTTCCTGTTACTGTCTTTTACAAAACGTGTGAATTGTGGCAGGAGATTTTAGAAAGAGAGCACCAATCACTGCAGACCTCACAAATACAAGACATACAGCTGTGACATGAATCTGGCCTCTGATTACCAAGGATTAATGATTGTTGGTAGAACACACCGGTATCTTACACTGTCTTAAAACAGCCTCCTGCTGCATTTCCTCTCAGGAAAGTCGGTTTCTTTCTACCACAGTAGTCCTCAGCTGCTTCCCTTCCCTTGACTTGCAGCAGGCTATTATTGCTATAAGTCTGGTCAAAGAACTGGCTCTAAATTTTTGAATTTTTGATCAGAGTTTCACAGCCTGCTTTTTCATATCCTGCCCTTCTTAGCTGCACAACCTCTGATGTTGAGGTAGCTGAAGATTTTGAATTAGTCTAGGAGACACAGCTTTAGTTCTCAAAAATGTGAGTGATTTCAGGAAGTCCAAGTGCTGAATGTCCACCAAGGGACCTACTTTTCAGGAAATTAATGCATGGCACTTTCCAAGATTTCTAAAGCTAAGCTCAATGGTTTGGAGCCTGTCAGGTCCCAGAGTCTGAGCTGCCTTCTTTAAAAAAAAAAAAATGCTTTGAATAATACTCAGGTGATACAATAAAAAATGCAATCACATTTTGCACACAGAAAAACTATGGCAGTCTGTCCTAACGTGTTACCTGCACATTCTGGGTTGTCTTCATTGAAATTGATTGCAAAGTCATGAGAGACCTGCAGATAAATGGAAAGAAAAGAAGAAGACTGTTGTCAGAAAAATTATTCCAAGAAGACTTGTGGTTAAACACTCTTGACATTTTTTCTGTGGTAAACCCGAGACCTTTCAAGCTTTCAGCCATTAAGTGTGAAATACAGTCTCAGCTGCAGCTCCCTGCAGAACCAAAGTAGCAAAACTGGAATCAAACTTGTCAATAACAACAAAAGACCCCAGAAAAAATGGCACTAAGAAAAGCCACCCAACTACATAAAAA
Source organism: Daphoenositta chrysoptera (assembly GCA_013397915.1). Classification (NCBI taxonomy): domain Eukaryota; kingdom Metazoa; phylum Chordata; class Aves; order Passeriformes; genus Daphoenositta; species Daphoenositta chrysoptera. The sequence goes on from VZRO01000214.1 coordinate 1,693,160, forward strand.
AATCATATAAATATGGTGTCAGGATTGGGCTATCAATGCCAGGCACGGAAGAGAAATCTATTTCTGAGGAGATTTAAATGCCAGCTCTCCCTAGCTCAGCATCTCAGACTGCAGGAGAGAGAAAGCAGGTTGTGATACAGCACTGACAGCAGAAACTCAGCTCACTTTTGCATCCTGACCTCACTGTGTGAACAGTTCCTCATCTAAGGCCAAGGAGTACTGGGAAAGTAATTTTCCAGAGAAATCAAGGATCCACTGTGGAATAGTAGTGTAAGAAGTGTCAGGAGCCTGAGTTGATTAAAAAGTTAGATTAATCTGGGGGATAATAAATAAAAAAAACCCCTGAAGACTCTTCGTTTTCCTTGCATGTAGTAAATATTCCAATCTATATCTCTCTCTCTCAATGTGTCTATCATTAAATCCTACAGAGCTGTTTTATAAAAGAAATCACTGTGAATACAACAAAGTTGCTGATTTTCTAACAAAACAATGTATTTTGTCTTTGTTGTCCTGAGAAAATAATACAAGACTTTTGTATGCCTAAATAATGCTAGGCACTGTAAGTCTCCAGTTCCAGAATTCCTCTTTAAGGTTTATACTTGCCTGCATTTTTTTTTCAGATTCCTTTTTATTTCTTTCTTTCATCACTGAAAAGTCTTGAATCCTTTTAATCTCTTTGGCTCTGAAGCCCAGTCTCTTAATTTTGTCTTAATTTTTCTTGAATGAAAAAGCCCAGATTTTGTCTCGCAATGCATAATGTGTGAATATATATTTGACTTGCAAAAAGTGCATACGGCTGAGAGTTTAGCAGGAATTTACATAATTTAAAGTTGTAAATTTGGTACATCATCCCAGATTTAAGAAGGCATTTATATAGCTAACTGCAATTACACAGATTTAAAGCTTTATAGATCTCTGTAGGATCTTCAAAAGTGCCAACAGTCCTAGTGATATGGAAAGCAACCTCCTGTGTACAATGGAACCAGGGTTATTTGCAGGAAGAGATTTATTTGTTGGATGTTGCTGTTTCATTTGCTAGTTTAGACTTGATGACAAAGTATGGAAATTGGTCTATGGCTAAGGGACCTGTAGATCAAATATGTGACTGCAGAGAAGCTTCTGTGAAAGTGAAGTGGTGTAAGTTGGCTAATTACTGCCAAAGAGAGTTTTCGTAGAGAAATTGAATTTCTCCATCATATGCTAGCCTTGCTTACCACAGAGATGCCTACCATTATTAAGAGGTCAAATAAAGCAGTACTTCTACCATGATGGGAAAGGAATGAAGCAAAACCTCACTGAGAAGTCTGCAGTCACCTCAGCCCAGTCAGGAGTTCAGTATGCCCACTCCAAGCCTCAGTCTTAGAGAGGGTTTTATGTGGGCCATTCAGTCTCCCCTACTTAGCCATGGAAGATAATGCAGAAAGTCACTATTTATGTTCCTCCCGGGGCAGCACAGAAGATCAGGGCTGCCAGATACACACCAGAGGTGCTCCAGAGCCCTTCTGCCTGGCTGCTCTGGATGTCTCTCAGTGCACTTTGCCCAGCTGGTATCTGCCAGTCTCATGATCGGCTGCAGGCCAAAGGTAATTGCATCTGTCAAGAACTGTTGTGGGAGTTTTCAGTCATTCATATTTTTTGTTGTTGTTCAGTAGCCTTTCTTCTTCCTTTAGGGTTTCTGTATTTTGCATTAACTGTGTTATAAAAGCAAGAAGGATGGCAATGCATGTTTATGTATTGCAGACTGATTCTTCCAACACTGTGCCTCTTCAGTGATTTTATTTCTTTATTCCAAATGCATTTGAAATTATACCTAAAGGAAAATACGAATCTTTTCAAAAGCTATGATTACAGCATTTTAATCTCACATGCAAGCATGGTTTGGATGCTTTTGTTGCCATATCTCTTTCAGAATCACATAATGCAAACAATTTATCTTGTTCAGAGCTATGGCACCCAGGTTATTATTTAAGAAAAACATAGACAACAGTTCATGCCAATAAAGAAAGCCCAAGTCTAGTCAATGTGCACAATGATCCAAAAAATAATAGTGTCTGAGCATCGGCTGCTATGCTCCTAAAGCAAATGGCCCTCATACATTGTCATCTGGATTCACAAAGAGCAGTGTTAAAATGTACCCTGAAGGCAGCACAGGAAACACAATGAATGTGCAGAAGCATTGGCTTGTTTCCTATGCTCTCTGAGCAATATATCACAATTTAAACAAGACTTAAGTATAATGTGAAGGAGAGAAGTTCTTTGAGCAGCTCAATGATGGTTCACAAACAGGAAATCATGATCCAAGGCAAGCCAACAGCAGATATTTTTGAAGCAGAGCTTCTCCAAATGCTCAGAACTTTACTCTGTTAAGTAAAGCCAACTGTGCTTCAACCTGCCCCTTTGCTATGTTCCCTGTGGTGGCCAGAACTCAAGTGTCCAAACCAGCAGAGACTTGAGACTCATACCACATACTGAAGGTCTTACTGAACTTGGGCTGCTACCTGATAGGACTCCATGTAAAGCTCATCCATGTCAAAAGGTGGTTTGGATCAAACATTCAATGTTTTTGCTTTCTAAAGAGTGCAAGTTGATTAGTTTCCCTCCTTTTTTTTTTTTTTCTGTTTCTAATTAAACATGCAAGGGCTTTGTGACTAAAGGGCAAACCATGCTGGTGACAGAGAACCAAAAGCTGGTATACTAAATGGCATCATTCTGATATTGAATGACAGACACAGACCTTGAAAGACACTCCCAGAAATAATAAACTAATGGCAAAAAGGAGGCAAAAGTGTGAACACCTAAGATGCTGAAGACTGAGGAATCCTTGGGGGAGCAACAAGACACTTGGCTGTTCAGAAGCAGGCATGTATACATAATTTACTAGGGTGGTTTGTATTGTGGATCAATCTAACAGTGTGGAATTCCTGTAATATGTCAAGTCACACAAATACAGAATGACTTTTTACATCAGTACCTGGCATAGAGAACTTTGCCAAGAACTGCAGACCATGGTCTGTGGTGGAAGTCAGCCTCATGTTAAAGGAACATCCTCACAAAACCCTGAGTGTGTCATGGACTCTGGACTAAGTTTCAAATATGAAGCTGACACTCTGCTCAGCCCTCCTCTCTTACCATCAATCCATAAAATCAGTCCATAAAAGGGAAGGAGAGAGAAATGCTGGCATGCTGAGGTGATTACAGGGGATCAGCCTGGCGTGGCTTGGGCTGCTGCACAGAACTGCACTCAAAGCCTGCAGCTAAAGTCATCCACTTGCACCTGGCTCTGTATTAATCTTTTCCCTCTGCAGGGCTCCAGATACATTCTTTAGCAGATACCATCATGGATGTGGGATTATTAAACCACAGCTGTCCAGGAACTTCCTACACCAGGAACATTTCTCAGGTAATTACTATTTCTCAGGTAACTCCTTCAAGGTTTTTAACCAGTAAAATAAGTAGCTCTTACATACATTATGATATAGATTACAGTGACAGCATTTCTGAGGATATGACAATTTAATAAACAGGACAGAATATTTTTGCTACGAGAGGTTATGGAAATGTTGTTTCTTACCACTGTACAATAACTCCATTGTCTGTACATACAGAGTGACAAACACCTGCAGTTTTCCATCTATGTGATGGCACCCATGAGACTCTTGGAAGATCATAACCATACTTCCACGTGCTTATGACCACTTTAGTAGAAAAATCACACTGATTTAACATAGCAGGTAACTTATTTCCCTCATATTGGGATGCAATTGAATTCATCCTCATAGCATGGCCATGGCTAAAAGGTTTTTCTAATTTAGGCTGAAAGGAAAGGAGAATTTACTAGTTGATGAGAATTTTTGAGATTTCTTAGAAAAATATTTTATGAAGTCAGATAGAAACCTCAAATCACAAACAAAAACCCTGCCTTGGAATCTGAAAAATAATAAATCCCCCAACATTGATAAAGCAAATTGCTGGAAAGCTTTTGAACTGTGCAAAGCCATTTTATTTAAGTTTCATTGAAACTTGTTATTCTGTTTTGGCCTACACATTTTTTTAAACTCCTTTAACTGAATTTCCATTTTTTAAATAAGAAGCTATGGTTTTTATTTTCAAATGCTGAATATGGATGCCTGAATTCTGAAAAGTAGTAATCCTTTTTTTCCCTTCTCTAGATTGTTGAATTAATTTAATCCATGTCCCAGATAGCTCCAGCTTTCCTCTATGGTTATGGTACAAAGACTATTTGACAAACAATCTGACAAATTCAGACATGTTTAGGAACGCTTTCTTAATAATTTAAATAGAGATTGTCAAAAATCCATGAACTATAGATGCATACAAGTGTAAATGCCAAAATGCACTATGTTGGACACTTATCTGTGAATAAATTGAATGCTATTAAGCCACTGCCAGTCAGAAAAGTAAATATGAAATGCCTGCATATTTTGCAAAAGCTTAAGACACCAATGAATTTCAAGTACTCTTGGTCAAAAGCTATTATTTTCAGAATGCTCATTAATCAAATAGTTTGGGAGCTGGACAGCTTGTATTTCTTGCTAAGATACATGGTACACATTTCTGCTTGGCAGAGCTGGGCCATTTATTTTCCTTTATACTTGATTTTTGTGCATGCTGCCCAGTTTCCTTGTCCAAATCCAAGTTGCATGGATAAGGAGACAAATTCTGTTTTGTCCCTTGGTCTGTTATACATCCTTCTATTGGTTCTTCTTTTTGTCAGGTTTGCATATATTTTGGCCTTCAATCTCCTGAAAAGTGCAGGAATCAAAAAGACCACAGCACTTTTCAAGTCTCTTACCTGTCCAACAAACCAGTGCAGGTTAGGGTTGTAAAGATGCTGCACTGTGTCTGTAACTGCAGTGAGTTTGTCTCCAGCACACATTCTTGGCAAAAGCAGGGAATGAAGCTTTCACTAAAAATACAGAAATAATCAGGGCTGTCTTAAAACAAACTGCAAGTTGTTAAGTACATCTTCAGCTGTCAGCTTGCAATTCTTCTTTAGGAAAGAGGCCTTCACTAATGGCAATACACCTGTCATAGGGTTAACATAATTTGAACTTGATTTTCATTTTAACAGTAAGTTTTGTGCTGCTGTGTGGTTTTTCAGCTCCTTTGAGTCCTGCCTGCTAAGAAGTCAGTGTGTGTGGTTTGCTTTCTTTCCTCCTCTTCACTGTGACCTTTCACAGCTGTGTCTGAGTCCATATTATCTGCCACCTCTTCACTTTACATCAGACTTCTCAGATGCTTCCACTCATTGCAAAAAAAAAAAAAAAAAGGCATGGGTTGTAGACACTGCTGTGGAATAACTGGCACATTCTGCAATTTTTGTATGATAGAAGCTCACAAGGGGAATATTTCTCTTGGAGGTTTACTTAGATCAAGGAGCAGGGTGATGTGTTTGTCACGTCTTGGTGGAAGAAGATCATATTGTCGAATATTAGATGAAAGATCTCTAGACTTATGAGGAATGATATATATGGAATGTCTTGCTTCCTTCACTCCCACAGATTCCTTATGCCACTAAGAAACTGCTGGTTTTCTGCTAACAGCTGAAGTGTGTCATTTGGAGCTGAAATGAGGGAAAATAAAGTCAACACAACATAGCAGTGTGCTCTTGAAATGGAAATTCTGTAGAAAACATACATAAAAACAAGATTTAAAGGCGTACAACATCAAGAGATTTATGAAGAGCCTGCAGAGGTGGATACTGACATAGTTCAGGAAGGAAGCTATGTTTTTTAGGTTGTACGGAGGCTCCATGGTTACTTAGGAAGCCTTGGCAGTGGGAATAATTTCTTCCATATCCCTAGCAATTTGTTGTCTACTGAAAGAAATAAACGATCAGATGCTGCAGTGCAGAGACCAACATGCTATTAGCAGGTTAGATCCCTTTGTTAGGACTGGAGGCTTGAAAACAGACACTCTAAATTAATGAGAAGCTAATTTATCCACATGATGAGGTCAGAACTTAGACGTTGTCATAATGATTTGAAGATGTAAATTATTTCAGTAGTGGCACTGCTCTCCTTTAGTAAAACGAATATATGGTATGTATGACTTGCAATACCTGTGACTGAAAACATGAAAAGATCATTGGAATAGCACAAGATCTGCACTGTTACTGCAGTGTCTATAGTGTTACCATATTTCTGCAGCAGGAAATGAGAAGTTAAGGAAGAAACTTGGGACTGCTTTTTTCCTACAGTCCCTGTGACTTCTAATTTTATCAGTTTCTTCTCTGTCTCCTATGCATCTTTGCTATGTTCCATATCAAACACTTATCATTGTTGGCTTTGAATTACTTTACACCAGTGTAGACTAAATTCCTGAAGGATTTTCAGGTTTATTGGTCTTGACTTAATAATGCATCATGATGAGGCTGACTATTCACTCTTGAAGGATGTATCTTTCAATTCAGAAATGCAGTCAAAGCCAAGCAGGGACTCAAAAGTATTGATATAGTTTATTTTAAGAAGATAGATAGTTTTCTGGACTGTGTAGAGTATCACAGGGAGGGACTGAACAATAGCACAGATGACTGTTAACTCCTCATGAGGTTCCAGCTTGATGTCCCATGACAGACACCAAGCTGATTATTTGTCCCCATCTGTTGCCCAGAAGAGTTAGTCCCCTGCAACGTGGTTCTTGTCTTCTTCAAGGTTTTATGATGTTTGTAAGCTGAAGTCATGTCATTATGTCTTTGTCACTTTCTGTCACAAGTTTCCATAGCAGAGATTAAAGATGTTGTTCTGGCCTTCACCTGCATCTCCATTTACTTTGGAACTTATTTTATTTAGTCACATATATGTCATCCACAAGCAAGCAGCCCCAACTTCTAAGTTTACCCTTAATTTTCCTGAACTTTTCAAAATCTGAAGGTCCTGAGTCATCCATTTTCTTGCTTTGAGAAGTTAGCAACAGACAGACTGTTCAGGAGAGTTCATGCTATGGGGTAAGACTCTTCATTCATGCATGGACTACTAAGTTCAGTGCAAGTCTCTGAGTTTCTTAAGGGTATTTGTCAGGAAATTATCCAAACACTAATTCAGCCAAAGCAGAAAATCAATTGGTGTTGGTGATTTTAGGAGTATCTGATTACACAGACCCCTGAAGTTACTTTCTGACAAGACATCTGTTTTCCAGCTAACACCTGAAATGTGCTCTCACAGTTAGGTGAGAATGATGATACTGGGATCTAACAAGACTGGTATGTTGCCAATAGGCTCATGATCTGAAGCATCAGCACTACCAGCTGATTATTTTGGCTGAGAAGAGCAGTTTTGTGCTGTGAACTTTATTATACTTCTGTCACCAGGAAATCACTGAAAAGACTTCAGCTGGCACAGTAACACCTTCCTTCAAGCAGTCTTTAGATAAGGATGCCTCTTTATGTCTGAAAAAGTTGCAAGTTTTCCCCCATGCACTGATGGTCACCTCGCAGATGATGGAACAACCAGGCCCTGGCAACACCACCTTAAATGGCAGTGATAGTCAGCTGCTGCAGTTGGATCAAACATGCAACAGACACAGATGTTCTGAGCTCATAATACCACACTAAGATGTATATCAGAGTTCTGGAAGCTGTCTCTGACTTTGGAAAGCATTAACACTGGTATTACACTTCAGGAACAAAGCAAGGCAAAACACCTTGTCAGGCACAGACAAGCTTAGAAAGCAATGTTGTTAAAATATATGTTAACTTACCTTAGGCATCTGTTTGCAAGACATGTATCAAATTTGCTGTACATCACTACCATTATTCTTGTGCAGGTACCAAACCTACAAGCCATGAGGAACATACTGGTGCATTTTTTTTTCATGTGCTGATTCATGCATTAAAATGCTGAATGCACACAATACCTCTCAGAAATTCTTACCTGGCCAGTGTTTGCCTCCCTACCCCAGCCATAGCCCAGAGACACAACCCAGAGCAGGGCACATGGGGGTACTGGATGAAATCTGCGTGATCAGATTGCTAATGCTTCTCCTTTCCAGACAGTATCTGAGTTGCAGAGTGCCCACCTAGATTTTGGTTACTTATCTGTGCAGAACTACTCTTCTGCCCACACAACCTCTGTGCAACAAAGGATTTGAATTTCTACTTATTTCTTCTTAAGCCTTTCTCTGTCGGATACTCCTTTTTCATCACTGTCCACACTCCAACCCTACCAGATGGCATATTTATGCTCACAATTGCAGCATCACTGCAGATCACTCTCTTTTTTTTTTTGTTTATAAATACCACTTCTCTCCAGCATGGCTACATGCCGTGGTATTGACCATGGTATTGACCATGTCCACCACAACACAGAAATTTGCCACAGAGCAAAATTCTTCTCAAGTGTTTATTTTCAGGAAGATGTTTGACAAAGGATGATCAAAACATCATTTCTGCTCTTAGCATCCACTAACAAAGCTTTGCCAATACCACAAAATATTTTGGGTGTCAAACAATTATTTTAAGTCTAGCCCTGCCTGATTTCTGTTTTCAGTGAGGTATCACTGGGTGAGAAAGCCAGATGGAAAAAACAAGCAGAGGAGCTGTTCCGATTTTCCCCTGCCCCGCACCATTTCTCCCTTATTTTGTGCCTTATAATTCAAGGAAATTAGAAAATTACACTTAGGCACCTACTTTATATTCTGGGGGTATTCTTGCTCCAAATCCAAAGGCTGGGAACATTTTGTCACTGGAAAAGAATGAAAAAAATATAAGAATACCCACAGAGAAATGCATGTTGTTACAATAAACATTTATGCCTCTGTATGCATTAATGAGAAATACAAAGCAGCCCAGAAATGGCTTTTAAGTCAAGTGATGGCAGACTGGAAGGGTACTGGATTGAAGAAGTAGGGTTGTGTGCTGAACAGACAGGGGGGAGTGTTATGGAAGATTTTTCAGGTGAGGTCCTAGTATTTTTGGGCAGTTAAAATCACTTGGAGAATACTGAGAGATCAGATGTCTTGCGCATCTCCCACAAATGCAATAACAAGTCTGTATTACCCACTCTTTTGCATTACCTGGCTGAAGCAAGAGAGCTTGTTGACTGAACAGCCTGTAACAACATTTATTTCATATAAATATGGATGTGCTGCCCCAGCTCAGAAAATGGGTCTAGCAAAGATATGACTCAGATTAAAAGTGTTTACAAATTTGGGTTCTTACAGTTGTCCAGTTGCTCAAAAGGGAGTACCTAAAATATCTGGAAGGGGCACTTTCATGCTCCCAAACCTCCAGGTTCTGTAAAGTTTTTCACATGAGTCTTTAGTAGTTCCACTAAAACACGAGATTATTTTACTTGGGCATAGATTGACAGATAACCTGCCAAAATGCCTTGGCGTGGTCAGTTTGCTTTCAGACATTACAGTGAGGTTATTGTACCCCAGTTAGATCTGCAAGAGAAAAAATACCTGATTCAGAGAACCTGGAAACTTCAAGGCTGTTAACACCCTTTCAGAAATGCAATAATGTCTCACACAGCCCACATGCTGTCAAGCTGCCTCTTCCCAGATGGCAAAGTGGAAAACAAGCTGCAAGGAATGTCTTGTCCCTGAGTCAGCAAAGCACTTGATCACACACTTGAGGTTAACAATTCACTCAAACATATGCTTAATTCTAGACACATCCTGAAGTCTCACTGATGTCACTGAACTGTACTCCAGTCCTCTGATGAATCAGACTAGGTTTATCCTAGTCTACTTACAGAGTTTCACGGCCTCTGGAAAAGTTGAGTTCCAACTACCATGATTGGAACTTTTAAAAATTCCCAGGAGAGACCAGCATCTTCGATTTTTTTGGTGTAGTTCAAGAGATGGCCACTCTAAGTATCAACTGAATAATTCAGATCCCAGACATACTCCAAAAAGATAATAGCACCCATTAAAGCTGCTCGGTTCTTTTGTCTGGCATAGGCTCTTAAAGGCACCACAATATTTCTGATACAACCTAAAGAAAAACTGAAGAGCTTAAAAATAAGCAGAACTGTGTCCCCTCTGCTGCATAAATCTTGTGAGCACAGTTCTGTGTGCCATATGTTACACCATGTGACAATGGATCTTGGAAAGGAAGACTGACATCATTTGCATGGTAATGAAACATTTTTTCCCCAGGAGATGTCAGAAACGAAGTAGCTGCTGACATTCGATGCTAACCACCTGCTGATAGCATTCTCTTTGATTAAACACTTCTGGAAGCGGGGAAAGCCCTTACAAATGCATGCAGAGAATTCAGGTGCACACTTTGAGAGCAAGAAATAAGAAACCATTAGAAAAGAATCCAAGGGGGGAAAAAAATCTTGTTTTACATCAATGATTAAGCATGGCTGGATTAGAAAATCAAACACTGTGGAGCTGCAGTTAATTGATTTGGGGCAAGAACAAACACAGACTAAAAAAGAATTTTATTTAGAATTTTACTTAGGTAGAACATAGGCATCTAAGTTCAATGTTGGCAGCATTATACAACTGGGAGAAGGCTAAACCCATCCAGTGCCTGCATTTCTACTGCAACGTTTCTGGAGTGTAAACAAGTGCAGGCACTCTTGTATCTACAGCTCCATCTTCTGCTCTGCAGCAATTCAGAGACAGCAGTAAGTCATAGCTCCTGCAGAATGGATTCTCCTTCTGGTGGCGAGGCTCCCACATTCCCAGTCACACAGTGGCGCAGCCCCCACTGTTATTCTGCACCCAGAATACCTTACCTCCACAGTCAGGACACTTGTCTTTATGTCTGAACCTCCCACATCTCCTTTTTGAGTAAGTGCAACCATTACATTGATCATGTACACCCTCAGGATGGGGCTCCACATGGCTGCTTTTTAAAGGGAAGGACATGAACTGTAGAGAGGAGGAGTATCCTGGGGTCTTCTCCTGTGCTTAGTACTTTCTGTTGCCTCACCCAGAATAGCTCCACACTCTCATTAGGTAGCTCACCAGAATTTAGGTCCATACCTCTGGTAATCTGATTCAAGGTGCTGGGACCAAGAAATTAACTCTCACGTGCTACTGGAGCTTGATTTTTAAGGTAAGAAGGGAACCTTTTGACAGTCATGACATCTCTTACATTAGAAAAGATCACCATGTTATCCCCTGATCACACATCAAAAATTGCAGGTGATAGCTTTCAGAATAAAAATAAATCTAAATGTATGGAATACTTTTCCTGCTATCACACAAAACAAGTGTTTAGCTAATATCGGCCTCACTCTCTAAAGTGAGCAGTTTAATGGCTTAGTGATATTTTACAATAAAACCCCCTCTACTCTTCCCATCCACTTTTCACTTTATTGTATGAGAAAAAAATCCACCAGCTGAGCCTGCTGCCCTCATTCTGCTCGTCCTGCACTACTGAGACACAGCAGGGAAAAAGTGACCCAGAAGGGCAGACAAGAACTCTCTCGCTTCCAGGATAATCCCTTATGATATAGAGGTGTGAGAGAGCTGCTCTAAAAGACCCAGGGCTATCATGGCAGCATGCAGAAGAAAGCAGAGCAGCTTCCAGGCTTCTGGAAGCTATGTCAAGGGCTAGGCCATCCAGGGACTTAAACTACAGTCAGAAAATGAAAAGAAGGTTTTCTCCTGCCTCAGGGGTGAATCACATGCACCAGAGACTGCAGCCCTGTTTTCTAGCCTGGCATTTCCTAGCCAGGAGGAAAGGGATCTGCTCTAATGACTTTTCTTCCTTTGTAATTTAAACTCACTCAAAAGAAGGAAAGTGAGAACCAGTTTTCTTTTCCTTCGTATTGCTTGCTCAGACATTTGGGTGTCGTTTACAGCAGGAAATAGGCCTGTGACCCTGGCTGAAGCAACGGGACGTGGCCATAGGCATGATCTGTGAGCACCCTCCCTGGTGCAGCGCTGGCTCCTGCCAGCCAGCACCCCCAGAGACCCCCAGGGACAGTGCTGGGTCCAGCTGTGCCTGACACTGCTCCCAGATGCAGTTTGGGCATCACTGGTTTGTGCTGGGAGGAAGAAAGCTGAGACACAAGGACATGGGCAGTGTCATGTCCTCGGCCTCGGGCAACCTCAGGATCTGTGACTTGTTTTGTTGAAAGCTAGCCAGAGAGTCCTTGGCACATGCAAGGAAACTGCCTGCACTGTCCTGCTGGAGGCAGACTGCTAAAGGGAAAGGACAGGAGAGAAACATGGAACTGGAAAAACAAGCTGGTTCTATAGAACATCAAACTTACGGTATCAAGTAAGAAAAAGAGGACTGTGACGTGGCAGAATCTTTACAAAATTACTCTGTCATGTCTACTTCACCTTTTGCATTTTCTTTTTTTTACATAGGTTCTCTTGAAAATTTAAACACAGCATAACTTCCAAAAAGCTGAGGTACTTGACATGAAGATCAAAAAAGCAAAAGCATCAGACTCTGACTTTTATACTTGGTTATTTAAGGACCATGAGTAGTCATACAATCATAGATGTATATGGTTTCTGGTGCTTTTCCAGTCAAACAGGCATATATTACTGAAAGATACCCAAGACTGAGCATATCTCTTATACACTAAAAGAAAAATCAGGGAGAGGGTTCAGGTTCAGTGTTCATATTGATAAATGTAAATGAATGCACACAGAAATTAATTGTCAGGGCTCCAAGACTGCAGTCTTCTGAACAGAAATACAACCAGTTAGAAAAAAGTCCCTCAGTGACCTCAACTATAACATAACACATAGCAGAAAATAATATCTGAAAATATCCCATATTGTCCTTTTGGGACATTTCTCAGTTTTAGACACCCATTCTTCAAACTATCTAGTTGAAACAGAGCAAGAGCAATGACAAATCAAAACACTAACAGGGGCAGAGAGAAGAGAGATTTCAGTGAGCTGTACTGCACATAAAGAAAAAGAGATGAATAGAGGTAATACTAAGGTTTTGTAAATTGGTAAAAGTGATACAGATAATGATCCTGTTTTCTATTTCACTAGGAAGCCTAGTGCTACTGGGAGGAAAGAAATATGCTTATAATAAAGAGACAAAATAAAGAACATTTCAAAATCTTGTCTCATTAACCACTGGTGCCCTCTGACATGTAGTATCATTGAAACCAGGATATTACATTTATTCTGAAAAGGATTTGCTATTCCTAGTAATGAGAAGGAGAAAATTCTTCCACTAGGTAAAATTAATTAGTCAGACATTAGAGACATTTTGCAACCTCCTCAGAAGCCTCAGGGACAGACGATGCTTGCGATACTCACCAGTGCATCAATACCTGTGTTCAAAAAGGTTGCCAGGACTATGGTCTCTGAAAATCAGTTCCTTTAAAAATCGAAATTTGGAATCTGAGTTCTTAATTGTATGGAGAAAAAAGGCCTAAGCCATTCTATATTACTTCTGAATTTATTAATTCTGAAAGATTAACTCTTAGCTAGCCACTTACACAGCTTGTTTGGGACTAATTTCACTGGTTCCCATGAAAGCCCTGTGGTATGTAGCTATAGTTGTGCTAAAGTTTATCCTCCTGAAGTCAATGCAGCATTTGTATGGATGCTACTTGGCTGACCTTGGAGACCATCAGCATGAAAACCTGCTCACTTTATGCTAGAACAATACAGTAGCACAAACAGTACTAATGCAGTGAATGGGGGAAAAGGAAAAAACATGGAGTGAGGAGAGAGAAACACAAAGAGCCCATTTTTAGTTGCAAATACCTGAGAATCTTAAATTTACGGGTTGCAAGGAGAATACCTGACTAGAAATCCTGGATATTAAGCTGTCTTGTAATTTTGGTCTTGGATCAGATCAGAATTGCCAGGGAGGTATTTTGAAAGTACTGGATGCAGCAAAATCAATTATTATGCCTTTCACTTTCAATTCCAGTCTTAAAAGAATAAACTGTGGATCTGCTCTGCTTCACATCATGATGAAATCAGATAATTTTCCTCCAGTAGAAAGGAATTTCAAATCGACAGAATTAAAAAGGGAAGTGTGTGTTACACATGTAATTGAAGAAAGTGTGAATGTGAGGAGAGAAAGAAGGAGGGGAAAAGGGCATGGAAAGAGAAAGGGGGAGAACACAGAGGAAAAGGGAAAGGAAAAGATAGAAAACAGCAAATGCCACAAACCAAGTAGAATTATCTCTAAACTCAATTAAAATTGTAATCTTTCATGGTCAGGGAGTGAACTGGAAGGATATGAGCTGAATTAAGTCTTTCTTTTCTAAAGCATATGAATGAATCATGTTTCTGAGTATATTATTTAGTACTTATCTGAGAAGGGCTTGATGCCAGCAAATTCTGAATCATAACAGCTTACAGGGATTAACAGCAGTTCCGAAGAAAATACAGAAATTATTTGAAATATTTAAACATTTTCAGCTCCCGCTTTGCAAGCAGAGCTGGGTAAATAAAGGAGAAGATCTGGCATGGGGGTTGGAACTAGATGATCTTTAAGGTCCCTTTCAACCCAAGTCATTCTATGATTCTATGGTCAAATAGGGCTAAATAAAACCATTTCAGTGGAAGGGACCAGAGTCCCTCCATTTCACCACTTGCAGTCTTGCACAGCCACCTGTGCTCCTCCAGGATGCAGAGCCAGGCTGTGGTCCAGCTCTCAGCCTGCCCCAGTCAGAGTCAGAAAGACCACAAGAGTTCAGCAGTAGCAATGTTTTCACCCACTAATCTGTATTCTTCCCTAAGGGATTGCTGCTCTGTCACCCCATATTCACTGTGTGGTTATGTCTGGTTCGATACAACCACATCTCTGGTTTCGGCCAGGTTACTGCCTGTTTCATCAAACTTGCTCTGTGCCTAACACAGCTTGGCATTCAGTCCATAATGCACAGTGATTTCTCATGGAGTAGCAAGGACGAGCTGATTATCATACATCTTGATCACAAAAGAGAGCTGGGAGCATGTAAATCAGTGGTAAATCACTGCATCAGTACATCGTTTGGGCTGTCGTAGAGACGCTACGTAATCTGGTGCAAAATCCTGACACTAAAATTCACTCACTATCTTTAATTACAGCTCTCAGACACCTTAGGGGAGCTGGAATCTGCTGAATACTGAGAAATAGCTACTGTCATGTAATTGCATTTCAAAAATATGAAGCAATGCCTGTCTCACCTGCGGGGGAAGTAGATAATGAAGCAGGGGAATACAAATTCCCTGAGGCTAACCACCAAAGGGCATCAACTCATGAAATAACTAACAAAGCCAAATCCAGGTACAATGGATTTAAACTTCCCTTGTTAACATTAAAAGAATTCCACAAGAAGCTCTGCAGGGTAAAAATATCAAGTAAACTCAGAAACTCCTAGGCTGGGGAAAAGTAAATACACACAGAAAAAAAAAAGTCATTAGAGCTTGAGGGAGGAGTAGGTTAAGCAAAAGGAAATGGCAGTGAGATCTATCACTTGCTAGAAGGATAGCCTAATAAAATAACATACTCAGGAAGGTGAGACAAAATGTCAAGCTTCCCTGCAAGATAACAAATAAATTGCAGTGACCTGATTTATGCCTACATGAATGACCCAATTTAGTAAAATGCATCTTGAAAAAGAAATGAGACTCTACAACTGGGAATAAACCAGGAAAGGATGTGCTGCAAGACACTGCAGTGAGTTGTCTTTACCTTCTCAAACCATGCAGTTTTCAGTCAGTCTTGTATTTTAAGGGGTTTCACATATGTCCCCACAGCCTCCATAACCCTAACTCTATATATAGTGATTCGGCTTATCTGTGGGATTATATATAGAAAGCTGTACCATCACTGAAAAGGTAATTCTCACACAAACTCTAATCTCAGATATTTAAAACTCGACATGTCTTGAAGGCAACACTGCAGGTGGGAGGCTGAACTCCATCATTTAAGGTACAGGTTGTGAAGAACCCCAGACTGAACAGTGAGGGGGCCCTGCCCTCCTGAACCACGACTGTGGCTTACAGTGTGTACTGCACTAAGCAACACAGGAACAAAAGCTTTGCCACCACATATGCAAATAATTCTGCCCTTTTTTACAAATTACATTGAAAAGGGTTGGTCAGAGATCTTCCTCTGCAAGAGTTTTATATCAGAAAATATCTATCCATAAGGTGTATGCTGGGAAGAGGGAAATAGAGGACCCCATTGCAATGTATATATACAGAGAGTTGCTGGGAGAAGAATTTCTCATCAAATGCTCTCAAGATACAAATGAACTTTCTAGGATGAGCAGGGTAAAACCTTTATAGAGATTATACAGTGACATAATGTGATCAAATAGACTGTTGATGTACTTTTCCCAAAATTGGAATGACACTAAGTCAAAATGAACACTGACAAAATTAGTTAGAGTAATGCCATAATTGAAGTATACTGATGACTAAACATTCAGCTAGGCAGCACTGAATATGCAGGAGCAAATGGGCTACTATCTTCTGTTCATCTGATAATTTGGAATCTCTGACCAAAGTTAATTTCATAATAATTGGGAGGCAATACTAAGACAGTCAATGCAACCTAATTCACAAGAATTGCCTAGCCTTAACTGAGAGCAATGGGACCCACAAACCTCTTAAGGTCAACTCAGACATGGTGTTCATTCACCCCACAGATGAGTTTCCAAATGTGAATAATTTGCTTCTCAGCTATATGCTAATATAATGGAGTAGATGACCAAACTAGTTATATACTTAAAAATGCAAGGAGGAAAGTCATACTTCGGAAATTGTGGAAATGCTTGCATAGACTAAAGATGTAGTAGATCAGCATCAAATGACATCAATGAAAATGACAACAGCAATTACTCCTTTACTTATGCTTATTTACTTATACTTCACACAGATGCTTAGTCTCTACAATAGCATTAGGTGGAATGCAATTTTTGCAGGGTTTTATACTTCACATAATTTTCTTCAGAAAGGAATTTTGACAAGAGAAATCCCTACACCGTTGTAGAAAACTGTCAAGTACTGCACTGACCAATGCTCTTCAGAGGAGATTTCAAGCTGAGTTGAGAAATAGTAAAGACTGCATGGAAAAGAGATGTAGAAGGTTCAGATTTTGAGGTATTTACCCGCTGACAGAATGTAGCAGAGGCCAGAAAAGCATTTGAAAGAAGCTGCAGCTAAGCAGTTTCTTAACAAAAGAAACTTGGAAGTGACTGCTCGTGACTGAGTTCCTGGGATTAAAGACACAAAGAAGACAGAAAAATGAAAACTCAGAATTGGAAAAGGCAGAGCTGTAAGAATTGACAGGATCTGCCCAGATAGAGGGCCTGCATAAATGTGTATAAATGTGTGTGTGTGTGTATAAATACATGCACACACACATGCATTTCTCTATGTATGTACATTTGCAAAAAAAGCCATTATGAAGTCATCTTCCCAACACAGTTGGTGTATGAGACTCATTCTCCTGTACTGACTCTTGGGATAAAAAGTGGTGATTGTGGAAACCCCTATGTGGCAGCAGTCTAAAAATGACCAGTTCTGCAAGGGCAAATACTGAACATATGTTTGTATTTATTGTGTAATTGTGCCAGTCTAGGTCCTCAGCTATTAAATACAAGGATTTTCACTCCAGTTTGATGATGGAAACTCTTAGTGATTCCTTTTTGCCAGTGCAGTTCTAGACCTGGGTTATCCAAACACTTCAGAATATGTTTACCCACACCTGAGCTTACTGACAAACATAAACTACAAGTCTTTCTGTATAGGTTACTGTTTGTCTATTTTTCTTTTGTTGTATGTCCATGCAGATTAAGTCCTATTAAAGCACTAAATGAAAAGATTCGTGTCTTTTCCTTCAAGATTTTTAAACTTGTTTAGATATGCTAATCAGCTTTTTTGCTAAACAGCCTCCAGAAAGGTTGTTTCTGTAATTAAAGTGATAAAGAGAGATGCTTAATAATTAAGCATATTTTTATTTATTGATCTGCATGAGCAGATAAAATTTTAACATCTACAGTTCTATGGAGGGAGTTAATGAAATATTTAATGTCACATATAATGCCAGTTATTCTAGGCATCATTCTTTCACCCCAGTTTTAATGAACTGCTATTAAACTACTATCACAATCAAAGCAAGGTTCTGTTTTTCTCTTTGTGTCTGGCAATATTACCTCAAGGTATTTAAGACAGATCCTTCCAGTCGAGGTAACTTTCTGAGTCTTCATCCACAAACCCAGACAGAGCTCAGGATGAAGTGACCCATTAGATGATTCTTGGGGATAAGGCTCTGATTACTAAAGCAAGGTGTAAACTCTGGGATCTCTCTCCACTTAAAGCCTTAATTTAAACCACAGTATTTAAGCACGGACCGATATCTGTATTTGGGACTAATAGCACTGATTTATATATGACTTCCATAACATGTCCCGTGTTACACATCCCTTGTCCTCTTTCTCCTCCCTAACTGCCCTCTGCTGGTGTCTCAGGAAAAGTATTTCTGGGACAGTTGGAGCTTTTATCAGGCTTATATTTTTTTCACTTCTTAGTTCTACACAGAAAGGGACATGACGGGCTGGGAACCCCGGTCCCTTTATTTTCTCCTTTCATTTTTTTCCCTTCTAAATTTTCAAGTGGAATTTACAGGGAAGGAAGGGCTTATATACAGTTTTGAATCATAGTGAACATAATTGCTCAGGCCTCAAATATGAAAAAGAAAACATAAAGAGCAATTTTTGCATTTACTTTTGCATTTGCTGCAATTCATTGTTTGCCGAAGGTAATGATGCAACTCAGACTGACTTCAGGAGTTTCATGTCTTTTGTGGAATGTGGCCTGGTTTCTAAATTTTCACTCTTAAGTATTTTGTAGAGATCTAAACATAAATAATTTCTGCCCTTTGCAGGAATAATATACTCTTTGCTCATTAGTGCCCTTTGGGGAGGTTGCTAGTCAGGTATGTTTTACACAAGCAGTTTATTTGTTAACATACGATCTCAGTGTGAATGTCACTTTCAAGGAGCTACTTGAGGATTTAGAGCAAAGGAGACTATTTGCCTCAATTAAAAGAAAACATTAGTGCCAGGAAACAGAATTTATCTTCCATGTGTTTCAAGGGTTCTTGAA
The DNA here is from genome assembly GCA_013397915.1 of Daphoenositta chrysoptera. NCBI lineage: Eukaryota > Metazoa > Chordata > Aves > Passeriformes > Daphoenositta > Daphoenositta chrysoptera. Next base: position 1,712,177 of record VZRO01000214.1, read on the forward strand.
ACTGAAGAAAAATCTGCAGTATCTTTTAGAGTGAATAAACAGAGAGATTTAAAATAATTAAGAACTAAGACTATTTTGAAATAGATTTTGAATATAATGAAGATCAATTTGACAGGATTTTACAAGACTATGTGGTCAAATATATGGAGTCATTGAGTGAGTGCTTAGATAAGAATGGGGATGGCCCATCAAGAATGGGAAGTTCCACAAATATCCAGTGCAGTAAATGCTTAAAAGCATTTGATAAAGTACATCTAACCTTTGTCATTTCAATAAATGAGTATTGATTTGACCACAAAAAAGCTGATTCTCTTACATGTTTGTGAATACTTTTTATTAATCCAATGAAGAACTCTGTATGCACAAACATAAAAGTATGTGTAGAAAAAAAATCATAAAAATCATCCAGGTATGTGTAGAAAAAAAATCATAAAAATCATCCAGGTAAATGGGAGGCATTGGACATTTGGGTGTGAGGCAAACAATTAACAATAAAATTCAAATTCGGTAAAACTCTTAATTCCATTTTAGTGCCATCTATACTTTGCATAAAACCTCAGGATTTGCTTGAGTCAGACTGAATTCAATGGGATTAGATAATAAGCTCTATTGTCTAGCTGATTCAGAACAGAAGTTTTAATGCAAAGATAAATATTTAATGTAATATAATGAGATTCTTAATAAGCAGAAGCAAAAGGAAAACTACTAACTGCAGAAATCAGATTTAAAAGTGAGGAGCAGATTTGCAAGTCCTGCCATGGGCTTCACTCACAATAACGTCATTAAAACCTGCAATAATGTAAGATCATTTAGGAAGTATTTCAGCCTTTAGCATTGCGTACAAGTAAAACATTTATCCTTACAAACAAGCTATTTACAGTCCAATTCCACCCCATTTTTCCTTTGATAGAAACAGCAATCACTGCAGAATGAAAGATGAGCCACACTCATGGCTACTCGCTTGTATTCCAGCACCACTAAAACAAATCATTAAGATCAAAGCACCAGCCATTTTAATAAACTGTGTGCACTGTTGTTATTGTGACTTATGGCTTTGCTCTGCAAAGAGGGAAGATATAAAACAGCACAAAAGAGAAATCAATTTTTTTTTTACTGAATGGTTCAGTATTAATAATAAATATTGTACACTGTATATACAGTCAGTATTAATAATAAATATTGTACACTGTATATATAGTACCTTTATGTTACATGCTTACCTAGATATTAGCACACAGGCGAGTAGAACTCTAGTTTTATATGCAAAGAGGTAGTTCAGGTCCTGACTTGCAGTCAGGACATGGCCAGACCTTATGCTGGGACAAAAGGGGAAAGCAAATGTTCCCTGATTCCCCAGTTTAGCCATAGGTTTGTCTGGCTTCCAAAATGGTGCTGTTCCATGCCAAGCAGGGGGCAGTTTTATGATAGAAATTGAAAAGCATTTGGGGAAGAGCTGCCACCCAGAACAGGACACTTTAAAAATTATTATATAACTTTAGAGAGCTTCATGACTTTAATAAGATTTTAGTCAGAGATCTTTTATTTCAATTGATGAATGAGTGTGCCTTTCCTCATATCTGCATATTCAACCAACAAAGACACCTGCCACCCACTTTCACCTTTGAAAACAGCATTCCCTTGAAGGGGTGTCCACCAGGCTCCAAAACAAATGGGTGGCCAAAACCATTGTTCAGAGGTGTTGAAGGTTAGAAGCCCTAAGCCAGCACAGAGAATTGGGTTTAACCCCATCTGCCTTAAGTAAACTTGCTAACTCATTGTGCAAAACATGTAGAGGGAATATACACATAGTGATATTCACATATATATACACAGTAGTGATCAACTGATTTTTCAGGATCCTGGCTAGGCTGGTATTGCTGGTCACCAGAAATCATTTTATTTGACTTCTGATACAGAGAACTCAATACAGAAAATACTGAGGTAAAAAATAAACATGACATGGTGCAGAAGCAGATCTTTTAATATTAAGCACTTCAGTGCCCAATGATTTTTCATAATTTTCACCTGTTTCTCTATGCTAGAAGAACATTGAGTAGACTTGCACAATTTCAAGGTAAAATAATACCAGTGATGTAACTCTTAGTATAAAAGACAGATTCTGAAAATGTTTAAACAGAAAGACGTATTTCTCACTTATTACTTTATGAGGTTATTTTTAAACATTCATGAGTCATTTATCTTAAAACAAATTCTTCTCCATGAAGCTGTCAGCTTATTATTAAGTTTTTAATGTGTTTTCCCCTTTCCAGTATTTCTAACTACATTTTTGAACTAATTCCTTAAAACTAATGAATGTTTCTCCTTCCTTTATGATCCACTGCTGCTGTTGCTTAGCCACTGGTTATATCACCTACACACTCTATCTCCTCTCTTATGAAAAACATTGTTATAGCCTGAAAAAATTCCACCATATAGATAAAATATTAAGTATTTTGTGCAGGTGAATAGCTCTTCCATTTCCCTTATCATTATCAGATTGGCCTATTCCTACAGGACTGCAGCAATTCTACAATCAGGATAATAATCAATGTCTCTCTCTCGTTCTCTGAATATTGCTGATAAAAGAACGAATCTTATTCTTTCACGCTTAACTATGCAAAACAGCGCTACTCATTTAACTGTTTCAGGAATCTCTGAACCATACGGATAAATGTGCTTTTGGATGAGCAGGGTTTATTCCACTGTGCCAAGGGATGTGAGGTAACACTTAATTTGGAGCATTAATTACTTACAGATGATTATGTTAGGCTGATATGTACCTAGACTATGAGTAGATTTGGCTTGATCGACCGACCTAGCTAGAGTTTCTAAAAGAAGATTTTGCATTTTGAGTTTAGTCTCTCTATGTATTACTTGCCAATCCAATTCCTCCCAAAATAAATATAAATTTGAATATTTCTAATGAAAGAAGTATTTTCATTATTAACCACATGGGGATTTTTTTGCAATTTAAAAAAGCAGTCTGCTGGGATATACATAGCAAAAATACTTAGAATTCTACAGTTCTGCTATTGGAATGCAAAAGGTATTGCAAGCAACAGATTTTATTTTACTCATCTACTCTCTCATTTGCTGCAAATATATTAATCCTGAGACTGAGCTAAAACCATTCCATTTTCCTTGGTTTGGATTGAAATCAGCCAGTTCTGCCTATTGGAGATAATGGATGGGTTCAAACTATAAAACTTCAAGGAAGAGCACTGCCACTGTGTGATATTGTATTCTGATTTTAGTAAACACATGCCCCCAAGCAAATGATGACACTCTGGCTCTAAACAGCCCTTAGGTTCAGCAAGTTCATTTCTTTTCACCCCTAGTTTATCGTAATCTAGAAACAGATGTCCTGGTCCATTATCTGAAGCATGACTGGACTCACTGGAGCAGTTATGGATCTATGCCACATTTCAGATTTTTACTGAATTTCTATTTTTTTAAAGTGTATACACAGACGATTTGCTTTGTAGGTTATATTTGCTCATATATACAAAGGCTGTAACTTAGCACAATAAAGGTCTATACAGAACCTGTAGATCATTTTGTGTGAAGGTTTGCTCCGCCTAATTTATTTCCTTTTTTCTTGAAAAATTTTAAATTCTCATTTCTGATTTGCTGGATTCAAAATGTGCAAGTATAAAGAAAAGGTTCTCACCTGATATTTTGATCAGAAAGTAGTGACCATGTTGAATCAACTTGTCCATGGCAATATATTCATAGTGTCACAACTTGAGAACATGTACAGGTCAAACACATGCCCAAAAGGTGACATTTCCATGGGAAAACCAACTGCCTTTTGTTCAGCCCTAGTTCATAGCTCATAGACCCTCAGTTGTGCTGATTAGCATCAATAGGCATTTTCTGCAGCACAATAGAACAAAATGATGCTGATGATTTCATTTAAAAAATAACTGGCTATTATTTTTTGTACTGATTGAAATATACTTATTGAGAGAAGAATCCTGATTTGGATTAATATTTCCATATAGACGGGACTGTGCCACTTAACTATTTAATTTTCTTTAAAAATACACCTTAAGTGATAAAATAAAAAATTCTATGTTCATAAACCAGCCCTTTTTTACTCTTTTCCCTGTTTTTTGGAGTTTATTAATCCTCTGAATTATTGCCAGTAATTATTAAGTTACTGCATAATTACTGGGGAATTATCAGCTCACTTAAAATAAAATAAAATATTAATTTTCTTAGACTCCTTGACTAAATCTGATCATCAAATTCTTACAGAACTCGTATCACAGCAGTACTTTTGTCATTCTTTGAGAAGACATTTCATTACCATGCAAATGGAAGTGCCTCTGAGCAGGCTAATTGGTATATGCAACATGTAATGTGCAAACCATAGTCTAAAGTCACTACAGAAAGTATAATTCAAATTTGACTAGAAATACCATTGTTTCCTTGAGATCTGGTATTTACATATGGCAAAGTGGTGAGTGGATATCTCTCATATGTGCAAATATTAGAAAGAATAGCTGTGTAAGATACTGTATCCCACTACCAGAGAAAGAACACTTAAAGGAAATGCACTTGGTAATTAGAGTAATAATAGGCAATTAATTTGATAGAATCAGGCAGCCTATTTGAAAGCAACAGAAGTACATAATGTAATCAAAGCATATTTGGTTCAATTACCTGCATTTGTTTATTTATTTAAAGGCATGTTGTATATACACACTATCACTAGCTTTTAACATTTATTTTAGAAGAGAGTGCAATATTCAACAGGCCAGGAGAGCACTGGAAAAGACCATGGGTTTACTTCTAAGAACAGACAGTGTGAATAAGCAGTTAAGGCAACTACAAATTCAGTTTCAAACACAACTTCTCAGGAACACTGTTCAGTAGAATGGGACACAAACAGACTCCCAAGTGCATCAGAAAGGATGCTGCCAGCATCTGCGAAACCGGCTCCAAGTTGTTCATCTTGAACACGAGAAAAATCCACTCTAACATGTAATTTTAACATGTGAACATAAACCTAAAACTTAACACACAAATCAGCCAAACAGCCAAGAACTGTGACTTTCTTTATCATGAAACTAATCTAAACCCAGTGTCACTCTCAGCAGCAGGTTAAGGTAGGCTGATCTTTCTGACGTGCAGTCATTCCTCTTAAGTGCCTAAACACGGAGCTTCTGCAGCCAGCCTCAGGCAGTCATTAATTTCACACTGTGAAAACACTCTCTAAAGACAACTCTGTAATCAAACGTGGCTATTTACCTGTCATAGTCTTGGCAAATCTCCCCAACAGCTACCAAAGCTTTCAGGTACTCATTGGGCTGATAGGGGTGGATGTAGTGCAGCGAGCAGCTGTTCCTGGGATCACCGTTCGATGCAGTGAAATCTATAGCTACCTGGAAAAGAAGAGAAGTCAATGTGTTGCAGAGCTCTTCTGAGCAGAAGTGTACCTACATCAACTATATATCTTTACCAGAAACAATTTGCTGCAGCAAAGAGACAGCAGCCTTAAAGCAAAGGTCATTTTACACTGTACTTAATCAAACTGGAATTAGCATTGTACTGGTAAATAAATGTAGAAGCAAATGACAGTTTATAAAATAAGAGATAGCAAAACTAAAATGGCATAATTAGGTAAAAAAATTACCTGCATTGCTATTCTGTGGGGAAAATTATGTTCTAATACAGATGAATCAAATTAACTATCTCTAGGTTCTCGTATTTAATTAAATTATTCCAGCTCAGGTGACATTCAGAACATAAAAGCTTCACAGCAAAAATGTCGGTAGAGAGTTACAAGTCCTACTAAAACTATAAATTAAAACTCCAATTAGGGACATTTCCTATCTATTTTAGTCCTTACTGTGGCTGTAGTAGTAGATATTGCTTGTCTGGTATTTTTTGTCTTCAAAATATCTAAGCATTAAATAATTAACCCTCCCAATTTCACAGTCAATAGCAAGCTTAAACATGAGCTGCAGGTTAAAAATAAAGCTTGAATCCTGCAAAGGTTTTTTGATTGTTGTTTTTGAAAAACCTTGGATAAGATTCTGGGAAGTAGTCAATGCAAAAGCAAGTATTAATGAATCATCTTAAAATTAATTTCTCCCTTTTAAAATGCTCTTTTTATATTTCTCACTGAAGGTAGGCTCTGGCATGCAACTTCCTTTGTCGTGGATCAGAAAGTCCTCTGCTGAATTTGTGATGCTGCTTTATAGGAATTCCTAAAAGGAGCAACAAGAATCCCAAGGATCTTACAGAGGGAACAAAGTCATTTATAAAATGTCCTTGTGTCCAATAACCTATTCCTCTAAAACACCCATTAACCTGAATATTCAATAGACAAATGCAGCAAGTTCAGATTTCAGTTTTACAGTGTAGCTGAAAGCTGGGAAAGGGTCTTGCTAAAAGCTGCAAAAAGCACTCTGAAGGCACAGCTTGCTTTTGCAAATGTTCAGCTTCCCCAGCTGCAGCCTCTGCTGGCACACAGAACACTACTGTATGCAGCTCTAAAATGAAAATGAAACATGACATTTTCCAGCTTCCTAAAAAAAATTACATAGCCCTTCTGAAACTTACTTCTTGTTGCTAAAAAGTAAAATAGAAATATCATTCTAGGTCAACCCAAACTGGCTTTTGTCCACTGGTTCTGATTTTCCACCTCTATCTTTTAGCTGAAGAAACTAACCTCTAGTAGGCCTGGAAATCCCTTCTTTGCCTTGATCATCTATGAACGCTGGCACCTCACCACATCCAGTCAGGAGAGAGATGAGTTTTTTGGCTTGCAAATAAGAGTAATCTTTCACCTCTGCTTCCTACTCACTGTTCAGGCACTGAAGCACAGATTTTGTTTTCCACATAGATCTTTTTCCAAAAATGGTCTCTGGATTTAACTTGAATAAATCAATGGAGAACCTCTCATGACTTCACTTGTAAGGGCACATAACTGAGGAACACTAGACATATTTAACTGAGGAAGAAAGCAACACTAGTGGTTTGTGAAACCCAAGATAAATCTATGGATGCTTCTATGGACTAGCTTAGTTTTGGGAAAATTATTTGTAAAAAATCCTATTCAAGGTATGCATATTTTCTTAAAAATAAGTATATTTTCTCTGATATTAATTCAAACTTAATTTGATTATACAAGGCACAAAAATGCCACTGTATGATAGGGAAATAAAGGGGATTCCTGTAAAACTGTTAAAACAGGTGTTTTTACCGATAATCCCAAAACACATTAACAAGACTTTAGTGACACATCAAACAGAACTGGACAAGCCTTCCCTCATGGCTGTTAGCCATGGCTAACTGCTTTGGAAATGAAAACAAGAATACAGAGTAGGATAAAGGAGTGGGTTTCATAAGCTTGGAAAAAAGCCTGTGGCTAGTGTTTGGGAAAGCAAAAAACACTTCCTGGAACAAGCTTCCTTTTGGAAATGGTCCTTGCGGTAGAGGTCTGCTGATAAGTAAAAAAAAATCCTCATTTCCTATGATGAAGAATTTATGAATATTTGTAGTTGGATGCAGTGTGCTTGAATTTGATCCAAATCTCTGTTTGACTCCCACAGGGAGGACTTATAAGAAAGATGACCGCTGAAAATTGCCATGATTCCAAAATAACAATGCAGAGCTCTGCTCCTTTAGCATTACTCAACAATACCAAGGTCTTGTGCAAATACATCAGATAAGGATTTGTTAAAATAAGTTAATATATGACAGAAGTTATGTTAATATCACAACTGAGCTTATCTTAGGGCAGCAAAGTAGGAATCTTTCTTACAGTGTGTACATTTGATCTTTATCAGTGTATCTTTAAATGTATCAGTTCCAATGTACCAGTCATCTTCCCTCAGCTAAATAAGAGCACAACAGAGCAATAACTACACTCAGTACCGGCTTATTTTTTTCCCTCAGACTCGTAAAAGGGTGATTTTCACTACACTCAAAACATCCTACATAGCTGGGACCTCCTGCTGGATCTGTCAGCAACAAATCAGGCTGCCCAATACCGTGACCTGCCTGAGAGAGCATCTGTCCAATATATCTTTCTATTACAGTTCCTTTTATGCATGTTACACATCCTTTCTGCTGTATTTCCTAAAGTGATGAAAATGTCTTCTGACTACAGACCCATTTGCACTGCCAACCGCTGAACATTTCTTCTGCAGCAGGGTACACTGTCTGATAAGAGATACAGTGTTTGGCAATAAGATGGACATAAAAATAGAGGGCTGGAATCAGCACTGTTGATCTCTATAGATGAAAGCTTCTTAATAACTGGTTTTAAAGTGAAGGAAAAGTTTACTTTCGTTTTTCAGAGACATTCTTTCTAACTACAAACCATGTTTCTACAATCAAGGTACAAAGCATCCCAAGAACACACAGCATGATGTTACCAAGACTTTAATTAGTGCCTTAAATTAGCAGATACATCATACTACAACTTTTTGTTATCAAATGTGTGTTTAGCATCCCAATTTCCCTCCCTCAGCAAGTGCCCTTTCAAATCACAATTGTATCATACTGCCTGTACACAGCATGAGCTCAACAGAAATGTCATTAATATTAGGACAATGACAACAACAATACACGTATCAGGAGAGTTTCAAGCAATCCCAAATCCACTGCAGTTAAAAAAATGGAAATCTGGGAAAGTCCAAGGAATAGGCCTCCTCTGTTTCAGTGGTCTGAATTAATCAGATTAGGACTATGTGAAGAGGAGATTATACGATGCCTGCAGAAAGCAAGGGAGAATGGAATATCTCCCCAGCAGGCTGCACCCTTTTGTTTCAGTGACCACTGAAGCATTCATTTTGGAAAACAACAACACATCTCACAACCAGTCTGTGCAATCATACTGAGGACTGGTGGAAGAAAATTGAAGGAAAATGCGTGGAGAGCCAGTTTGTGATGATGTTTAGGTAGAACCACTAGGCTCTAGGTGCAGAGAGCTACAGGTACAGAGACGTCACAGTGGCTTACCCTGGGTCCACACAGGTTGAAAACTGATAGTGATGAGTTTACACAATACTTTAACACAATACTTTATTTTACACAATACTTTATTGTTGAGGACAACAGTAATTCAGGGATCTCTGTGGTTCACAGTATAATGAATCTTCCATTTCCTTTATGCCCTCACTGCCCATCCTTGCAGATGAGCTTACTTAAGCTTTCTATTACCAATTGCTTTGTTTCATTTCAGTAAAATGAAATACAGTAAAATATAGTAGAAGAGATACTATCCACTTGAACCCATTTGCCCCACCACTTTCAAACTTGTGTTTCACAGCCTACTAATAGGAAACCTGTGACAAGTAAATAAAAGACAGGCACATTGCCATAACCCTTCCTTGCACTGATTAAGAACTCCCTCTTCCATTGGAAAACAGCTAGGAGGAATCAAAGAGAGTTTGAAAAGCACAGCTGTAACTTAACTTATTATGTAAATCCCTAGACACTTTCTAATGGTGGCAGTGCTCCTGTTGTGGGAAATGTATATTACTTGGTCTTTGCATGTGCCTACCCACATGCCCTCATTAGAAAAGGCTTTCAAACATTACATGAAGACATTAATATCTTTCTGATAATGACCTTGAACACATTTGATAATTGAGTTCTTCCAGTCATATTTTAGTGAGGAAATTTCAGAAAAGATAAATTAAAGGGGTTTTCAGTGATTTCCAAGTTTCAGACTTGAAGGAGAAATGTGCATGGCAGATACGTGGGGATAAAAGAAGTAGCTGGGTAAGGCAGAGAGGTAATGACACAGAATGCTTTATATGAGAGAAGACAACTATAAAGATCTTTGTCCACTGCAGAAGGTATTTCCTTCAAAACCAGAACAGAGTCCTCAGTTATGCAATGAGCTTGTGATGAGTACAGTCAAAGTCCATGTTTAAAACCTCAAAAAGCTGATCTGTATACAAGAAGACAATTCACTGCTGTCTATAGCTGCTGCTGGAACTTTCTGGTACAATAAAAAAATCTTTTTTTTTTTTGTCAAACATTTTTGGAAAATGAAGGCTTGTCTGGAAAATGTGAAATGGAACATGTCAGTAGCATCCAGTGTCTGATGAAGAGAGATATTAACTTGGTGCATTAGATTTTAGCCCTTTAGCTGGCATGAATTAGAAATCACATAAACCAGATTGGAACTGAGCCACAGTCCCTATTCCTATGCTATGGGAAAAACTGATATATCATATTACATTATATTAAGTATATTAATTTTTAGATACATGATACAAAAAAAGATCAAACCCACACACCATTAAATGTTTCTAAATTTATTAACTGGAAATGCAAAAACCAGTATTTCTGTTTATGAAGAGCCCTGCAAATCCTTTTACACCCTGTTACTTGAACTGAATAGCTTCTGACTACTCTAAATTAGAACTGTGTCCCCCTGTAGTGCCCTCTTACTTGTTAGCTATGGGTGAGATATGAAACACCAGCATCTACCCCAGGCTGACAGAGAAAAGTCCCTGGCTGGTTCTCTCTGTGTGTGGCTTTCTGTAAGGCACCGTTTCAGAGGAAACAACTTGCTTTAATGGAGGACTCGTTCTGGAAAGGAAGCCTGGCCCTTAATACATTTTGCACAAAGAACTTAATAATTTACCAAGGAATGGCATGTAAGAATCATTTCTCTGAAAGTAATGAATTGGTATCTAAGGGGATTCCCTTTCTTCAAAACAAGTTAGAGAAGTAAGACACTTACTGTAAACTGTATTTGGCAGCCTCCCATGATATAATCTAAGAAAGAATGCATCTTGTGTATCTGCAGACAAGAAAGCAAGACATTCAACTTAGCTGTGTACTGACAAAACATAAGAGAACTGCCTGAAAAAAGAACTGGAAGTAGGAGAGGGACGAACTGAAAATAAGGTAAAGGAAGAAACCATTAAAGACTGCTTGAGACAGAAAAAAAACTATAAACAGAAAAATTATCAAAATTCTTAACCTACAGAAAGGAAAATTCACATAAAAAGTAGAACCAACTTCTTCTCAGTGAGAAGTCAGTGAAAATTTTGCTGTTGGTTTAGGAGGAACAAGAGCAATTTTGTAGAAATAACAGAAGGATTAAAAGGGATACACACAAAGCTGGCAAGTCTTTATGTGTTAAGAGTTTAGTATCATCTTTTCCATTGTACAGCTCTAGGGAACTTGCAAGAGAAATGTAACGAGAGTTGAGGACAGTCAACTTACTTCTGAGATTCAAATCCTTGCCTTTACTTTTTGTAGGGGACAGTTTCCATTCCTATTCTACAGGCATTTCCACTTTGTTCCAAGCACCATTGAAATAGATCACTGAGATCTTAGTAAAGAAACAGACACAGCAAAACGTATATTTACCTTGCACTGGTTAAGGATGACAATGCCTGAGTTCTTGTAGTTCTTCTTCTTTGCTTTGTACTTGGGGTTAATGCATTCCCATTGTACCTGTGAAAAAATAGCAGTCACTCTCTGCAGGAAAATTTAATGTACAGATTGAATGATTAACAAAAACTGCACTGCCTGATTTCCACAGTTGACTAAATCATAACACATAATGGTGCACAGAGAGGAAAAAAATGAAAACAGAAAATGCAGAAAACAGTTAATAGAAAAAGGCCCAGGGCAAACATCAGTCTTTGAACATATACATGTGGACATGACACTAAGGGAGACATCCAGATTCATTTGCTGTCATCTTCCAGTCTTGTAGTTTCAGGTGTTACATAAGCAAGATTGAGGATCTTTTGAGATCATTTAAGAGGACAAAAAAAGAAGGAACTTAATACAAATGAAAATACTGGAGAGAACAACCTGATGCATTGTATTAACCACAAAATTGTTGTCACAGTAACACTGAGTTTTGTATTATACTCATGATTGGAAAAATTCTGGTCAGCAATCATCTCGCTTTCTCCTTTAAGTCTGATTGCAAAATAAAAAGTTAAGAAAATCAGTAAAACATTCACAAAGATGGAGCTAACCGCTGATAAATTTGAAATTTATCCCTAAGAATATATAAAAAACCCTTTTTAAATTCTTTTCATAGTTTTATTTACAGATAGTCAATTTTACAGCAAAACAGTCCTACCTTGTTACTGAAATACATCTTTTTGTTCTCATCATAACATCTCCCAGGTTCTTAATCATTTCCACTTGAAATGTTCTGCTTTTCTCTGGTTTCAGGCAGAGTGATAAGGCCAAGCTTTTAGACCCTCACCTCTAATGTCTACAATATTATTCATGCCTCTTACTGCAGGAGTAAAATGTACATTTGTACATGCAAGTGTCTACTGGCATTTGTATATACAGATGTTTATGTGTAATACATTGTTAATAAGGTTAATAACATGACTGTTTTCCTTCAGAGAGATGTTTCCAAGTGTGGGGACAAAACATGTGGTGCTGGGTAACAGAGAGAAATACAATTCCAAAAGGAACCAGAATGATCTATTATCTACAAATCTCTATTATGACATTTTGAAATGAAACATGTCTTAAGTGTTACAGTGTTTTGCCTACAATGAAAACCTTCCTAAGTGTTACAATAATTTATCTATAGTTAGGTACATACTTGATATATCCTAGCAAAGTGTTTGAGCACCGAAACCAACTTTTACTTTATACTCAGCCCCTGAAATTTCTTCGAGCTTCAAACCACTGCCTAACAGCAATTACTTGGATGTCTCTGAAGTATTCCAGGCTTAGAGATTTTGTCAAACATCAAAAAAAAGGAAGGCAAGACATACAGCTTTGGAGCAATATAAGACCAATTCTGCACAGGAGAGGAGGGGCATATTCATCACCATGAAATGGAGACAGGTGACAGAGTGAAGAGTGGGAAAAGACAAAAAGAAAGTGCCAACTGCAGGAAGCACATCTGCTTGCTCTCCCAACTAGCCTACAGCTCAGTTATTTGTCTTGTGAAACAAATTTTCCAACTGAGAAGACAGGCAGATACAGGCCCTCATGGTCAGGGGAAATCCTCCGTAAACATTTCATCTCTACTCAAGAGAAGCAGTCAGGCCCAAGAAATAAAAGCCCTTCTCTCCAAGCAAAGAGAGTGCTCTGTGACACAACACTGGAGATCAACAAGCTCATATTTGGGTCTGAGAGCAAGGCAAAAGCACTGCCCACTCCCATCTTGATAGGTTGCTGTCAGGCAAAATGGTTTAACACACAATTGTCTCCACACCTACTGGAAGCATTCCTACAGGGAAATCATACTGTCTGTATGTTATACATACACTTTAATATATCAAATAGAACGAAAAAATAGGAGACAGAATTTGTGTTCCTCCCTTTGACACTGAAATACACTGGAGAGGTCTAGTAGCTTTCCCCTCAACATCCAAGGTGAATCTCCTTAATTTTAGCATCCTCCAAAATGAATATTTTTTCAATGTACATACTTAAACAAGGTCTGACTTATATGAAGCCATATACTATGCACATAATTTCTCTCCTCAGGAAAGGATTATTTAAGCCTGAAAAGAAAATGTTCTTCATGGTATTCATTTATGGAAGAAGTTTACAATAAAGAAGGACCAAAGTGGCATAAAACATTACTTCAGGGGAGAAAAAAATCTCTCAGGTTCCCTTTGCTAACTGTAAAATGCAATTATGAATGTTCACCTACCCTGCAAAACATTTTGAAATGTATGGATAACAATTCTCAGTAACTACCTAAAGATCACCTAAATATTCTATGTGCAAGTCACTAACATTATTGGCTTAGGTGTATAATAACGCAAAGATAATAACAGATTAGAAAATTTACAGAAAATAGGAAGACAGAAAGAAAGAAAAATTTTGCACTTATTAAATCACTTGATGATAGTATAAGGAAGAGATGGGAATAAGAGAGGAGAGAGGAGACATTTCCCAGTTCATAGGCTTTAAAAAGCCAATAAGATTGTTTTACATAAAACTCAATCTTCACTTACCCACCAAGATCCAGTTCTGACCTTGGCAATTCCCACAGCTCAAGCTTAAGATGTAACAAGCATCATTTGAAGGAAATTTCCTATACAGGTCTTACTATATATCCAGCTTTTATAATGAGAACAGAGTTCTGAATACAGCTCTAAGCAGGTGAGTAATAACGAGAAACAATTCTCAAATATTTTGCTTGCACTGTTGAGGCCAACCTCAATTTCCAGTCTGTTCCTACATTCCCAGTATTGATTTGGTATCTGACATTGTTTTTTATCGATCCATTTTTGCTCTTAAATTAACTTTTCAGTTGAGAGGAAGCTAATGCAATAGTCTGCAATCTGACACTAATGGTAAACATTGTGAAGTTCGGATTCGTCATTCTGTATCTGAAAGTCTCTTAGCATTTCCTCCAAATGCCTGACAGCTCTGGGCAGTGCAAGCTCTTTCCCTGTCAAACAACACAGAGAATCTGAAACAGAAAGCAACCTGATTTTAAACTATCTACTACTCATTTAAGTAATGCTGCAAATGTTGGTAATGGACTCCCAAGACTATACTGTGTCGGCGTTTCTTTTATACACTTAAATTTAAACTACTGTGTGGAGAATTTCTGAACAAACTCTATTAAATTATTCTTCAATGAGAGTCAGTGAACTAATGCTGACACTTCCAAGGTCCCAGTCCTCTTGTGCCTGGGAGGAGGAGACAGACATCTCTCAGTGGGAGATGTTACTCTTTGCAGTGAAAGATACTGTCTTTCCAAACATCCTTACTTCTCATACAAAACCTTCAGAAGAGAGAGAAAAGCAAACAATGCAACCAGTTATGCCACGCACCAGCAAAGGGAAGTGGAGGTGACTAAATGAAGGCAACCATTGTAGAACCAAAATTTGGACAGTATGTGGCACAACCTATTCAGGGAAAGAACTGCCCAAGAACTTGCCCAAGGCAAGACAAATGATAGCAGTTGCTTTCTCTGGGACAGTGCTTGCACACCAGGACATTGGATGGGCCTGTGAGAAAAGGGCTAGAGAGCTTGTGTTGCTTGTTGTATGCTTGTGGCATAGTTTGTGTTAGCAGTAACACATTCTCTTGCCTCCCCTGCACTTCTTTGGTTTCTCTCTTGTCTTTCCTGTTCAGCTGCAACAAATGGAGCAGTTTGTAAATGACAAATGAGGCACCACAGTCTAAAGGATGGGGCAAAAACCCCAATAGATAGCAGGCAGCATTATATCCTGCATTGTCTCTGACGCCTCAAGAAAAACAAGTCACTTGTAAGTGAACTGAGTCTCCTTTTGTATGAAAGGCTACTTTATTCCTGCCATCCCCCTAGGCAAGAGTACAGGACTGGATTTTTTTTTTTTCTCTTTCTGTCACAGAAATACATCCACCATGGGAGAAGAGCTGCTTTTAATCACTATCAGAGATTTCCTCTGGAAACTTGCCCCTAGCGAATGAAGTGGAAATGAAAGCATTTCTTGTTTCCCCAGCCAAGGTCCCCAGCCTCCCCTGCGTTTCTGAGGCTGTACCACTGGCTGCCTCCTCACAGGGATTTGCCAGCTGCCTGGTGTGGCTGCAGCCTCCACTGAGGCCTCTGCTGCCCTGCCTGGGGCCAGCAGCAGCTGCTGGTGTTGCAGACAGTCCTGGGTGAGCTGGGCTGCCTCCTGATAAAACTACTCATGGAATTGTCCACTGGTGTCAATAAATGCCTTGGCCCACTACCAAGAGCTTAAAGGTCTCACTGTGCACATTCATCTGAAGAGCTACCAGATGCAAAGGCCCTCCCTAATAACACCCTGAACTTGTGGGAATGTCAGTGCAGATGGGAAGTACAGCAGGGTTTCTTCCTCCTCTTTCCTTTTGTGTGTGTGCAAATGCACACATGTCCATTTTTTTATGTAATACAGGAACAGATTTTTCCCTTACATAACTCCTGTGCTGCATGGGGATCCAGGTGATTTCCCCAATTTTTTTTCCTCTCAAATCCCTCTGGCTTTATTGTCTTGATTAAAAAAAACCAAAAAAGAGACTTTTTTTTTTATTAGTAGAGGATTTCTCCTTTCATCTATGATAAGCTTTAATAATATTTACATTCATATAATCTCAAGCTTCTTGTAGTCCTGTTTAAATATGCTTGATAGATTATATTAGAACACTTTAAAAACTGCCACTGTACACATATATTAAAAACATATTATATATATATTCTTGGATGAAATCCTAAGACACAATAAACTCAGAGTATTTATTAGCATTTCACTTAAAAATATGTCAAAAATAGGGACAGACTTACTGTTGCTGTGGGGTTTCTTTTGTGTCAAGATTATGGTGAAGGAGTAATAATGAAGTTTGAAATGGTGGAAAGTGTTAAAAGAAGATTTAGAAACCACAGAATTACAGGATGGAAGAGACCTCTGGGATCATCAAGTCCACTTGTTAACCCAGCACCACCAAGTTCACCACTAAACCATGGTCCATGCAATGGCTGCTTCAGATGTGCATTTGAACAAGAGGATGTCTTTTGTGCCATTTTTTATTGGTGGCCAGTATGAAAACAGGTGAGGTGTCAGAACATAACAGTCTATGACCATAAAGTAATTTTTATGGAACAGAAACACATGAAGTTATTATCCTGAGGCTGTTCTTGATCAGAAAGTCTTCTTAAAACAGAAGACCAGCAAGTTTTCCTAGAATTCAGTCCTCAATCATGGAGAAGCACCTAACACTCTAAAGGAGTCATAATTCAAGATTTGTGAATCTCACCCAAGACATACCACATTCAGAAAAGAAATTCATAAACAACTTATGCCACTTCTGATCAAAACAAGTGATCTCATTCAGGTAAGGAATTTTCTCTTCTCTTCACACAGTACTGGTTTAACCACTCAGAGGATGTCAGTGCTAGATTCACAGCACTTATCTAAATGATGCCTAGTCTCAAACACACATTTCTGAGAAATCTCACAGCCAAGGCAAGCCAGCAAGCTGACTGTAAGCTCATCCGAGGCTGACACTCAAAACTTTGGATAATCAGTACACAGCCCAGGGATGGAACACTCTTAGAAGCACCACCACCTCCTGTAAGTAAGCAGGTGACACATACCCGTTCTGTCCATCTCAAGTGGTTCTGTAGCAGTTGATAGATTGGTTACAAGGCAAAAATACCTTTACGTTTAGAGGGGGAGGTTGAAAAATTGGTCAGAATGCTCTGTGCTTTCTGAAGGATGAACTATGTACAATTAAAAGGCAACTTCAGCATCCTTGTCAACTCCTCCAGAGATGAGGTGAGCTGATGAAATAGTGAGAAGCACTAGTAGTTCACAGATGCCACACAGTCCATCCTGCTCACCAGCATGAGCTATGGTACTCCCACTCTCACTGCATAATACATTTATGACAACTTGTGCTGCTAACTCCAACTATACAGACAATGCTGATGGGCAGAGATGGAGATCTGTGCCACTGGTGTAGCCTCATTTAAAACCACACATTTGCAGCTGAAGCTTAAGCAAAGTTCCTGGATTCCCTATCAATAAAGAATGTTCCTTCCAATTCTCTCCAGTTTCCTGGGAAAGTGAAAATCCCTGGCTGACAATCATTAAGGTGTTTTGATTATCTTTTGACAGAACTATAGCAGTGTACTGTAGCTGGCGGTAAAGTCTACTGCACAAAAGAAAATATAACCAGAATAAGAAGCTACACTGCATCTCCTTAGCAACTCAAATAGGGATGTCAGACCTGAGCTCTGCTCTTTACTCTGGCTTCCACAGCATCTGAGATGAAGTTCCAGGTTTTGGTCCTGATCTTCAACACTTGACGCTCACTGTTGTGATGCTTTGTGAAAGAATGTTAACACCAGGGGCTGAAAGACATAGTTTTACTCCTCTGACTGAAAGGAGCATTACATGGAAAACAACATTTTCTGGTCTGAGGCTATGAAAGGGTCTCTTCTAGGAACAAAGAACTATGTTTAACCTACTCATCTCCCTACCCACATATAACAACATTTCTCTGATATGGCCTTCCTTATCAGGAATAGCTAGCAACACATCTAATTGAAGGCAAAACACCTTCCTTCTCTATAATTTCCTCAAGGTTCACTATAACCTCTTTATTCAAAGTAAACACTCCATTGCACATGCTTTTTCTTTAGGGAGACTAAAACTAAAGAAAAGAACTGACAACTGCTAATCACATTACTTAATGTTGCACAAACGATGTTGACATTAACTATGCACTAAGATGTTTTTATGGGGTCCACAGACAATGGCATATATTGCCTTTAGCAGCAATAGTTCTTTCTGCAGAATAGAAAAAAATGAGATAGGATGAGGGAGGGACAGGGAGAGAGAGAAAGGGAAATTGCATTCTGTCTCCAGCCAAGTGATGTGGCTTCCCACACAATTGACCTCTCCTGCACAACATGTAATCATACTATTGTTTTCCATAAGTATGTAATCTCCACCAGGACCTGCTCAAACTCCTACTGTTTGTTCTTGTCTATCATGCTATTAGTGCTCACCAAACCCTGATTTCATTAGGTGCAAGGGCCATCTAGTATGGGCATTTATATTTTTGTACCACTATTTATCAGCCACTTAAATGACTAATACTTACTGTCTTACCCACTCAATCTTGTTTTCCTCTGGAATAGGCCACAAAATAAGGATTGATATGAATCCCACATTGGTAACTGTGTCCCATGAGAATTATCTATACCAATAGCAGGGTTTTGTGGTGCAAGCTCACAGAATAACTTCACAGCCACAACAGTAAGAGAGGGACAAGGAAGAAAAAAAGACAAAATGCCTTAGGTGTGTGGAGGAAGATTGCAGGTAAAAGGTTACAGGTAAAAGACAACCTGCAGAGTGGCAAATGGCAGGCCCATTGCAAGAGTAAGATTCAGGCACTTATAGCATAGGGCAACATCAAAACATTTCTGGATAGCACTCTGACACTGCAGTGACAACCTAGAACAAGAATTGACAAATGGCTGTATTAACTTCTTATGCCTGTGAAAGAGTAATTATCCTTTTTTGCTAGCTAAGGATGAAAAAAATCACACTGTTTCTCCATCATAATAAAGAATACATAGTTTATCCTGCAGACCCCTTCCTGGCACTCTGGACTGCAAGGTTCTTGTCTTGGTCAACAAGCTGTCTCCTGGGAAGGACCATGATCTGGTTTTAAGATATTTACATTGAAAATACACATCCTTTTCCACTCTCACACAGTCCCTTCCTGAGCAACAGGTAATTGTATACAAATTTAGACTGTTGTCACGTCACTGGCTTTATTAATGTTATTAATTCCAGGATTTGTTTACCTCTTTATCTCCACTCAAATTTTGTTTGATAAAAGTTTTGATCCTCTAACTTGATTTGAGAGAGCAAAACAGGGTTTCATTTACACTCAGGTTGTGTTCAGAAGTTATTTATAATATGTGACTGATACATATCAGCAGAATTTTACACCCACGAGCAGCATTTGCCAAACTTTAGTGTATTATAAGAACTTCAATAGAAAACATCTACAAGAGCCATACACGTTTCTTGACATATGGCACAGACTGACTGCTTACCATTTATCAAACACCTTCTGACTCTGTGTTAGATTTTTACTAACATGTTATGAACAGAACCTTAATATAAAGCCCAGATAAAGCTTATTAGGCATTTGTGTTTGGGGTTGAGATCGCAACAACAGTGGTACAATGAATATAAATTATCTGCAGGACCAACATTTTTAACTCCCCCTCAGAGAATTTATCAAAACTAACACCTTTAGAAGTAAGTAATAATAGAAAATTACAATTTCTGGAATCAGATATGCCAAATCACTTATCATATTAAATAATTACTGTCAACTGCAACTTGAAAAGATCAGGCTGACATAAAGGGAAATTATCGATAAGCTAACAATTTCATTTTCCCTTAGGACTGTAAATCATAAAATACTTAGAAAACCAATTAGTTTCATCATGATGTGTTCTAGTTAAAGCTGGCAGCAATGAATGCAGCACATGAGAAATGGACAAAGATGGAGAATGACCCTCACCCAATAGAGGCCTTTAGGCCAGCAGGCAAATGCTTTGAGTAGCAGAATGGGCATCTGCTTTGCAGCACAGCATCTCATGGAAAACATGTGCTTGGGCTGAAAGGAAATAAACCTTAGCAGAAAGAAATGCCTGTGGAATGGGAATTAGGTAAAGACCTTAAGTATTTCAGGCATGAAAGTATAGGAACAAATGTTTTTTTTGCATTTTCAGATTTTGTGTCCAGGTAACAGTAAGACCTATGGGAGAGACCAACACAATAACTAAATTCTGGGAGATGATGAGGCAATGCCACCTGCTTTATGACAGGATTGTCTGGGGAACACTGCTCTACAGAGCTTACATATTGAGATTTCTTGGGTGGTTTCCACTTACCTGTCTTCCCTCCATAGCTCCTCGCATTTCCTTGAAAGTTGAGCTAAATTCTCCAATGAAGTCATGCTTTCCGTTGGAATCCCAGTCCCAAACTATGCACTGGAGAGACAAAGGGGAAAAGAACAAAACCGCAAATTTTTCTTCAGACAGAAAAGAAGTTTTATTGAAAAACACGACAGGAGAAATTATGATATAAACTGGCTGGAGTGTTTTATCTAAAAGGAAATCACAAGGCATATTAAAACCATATTCTTGTTCTGATCAAAATAAAATGGCAAGTGGAATCTCAACACAGCTTGCTGCTGATAGTTTTGTGTTACAGAGTTTGCCTAATGAAAACAAGTTCATGTATTTCAGAAAGAAAGGATTTCTTGTCTACATCTTTTTGCTAGGTGTGAAAATACAGGATTATGTGTATTTGCATATTCATGGTCAAATGGTGTCCTGACTTACTTCACTGACGTGCTTTACAAATATAAATTAATATTCAAAACCCTGGTTGCCTTGGGCAAACATTCCTGTTCTCATTTTTACAGTCAGTGAAGGTGAGACAATAGTTACAGACAATTTTCTGAAATGGTTTTGAAATTGTACACATCAGTGTTTGGTGCCCATATCTTGGCTGTTTCCCAGTGTTGCTCAACAGTGACTATTCAAACCAAACCTCACTGGTAGTCTTTCCTAAATTCATGCATAAAGATGAATATCTCAATGAGTTTGAGCTTTGAGAATTTTATTTTACAGATTTTGCTAAACACAACTCAGCTAGCCAAGACTGAAGCACATAGCAATAACTACAGGCTTTGCTAAATTTTAATTTTAAAACTGCTCCAAAGACAACAAAGGGCTCAAAACTTTGAACAACAAAATCCCAAATTCAGCCTTATGTTCTCTCTAGATAAAGGTCACATACATTGACTGAATCAGGAGGCCTCTACTGAAAATATGCTGCTAAAAAGTATTGTTTAGGTATTTTTTTAAAGCAGAAATGCATCAAAGCCCTCTGCACTGTCACATTAGGAGTGCACTGATATATTGCTCTCAGATGGTTCTGAGGGTTACAACAGTGGGTTTTATCCAGCTTCTTTGTCTCAGCAAGGCTCAGTACTTTTGACCCAGCACTGGTGGTCAGACAACACAAGAGGAAGAGCAAGGTTTGCTCCTCAAAGACTCCTCATGCCATTTGACATTTGCTTGGTCCAAAGGGGCACTGAGGAAGGAAACTGAAATCCGTGGATGTCCACTGGATTTTGAGTTTTATATATTTCCAGAAAAGCACTTTATTAAAACAGACTTCGCTGTCCACCAGCTATGCTTTCTAACCAGCCCAAATAATCCAGTCAAAGCTGGTAGGTGGACAATCTCTTTTGAGGGTGGGGGAAAAACTCTAGAAAGCTTGAGATTTGGACCATCCTATCACCCACTATTTTACTTGGTTTTTGTTGTTTTTTTTTTTTTTTTCTAAAGCAGGAATCCCAGACTAAAGGAAGATCTCCAGAACAAAATGTGAAAATATTTTGCTCTAAGACTTGGAGGTACTTTTTTAGCACCTTTGGCATTGAGGGGGTGGATAGAGGGAAAAAAGAGGCAGTTCCTATGTGTGTTTGTTTATAGGCTAAATTTTATACAAAAGTAGTCAAATGAAAGTGGGTTTCTCATTCTGATAGTGTTAATGCTGCCTGGAAAAAAAACTAGACACAGTATTTTCAACACTAACAGTCCTGGAGTATTCTTTTGGATGAAATCTTCTCTAAAAATTACTCTCTGTTTATTATCAACAGAAATTTTTGGATGAGCTGGTAACAAGAAAAAAAATCCAAGAAAAGCTAATTTAATTTACAAAAAAATCTCTGAAACCGATTTTGTTTCATAGAGCTTGAAGCAGCTTCATTTTATTTTTTCTGTGAAATTTCTTGCTAATAAAAAATGCTCATTATTTATTGAAATTAATTTATAAATACTTAATGAAAAAATGGATTTCAGAGATGAAGCATGACTTAAAATTATTTTTTTTTATGTAATGGTTGCAAAAATTATTTAAGATTCTAAAATTAATACTAAGTAAAAAGATCTGTCAAAATGCCATAGCAAAATGGTTATAAATGTGCAAAAAGTGAAGTTTTAGTAATGCTGGAAACTTTTAAAACAATATTTTTGAAAAGGTTATTATTTCACAAAGAAAAAGAGAAAAAATAACCCTTATTATGAAATTACCCAACCAGATTTACTTTTCAGGTTCCATCTTTTGGAGCGTAAGTACACCAATAGTCTCAAGGTTATCAGAGTCCTCTAGGAAAAGGTACTTTGAAAAATTTCTATTAGGGTGCTGACTCTTACGAAGAAGGCAAAGCTCTGAGTGCTTATTTGTGGTTAGAACTTTGAGTGGAGATGAGCAAAGTTAAATTACATATAAAATGTCCACTCAACAGTGATCCAACTGCTTTTTCTTTCAAGCTAGAGGTTTTCTAACTTTAGTTTTCAGAAAGCCAGATGGTACTTTAATCTTCATATTGGCTTCATGGAAAAGGCAAACAATTACAGTATTATCTCAGTGCCATTTGTTCAATTACAGCTAAGGGAGAAAGGGGATTCCTGCAAGTACATCCATTATGACTTCTTTTTTTTCCCTGAGTTTCACATCTGGCCGTTGAAATTAATTGTTACTATCTGCAAAACATGTTGTAGACAGTAATGATTCTGCATTTCAAATGTATGTGAAAAGCATTGCTGAAACATATAAATACTTTGGTCCAGACATTTTTATAAAAAACCACCCAAACAGACCAAATAAGCAGGGAAGGATCTTTGCAAATAATCCATAATCAGGTAAAGACCAGAGGTGATAACCAAAGTATTATTTCCCTGTGAAATACTTTAAAGTATTTGGTCTCTCTTTTATTTTATTTTTTTTTTTTTAGGAAGACTCTGTGTGCTTTTCAAATCAAATCTTCCATAATGTAAATCATCCTTTATCTTTAGGCAAACCTTAATGTGTTCTTTGGGTCTGTACTCTGACAGGTTGCTTAAGCAGATGATTA
Organism: Daphoenositta chrysoptera; assembly: GCA_013397915.1. Lineage (NCBI taxonomy): Eukaryota > Metazoa > Chordata > Aves > Passeriformes > Daphoenositta > Daphoenositta chrysoptera. The sequence continues at coordinate 1,735,574 of VZRO01000214.1, forward strand.
ACAGTATACCTACACTCTATTAAAAGTCTCATTAATTTAAGGAGGCTTTCCATACAATTAATTTTGAATGCTGGTAAATCAGTGTTCAGATAACTGGTGAAAGAATTCAGTCTCCTACCTACTGCTTGCAACATCAAATACAAGGACTAAAAGCCTCTGCTAATGCTGCATGGTAATGGAACAGCACTGACTGGAATGGTGGAGAACATCTTTCACCCCTGCATGATCCTATCTTCCTCTCCAAAATACCTGCTGAGTGCAGGGACAGGGAACACTGTGTATCCTTAGTAGAGCTAACTGCTAGACTCAGTTAAGATGACATCAGAGAATCACCTCTGGGTACCCACATCTTCATTCCTTCAGCTTTTCTTGTAAATAGTGCAAAATGAAACATTTCTTTCCAGGCTGAAATTGAACCTTTCACTGAAGAAAGGTCCATTTTAAAAAGAAAAAGGTATCTTGGGTGGATGACAATGGAAATTTTCCCTGGTTTAATTTCACCAAGATCAGATTTTGCCAATACTCTCGCTACAAAAGGCATTCAAGAAAGATTTCACTGGCACTGGAGCTACAACAGCACAGGATTCTCTGGCTGATTTTCCTAGTGCTTCCCAGAAGATGACAGCTAGATTAATCTTGCCACCTCTGCATGAGCAAGAACTCACTTGCACGATTTCTGATTTTATTGAGACTTTTTCCAAGTCTCAATACTAGAGCCAACAAAACTCCAATTTTTCAATTGTCAATTGTCAATTTGTACAATTGTCGTAAAATAATTCTTCCCATAGTCATCGTCCTACCTAGCTTTAAATACAAGAACTAAGTAAGAGAAAAGACTGGCTACAGTAAGCATGTGTTTGTGTATGGGTGTCTGCAGAGGTTGTTTTCTCTGTAGACCTTCTGAGAAATGCTTAAAGTGGTTTGTCCATGTCTTGGGGCCACTTTATGATGTGTATCCCCTATCACCACTCTATGCCCAGAAGATGAATTCTGTGCCTTTAAGCCTGGGTGCAAGAGAAAACTGAGCGAACTTTTCAAAACAATTGCTCAAGGACACACACAGCTCTCTGCTCTGGGCTCGGCGGCAGGGAGGGAGGCAGAGGTGACCTTGCTTTCCAGCCAGCTTCCAGCTCTTTTCTCTGCGGAGAGAGTTTCTTGGGACTTTTGGTTTGTTTTCTTCTTCTTCTTCTTCTCTTCGGGACTGTTTTACAACACCGGAGCGTATCGGGGGAGACTTTTCCTTCCGAGGCCCCTGGAAGGGGGGCCCACCGACCCAGCTCTGAGGAGGAGAGAGGGCCACACCCAGAGAAGGACTCTGAAAATCTTCCCAGGTTTCCCTCCACGGCGAGGGATTTTATTATTTAGCATTATTATCCTTTTCTCTGTGTGTTTGTTAAATAAATAGTTTTTATGTCTTTCACTTTCCTTCGAGGAAATTCTTTTTTTTCCTGAACCTGGTGGTGGGGGGAAGGGTTGGTGGTACCCTGCCTTCCCTCAGAGGATATTCTCCTTTAAATTTGGCCAAAACCAGCACAATATTTAGTGGCACCCAACGTTGGGCTCGAAGGAAAGTGAAACACCTGAACTAATTACATTTTGGTTTGAATTTAATTACTCTGTTTTGGGGTAAAGTAGTCACTATGTTGGCTGAGTTCATAATGTCTCTCTGGCTTGATGTACTGATATTTTTCTGATCCCTAGGCTTTTTTGACGTACTAGAATCTTTCTGGTCTCTAGGCCTGTTTGCCTATCCACAACTACCTCTGACTGTGTCCCAGATACGTAAATTTACAGAGCAGGGGTACGAATCTGGATTTCGGTGATAATGATTTATAAGAAGTTAACAGAGGTACAGGCATCAGGTTTTCACAATGAGAGAACTATTATATACAGCACCTTTGGGTGTGGGTAATGGAGAAATGTGGAACTTGAACTTGCAATTTATGAACAAGCCCAAAACCTGCTCTGAAGGTTAGTTTCTAAAAGACTGGCAGTGAGTCTCCTGACTAAATCCTATCAGGAGGCAGCTGATAGCCAGACGGTGGAAATGTACTTCTTGAAAATAATCCATGTAAGTTTCCCTCAGCTAGCCAGACACTGCAGATTATAGCATACACAAAGCCAGTAAAAAAATTGAAAATTCCCAGTCTTGCCGGTCTGAGTTTCTCCAGCTGTGTGTATGTTCAAAGTCCAATTATGAAATGTTAGCATGGCTTGTGCTGGTACTACCTAGCCACTTAGTTGGAGAGGCAGAGTGTAAGACAGCCTTCCTGACAACCTAAGATCTTACTTAACTTAAAACACTTGAATAACTTGTGACCAAAAGATACTGGCTTAGGTGGGAGAGAAAACCAAATCCTTGGCCCACTCTCCAGCTGCTCTATGCCAGCAGAAGTGCCAGACAGCCAGAAAGGCAGCAGCCTGGAGCAATCCTGTCCCTTGAATAAGAGGCTCCCTACCCTGATCTGGCTCTGATCCAGCTGAGATCTTAGCTCATATGTTGCATCAAAAGGGAGATTTTTCTCTGTGTTTTTACTTCAGTATGTGTCCCCTGACACTCCATAATGGGTGGAAGGGATACCTTTCAAGGAAGAGACCTCTCTTTATCCATTTATTGCCTGTACTCCCTAGCTATGTGTTAGGGTAACAGTACTGAACAAGAGTGGCTAAAATTCTGAAAAAAAACTGTCTTGGATGGCTTTTCCTTGCATTTTTGTGAAACAAGATATCTTGTGGCTAGGCAAGAAGGAGAATGCTCATTGTTGGATTTGAATGGAATAAATTACAGACCAGTGAATCATAAAATTCTTACCAATTAACTCTAAACTAAAATAACACCACAATAATTTTTATAGGTAGAGTTTATATGACGCTGTGTCTCAAAGAAATGAGGTCTTAAGACAACATCAGTGACCTGCTCTACTTCCTGTTGCCCTCTGAACTGCAGGTGGTATGAGGTGGCAAAAGGCTACAAACATCCTTCTTTGGTTCATCCTCCAGGATCAGTGAAAACTTTGAAAAAAACAACCCTAAAACAAAACAAAAAAAACCCCCACCAAACATGGAAAAACCAGACAGAGAAGGTGAAAAAAAATCTCAGAAAAAAATTTACTCAATTGTCAACATGATCTTTCTGTAACAGTCTGTCTCTCATGAGGGTTATTACTACTTGATAATGAAGCTGAAATATCCTAATGTATCTCCCTAAATTATACATACCCGCCTTAGAATACTTCAAAGAACATCTTTTTGCAGGAAGACCTTTATCCACTACCTACCCATTCTCCCCACTAAGGTATCAGAAAAACTATGTAAAACCTTCAGCATAAAAGCTAAACACTTCAAGTTATCCTGTTTCTCTATTCATGATGTTCCAAAGACAAATTCTGCATTATAAACATCACAGTACAGAAATTTGGTCTTTTCTGATGTATATGAAATACTCCACTCTTTTTTCCATCCAAGTTGGTCATCACAGTTTTATCTTTTCAGTAGTTGTGCTTCTCCAGAAAGTGAAATAAACTTTTTAGGTCTCATTTCCAATTTCCTCTGAAGTTGGCCTCCAGTGAGAATGGAGGGAAATGAACCAATGTTTCTTGCAAGTCTCTCACTGGTTGAAGTAAAGCCGTCTTCAGAGCACTGTAAATAAAATATTTTAATTTTTTCTTCTCAGATAGATTACCTCAATTCTTCAAACTAAAGTACTCAAAACCCTCTGAACTAATGGAGGAAAAAGAGTTCATACATTATGCTGTTAGAATATGTGCAGCTTCTGTGAAGCTGAAGTAGAAGCAACTTTCAAAGTTTCCTTCTTGACTAGAGAGCCGCATTTTTTTTGAAAACCACATCTTCTATTCTACTGAACCAGAATGGACTGACATCAGTCCAGTCCACCAGCACAGCTAAGTTTGCTCCTTGAATATTAGGTGAAACACCAGCTCCATTACAGGCAATGAGACTTTGATATGAACTTCAACAAGTGCCAGAATTTCATTAAAACCTTTGTGCCTCCTGTACATAGATGGTGGTAATTGATATGTTAAAAGTTCATAGGGTTTTACTGGACTCAGATCCTTTGCCTGTTGAAGGAATCTTGAAACATAAACTCATTGATAGCTTCCTCTGGTTAATGGCAGGAGATTCTGCATTACTTTTGACATGCTGCAGTAATTATAGCAACCAAGACAGACTCAAAACACAAAGAAAATAATCTGCCTGTGGATATAAACACATGGGAAATTTGATTTTAAAATTATTTAACTGGAGAGAAGAGTGAAGGGAAGGAGAATTCTTATTTTCCTACAAAAAGGGGCAGGTCCTCTGATTCAAGATCGAAATGAGTAAGTCATTTTTATTGACAGCTGTGATATGGCACCAGCCTTAGTCTACTTCAGTTCTTGAAAAGTGAAAACAGAGACTGTTTACAGAACCCCTTTCACTGAACCAGTCTCTCTACACCAGCACTAGAGATTTAAGTACATCAGCAGTGGCTCAGCAGTGGCTCAGCAGTGATGGGAATCCTCACAGTTGGATGTTGCCCCTTCTTGACAGCTCACAGCACGTAAGAATCATCAGGATCATTTCCAAACCAATTACTTAGAACCATAGCTTGTTGATTACCCTTATTTGTATTACAAAGGTGCCTAGGATCCTCAAACACAGATCTTTCAGTGCTGACTAATGAAGCCCATAGATATTTCTCTGGAACAGAGAAATATGCTACAGTAAGTTATATTATGTGAGGGAGAATGTGTAACTGGATTTTCAATGACTCTCAAGGTTTTTCATGGTGAAAACATAAGTAAGCTTCTACTTAAGAGTTGCAGGTTTATGCAACAACATCCTCAGTATCTACACAAGCAACCATGTTACTAAGCAGGTTCAGCATGGGCACTAATGCCCGCACACTTCCATTTCTGCAGATGAGACCTAACATACAGATCTGTGCAGCTGTATTACACTTTCTTTATATTAAGGGCAAATAACTCCATGTTAATGACAATTTTTGTGTGTGTGCATATTTCCCATCCAAAACACCCCTAGCAACTTAATATGCAACACAGAAATTTGGCAAGATTTTTATTATCCTGCTTGTGGTCATGTCCAACATTGAGAGAGCATGGTCATGTCCAACATTGTCCAACAATTGAGAGAGCAGGCTGGAGCATTTTTAAAGTAAGTATAAAATGGTGACTTTCCATCTCAATCAACCAGATTCAAGTTTTTGAGAGTCTCTTTGGCCTCGTAGTCCACAACATAATGTGCAACGTTTTTTCAATTATGATAAACCAATAGCAAAATATAGTAACAGCAAAAACTTCTGCAAATACTCCCCTGAGGCTCAGTTGTGAGATTATCAATATGCCTCCGGTAGTTTTCTCCATGAATATCCCTTCTTTTAGTTTGCAATCTGTTCTGTCCTTATGCAAAAGAATCTGTCTTTCTAAACTTTTGTGAGAGATGATAAACTAGTGTACTGACCCAGCAATGCCTTTTCTCATTAGATGTATGTGAGATTTCTGCTCATTGAAGTAACTAACAATTCCCTACATAGCAAAAAAAGGGCATTACTCATTGGCAGGCCTCTCTGGTGTACCTTTTGGAGAAGCTGCAAGCACAGCAGTGAAATTTAGCATAATTCATGGCTGCATATCTAAAAGCTCTCAGACAGAACAAGACTCTATCCAGTTCCCACTATCTACTTTCAGTTCCTAAAAAAAGCTCGTTAGCTTTATCTTGCACTCTGAAAGGCAGCAGATAGAAATCAGCCATTGCCTTGTATGTCAAGCGGGAAAGGAGGATGATGATACTTGGCAGAAAGAGTACAAAATGCTCTTCCCCACCAGAGCAGCATCAATCTGTCCCCAAACACCATTTGTAATAATGATGAGTGTTTATAGAAAGTAACTGATTACACTGTTCGTTCTGTTGTCAGTCAGTGGCGGAGTTAATTACACATCTCTTGGATATCATTCCAAAAGAATGACCTGGCAAACAGGATTGAGTTTAATGGCCCTGAACTGGCCACGCTGTTCAGTGGATGGTAACACAGTGGAGGTGGGTCCTCTCAGTTATGGGTAATTTCTAAAACGAAGAAACACAGAAAGTTTTTAGTATCAATTAAGAAACATGAAGCAATTCTAAATGTTTATTAAAATAATATTCTAAGCCATGTTTCTTATGGAAAATCAAGAGATATAGGCAGAGACAGAGCATAGGCCATTTTACCTAAAATGGCTAAAGTAACATCAATGTTAAAGGTTAAACCTAAGCTTAATTTAAGGGTAAAGGTCTGAAAATAAAGGTCACAGTTCCTTATCTCAGTCACATATTTGATTTTTTAAAATCCTTTTAGAATTTCTACTGAATACTTTTCAAGTGTAAAGGGCCTCATTTCTGGGGTGGGTGTTTTTTTGGTTTTGTTTGTTCATTTTTTGTTTGTTTTTCGCATGTTCTGAGCTTCAGTTAGTGCTTTCACACAGATGCACTGCTGCTTCAAGGTGAGCCCTCCATATATCTTCTCTCTATTCGTGCACAGAGCACATAATTAGAAACAAAACCACCAGCCTTTTTCAGCCCCGTTTTTAAGTTAGTTTTCTGCCCAGAGTTTTATTTTATTTCCTATGCTGTGTTAAGTGTTGAATTCGTCTCCTGTACGGACACTGAAAGCATCTCCGTGAAGAACTTAAATCCCTGCAATGCCACAAGCACCCGAGGCAATGTATTACTGAAGATTTCCAGTAAAGAGTTAAATTAAGATCATGAGATGGTGTGTGGATCTTCCAAAAAAGATTATGTATCAGCTAAACAGCAGATATTTTCCTGTTTCTTGGGAGTGCATGAACCTCCTAGAACTCTGAAATGGCAACACTTGATAAAAGCCGTATTTTTTAGGTAACTGCTCAGATCTTTGTGGGTTTTTTGTACACATACAATAATCTGGTTTCTGATTTTTGTCCTTGTACTGAATAGAAAATAACACTTTAACAGAATACATTAGGATACTTGTCTAAATCTATGCAGACTTCCTTTCCTGTTTGTATTCCCCCTGTATCCATTCAAGTGTTTAATAACTGTTCTCCATAATTATGAGTTCTTAGTAGCTGCTCTTTATTTTCCGAGTTTATCTCTTTCGGTAACAACAGATGTGACACTTTGTATAGATAAGCACGTTGTATGGTGGGGTGGGAACCCGAGGGTGAGCTCCCTGGAAAAGCTGGTACAGGAGCAGGGAGCTCTTGCACTTGCCAATCAGGTTTGTTTCCAACATCTCAGGAAGAAACAGGCTGAAAACCCCAAGTGTTCGGCATCTGGTTGCCCTGGATGATTAGCAAACCTGAAGGTGCGGCCATATGCGAACACAACAGTCTCTTCTGTAAGAATATTTTAGAAAGACAGAGGCATGGAAGCAAAGGAGAAAAACAGTGGCAGAAAATTTGCCGTGGAAAATAGAACCACTGAGGTTTCCACATGGGTGAAATGATCTCGAAATCAGATGAAAGCTTAAGCCTAATGAGGTAATTGAGTGCTTTGCTGCAGCATCTAGGGAGGCCAGATTCTTCCCTTATGAAGAAGATGAAACACTGTGAAATACACATATATATTAAAATGTAACATATTATAATTCTATATTAATGAAAGTATATCGAATTAACTTATCAAATATGGTGTATATATAGTATACACATATTATATAATATATATGTATTCCAAATCAACAATTAAATAGTACATTAATCTTGCTTTATATTAGTCCTTCCCCGTTTTTTATCAAGGAAACATGATGTGGTGTAAACACTGACTCATAAGGAAACTCAGCTACATACACTGGAACTAAAAGAAGGAATCTGACAGCTTTCTGTGAGCATAACAGTATTACTAAGACACAAATAGTCTGCTGCACACAGAATGCTCCAGAAAGTAGTTACCTTAAACCCTTATTGTGATTTTCTTCTGCCAAATATACAAAGCAAAGCCCGTGCAAACAGTCATAAATTTGATTAATTTTGTCTCCCTTCCTCTTCTGAACCATCTAAAACCAGATGATAATTTTTGTGAAATTATACGTTTATTTTGAAGAGTTTCTGTGCTTATCCTGTTTCTCACTCAAGAACAGTATGTTGTGACTTAAATGAAGGTTCGAAGGTTAGTACTAAACAACCTCAAAAACATCCTGACATATTCACAACATAGCAAAATTAAGAGACTAAAATGCCCAGAATCAGTGACAAGAAGCCCAACATTAAGATTTTCAGGAAGGAAATACCCATTCAAATTCTGTTTCTTGGCATGTTTTCCAGTGACAATAAGAGGTGATGTTTTTTATATCAAGTTTATCTTTGGGATTTCTCTTTTTCTGTTGAATTATCAGATTTCTAACAGATATTTGGCAGTTTTGAAAACAATCCTATGTGCAACAACCTTTCTTTCCTTCCAAATAAGCAGACAAAGAAACTGACACATGGCTAACAGCAGTGGCATCTGAATGAGGTAGCAAAGCAATACCTTGATCCTAGCCTGAAGACACAAGATTTTGGCAAAAGATATTAGTGGAGACAGACACTGACTTTATTTGGGTGAATCCTTAGCTAACACGGTTACAGGGTGGGCTTTTCAGTACAGGGACAACCCTCTGCGTATAGGATGGGATCGAAGCTCGCCGCAAAAATTTTCTGCTGCAACTCCAAGCACTGCTGCTGCATCTGTGATGTGCCAGAATACTTTTTCAAAGGACAAGAGAGCTGACCCTGTTTCCTGGCCTGATTCCAGCACAAGCAATTAAATTTCTGCCGTCTCAACAACCCCTGCAGTTCAGGCTGGCACAGAGTTATTTGCTGCTTCCTGCCCTGAAGTGTCGCAGAGCGTTTATGCCGCCTCGTGAGGAGGTGCCAGAGTCACCTCCGGAATCGGCTGCCCAACAGCAGCATCGAGGCCTTGCTCTCCTGAAAGGCTTTGCAGTTACTGTGTGGAAAGCAACTCAGACCTTCACTGCTTTTCGTTCCACCATCATCTCTCAGCAGCTGAAGAAAATCTAGGTCTAGCTCCTTTTTGTTATTGAAGATGACTAAGTTGTGAAGAGCAACTTAAAACACTTATACTTCCATGGCATAACAGCAGAGAAGGATAAAATGAAAACATCTGTACACATCCACCCATATTAAGTTTCATCCTCTGTGCTTCAAATCAGTTCAGAGGGTGTACAGGAGCAATGAGAATAAATGAAAGAAAATGTCTGATTCCATGAGAAATTCCTGTAGAGATAAACCCCATACATTTCAGTATGCTTTGCTCTCAAGTTACAACTACCCACTAACACACCCCAGACTGAAGAACACAAGAAAAATAGTAGTAGGGTTACCAAACGGGACTATTTTATAGCATAACCTAGCAAACAGTTTCAGAAAAAAGCAGCAATGCCTTGTTTCCATTGGGTTTAGCAGAGGAATCCTGTGTTTTGAGAATGCCAGGAAATGCAGCATTCTGGAAAAACAAGAACTTCTGTAAAGAGTGGAGCCAGTACTCTAAAACCAGACTTTCAATAGCTGATCTCCGTATTTGTACTCCAAATAAGTGGTAGGAAGTAACAGTGCTCAGATATCTAAGTAGCTTCTCTGAATATCCAATCAGGTACTTGGATTGCATAAATTACAAAATTATACCAAAAATAACTGAAGGTGAATAAAAAGATATCTGGTTAAAACAGAGCTGGCAACCCATTCCCTAATGTTAACATTATGTCAGATTAATGTGCAATTTCCTTTGCGTTCAGGAAAATCATGTAGGTGCGGACATTCTTTCATTACTCTGCTAGGTGAATCACGAAGCTGTCATTAAAATAATTACCAATGGAAGACGAAGGAGAATCAAACATTTAATTCTATGTAATTATAAACCCTACTTCCTACTAATGTGGGTAATTTATCTTACTACTATTAAAGGAAGTAGAGTAAAACATGTGCCTGTATCAATATGCTATTAAACAACGATCACATATCAGTGAAAAAGAGACCTGCACAGAGCAGAATATTCAGGCAGAAAGAAGTGGTTATTCCATCTGGTCTGCAGATAGTCTCTGAAGACTACCCACAAGGAAAAGTAATTGAAAAAAAGATCCAAGTCATAAATATCTTAGTTCATACTATGAAACGATTGCAAATGGAACTAACAGGATTTTTTAATATCTTCCCTATTTTACCATGTTTCTTTTCCCATTTTCCCAAACAGTGTAGTATGTTTGCATATTGTCTCTGTACAGGTTGCCACTTCTTATTTTCATTTATTTAGGTAAAACACAAGTGTACTCTATTTTTAACAACTTTGAAAAGGAGGTGGGAAGAAAAACCTCTGAAAAATATGTCAAAATACACATATGAAAAGTAATAATAATAAAGAATTCACAGCAGAATACTTAGTAGCTGGGCATCCTTCAGCACTAGGAAATAGGTTTCCCTATAAAACAGGAGAAGAGATAACCAAATAGATCAGAAAGATACAAAAGAACTACAATAATCAGTTAATAATTCTGATTTTACACTGCTAATAAAAAGGAAAATATATCTCAGGTTCAAGCAGAGTTTACAGGCTACAAGCTTTCTTTATTGGTGATGTGTGCACAGGGACTGACATTTGCAATGAAGTGTCTTAGCAGGTTCCAGAGCACTTGGTTTCATAAAGAGTTAAAAAGAATACTGTACTGAGCTTTATTGGATGCCTCTGACAAGTGACCAGTGCAAAGATTTTGGTTTCAGGGACAACATTTTCAAGGAAAATAGTGAGAAGTTTAAGGTCTTATTACAGTAGCTGGAATAAAGCATCTCTTCTTAAAATGCAGTGCCTTCTCCAAATAACTGATGATTGTTAACCTTCCTGTTTCTGTGTTCAATGCTTTATTATTGGGAGCCACATTATCTGAAAGCACTTGTATAAGGCTGTGGACTGCAGGTGGCACCATTATGTCATTATGAAATGAAACAACATTATTCCTGAGACAGGTAGGCAGAACAGGGTAGTCTCACCTAATTAGTGACGTACTCTATGAATATAAAGTATGCAATCTAATACTAGTCATATGTATATATAGGAAAACCAATTCTCTCTAAGGTAAAGATTAGGAGGTATCATCTGATGCAAACTGTCAACATTAGCTGAAGTAAATGGAGCTGTATAATTTACACCAGCGGAGAATGTCCCATTGACCTTCAATGGCCTTTGGATAGGGCCCTGAGAAGGAACACCTGAGGAAAAAACCCCAAACTGCAAGCATAATAGTGTGAGAACTCTATCTTTGAAGCAGCTGGTCAGGAGTAAAGCAGATGCCACACTGCAGTTAATTCTGCTATGCACTGGATGAAATGAAGAGCAGATATAAGGATGAAAAAGCAATGTGTGATATTTTCAGGAATGTTACTGAGATGAAATTGTGGCTTAAATCCTCCTGATGAAATAGTATAAATTCTATACTCATGTTTGAAAAAGGAGTAAGCAGAGTACCAGGAGCTCATTTGGTGCACAACTCCCATCCTCCTAAAAGCTGACTCTAGCCTGTGTACAGATAACAAGAAGTTTCTGGTGGATCTGGCAGGAAGCTGGAGACTGGCTTCACAGAGCTACTTGGAAAGAGAAGGAACTCATAACACCACTTATCTTATTTTGTGCTATAACGTATGTGAAAAATACATTACACCCGTGGCTACATCAAAATCACCAAACATAGCACTCTAACCATGGAAGCTCTGCAGTCAGCACAGACTTTTCTCTGCCTTTCACATGCCTACACAGAAATATTTCCAATTTGTGATGACTCTGCTGTGTACAAAGACACTGATTCCCAGGAGACTTATGCTGAGCACTCAAAAGAGCTCCCTCTTGCTGGCAAGGAGATCAGCATGCAAGGTGCACAGCCCACAAAAGCATTCCTTTCCACTAGGTGTGCACCAGCATGTCAGCAATTCTCTTCATTGTCTTTCTGCAGTACCATGGAGAAGAGTTTTTAAGTCAGTAACAGCTGTCAATCTCCCTGTAAGCTTCCCCCACCTACCAGTTTGATCAATTATTCCAAAGTCACAGAAAGTATCCCTGGTAGACCACCTCTGGATGCAGAAAAAATATTTTTGCTTAGCAGTCAGTCAGTTAACAGTCAAGATACTAAGGTGAGGCTGAGTAGTTGGTGGGGATTCACAAGTGGAAAGATGAAATCAAGGGTAGAATCTCTCAGGAAATACAAAGAGAAATAGGTAAATAACCTTTAATATGAATAGGCCTGAGAGTCCTCAAGGCTCAGAGAAATCTGTATTCCAGGAAATCTAACATCATATAGGATAGAATTTTCTTCAATATTTGTCATACTCATTGCTTTTTGACTGCTCACAGAGTAGTGTTAGGCTTAATTCCAATAGTGTATAAAGAGCTAGCATGGTCCTTAAGGGAGATTCAAGTTACTGAAAACAGATCTCAGACTTGAAAGTGGATTTGCTCATTTTTGAAGTCATAATTTCATTTTAGTATTGCACCGTGCAAGTGCGAGCTTGCACTCAGTGAAATTTAAAGAAAGATGTCAACTTGTTACACATCATTAAATTCTCATCATCATACTGCTACATTTACTTGGGAAATATATGTACAAAATGCCTCATAATCTGAAAATGGCCAGTATGTACCTAAGCACAATGTCCAGTGTGTGGAACTCCTAGAATAATTCTAGGCCAGGAATTAACTTCTGTGGATTTGTTTCACTCATCTGCTAAAACAAAGTAACAATCAGGCTGGCTAAGTACTTTTTCCACGTATGTTAATGAAGAGGGCTCCAAGCAGGACCTGTTGCTCCTCTTAAAGGATTAATTTTTATTAAGACTTGGTGGCTCCTCATGGTATAATTCTAATTCCTGTCCTTAGACAACAGCCTGGATAGCCTGCATGTCTCTAAGATCCTACAAGATTGTCTCTAAGATTGCTACACCTGTCCTAGTAAATAAGAAGCCCTTTTCTAATGAGAGCATGGGAAAAATGTTTTCCTCTCCCTAGAGGTTTTTCAGGATTTCAGAAGACTCCCTCCTTCTGCATGAGGACAAACCCAAGACTGTTCATATTTCTTTTAGGGATGAAGGGAAGGAATAGAAGATAGTGTTTCTGCCCTATGGGTAAGGGCCTTTTTCATTTTGACTTCTTGCTCCATCATTTTTCCTGCTTTTTAGGCATGGGCTTTATCCACTATGGATGGAATGGACATAGGTATGGAAACTATTCCAGGCTTCTGCTCTGTGCTTTTCTCTTGTTCTTCTCTGTTGAAGCTGCTTTGCTTTGCATAAATCATTAAATATTTAATAAGGGAAGGTTTTGAACCTGAGTTTCCCACATCAAAGATTAGTATTTAAATATCATATGATGGCATCAGCCTTTCTCTTGTTCAGTTCCCCCATTTTAATTATACAATATGGATCTGCTTCAACAGAAAGGACCAGGAAAGTCAATAAGTGAGTAACTTGTATTCAAATGGCTTCTCCACATCTCAGCCAGCTGTTCCAGGCCATGGACTCTTGCAGTGCTAATTGCTTCCTCTCTTTCTCTCTGTTATTCTATCCAGAATTTTCTATCCTGCTTAAAATATTTCTCAGCGAAAATTGTTGTCAAAATAGGTGCTTTTCCACAAATTTTCAGATGCAATTAAATCTGTCTCGTCTGGTATAATTCTCTTCACCTATGGAAAACATCTATTGGTGCTTAGCAGCCATCATGAGTGTCAGGCACAAGTGGCAATGAGCTCTGGTTCTACCACTGACGATATCTCAGTCAAGCTATTTCTGCACACATTATCACTCTTCCCATCCACTGGCACTAGGAAAAATGTGGACTTAACGTGCAGAACTTCTTGGCTATGTAATCTGATGGTGTCCCTGCATTAAACCAGAAGTGTGCTGCAACTTTTCCCAAGTACTGTAACATTTTTAAGCTTGACCTCGTGGAGTTCCGTGACTATATCTCAACTGACATATAAAAATGAGTCTATGTATATATGAAATAACTTCAAAACCTGATCAGAATGTAAGCAATAGTATTCAAAAATGTTATGCATTTGTTTTAGTTATGTAACCTGCTGAGATCTGATTCATTATTTTGGACAATGGTGCTTTGCAGTGTTATCTGAGATAATGGCAGGGTCTAGGCTTTGCTTTCTCTAGTTCTCTCCAGGGTGGTCGACTTGTTATTAACCAGCTCCAACACCACAAGTACATAAAACAATTCCCTGTTGGGTGTTTCAAAATCTTTCACAGAAACGCTCTGAATAAATGCTCAGTATTAAACCTATTAGGTAAATGTGTTACAAAAAGATTTCTTAGTTCTGCATATTGAAACTGTGAAATAAAGAAATACATTTAATAAGTGCATAAGAAAGCAGGAAAGAAGAGGAATAGCTTGTTTCAGTGGTTATAACTATAATCTTCCATTCACTTACATAAAAATGGCTATTTATTACCACAACATACTACCAAGAGTTACAAAATTGAATGCCATTAGCATAACTCTTTTAATGACGTGTTCTTCACTGTGTTAGAAGATCCTGTCTTTCAGAAGGACTGAAAAATACCAGAGGAATTAATCAAACATGACAATTAACTGGCCCGCCCCTACCAGGAAATATGATCTCTGCCTCTGTTTTGTAAAATTTAACAAGTCAGTCAATTTAACAGACAGTTGAGTTCAGAGGGGGCCTAGATGAATATCTAGACAAAATAATAAAGTTGAGATACAGAAATAACTTCACAAACCAAAACATTTTCATTGGAGACTTGTGATTTTGATTCCTCCAGTTAAGACTCTTCAAGAGATTTTTCAGAGAAAAGTACTAAGAACAAACCCCTTTGAAAAATAGAATCTTCCTAGACTGCCTCAAGTTAGGTGCATAAAAATAATTGGTACTTTTAAAAAATCCTAGCCAAAAATCTCCAGTGAATTTCAGTTAAAAGCACTTGAATCAGACTTAACGTCACATGGTTTAGGCTTACTTCCAGTTTAGGGACAGGGCTTGAAGATAAAAGCTTCTTTCATATTCATTCTCTAGTTCTACACATTCATCTAAGAGAGATACTGTTAAAAAGGTCTTTTGAATTCAAAATATTAAGGTCCCTTCCAGGCTAAATTATTCTACAGTTTTGCAACCATTTATGGGTATCTAGATTCAAAACAGTAGCAGAAGACCACATAACTGTTGCAGTGCACAGCGGCGTCCAGACATAACTACTCTCATTTTTCCAGGGGAGGACTCCTAAGACTTAGGGAGGTCTATTACCCAAAGACTCAGTACAAACCCAGGCCTGAAGAACACCTGCAATTTCATCCCAGCTCAGAAAGCCTTTCCACAGCTTAAGTCACTACACTGATGTGCTTTATTCATGCTATTAGTACAGTAGATAAAATATCTAAGGAATTCTGAAGGGGATTTGGATGTAAACGCAGTGTTAATAAAATCTGGGGGAAAAAACAGTCTTTAGAAGTGCCAATATCATGTTGGCTAACCATGATGTCAGAACTGAAACAGAAATGGATAGAAAGAAGTTAATGTGCCATTCCTGAATATTACAATATATTATCCTTTTCGGATATGTGATTGTCCTTCTTCAGTTTTCAGCGGAAATAAAACAGTGAATGAGTGACACAGACACATATTCGCTTTAAAGTAGGTTTGATACATAACTCAAAGTAATGTAGGAATAAGGTAAGATATAGATACTAAAATCAAGTATTTCTTGACAGATTGGGCTTCACTTGTCTTTGATTTACAGAGATACGATAGCCACTGTCAACGACAGAGAAATGTATGAAACAATTAACTCCTTTTTGGAAATCACTATGAAGCAATGGAAACTACAAAGGAAAAGGAGATTCACATGATCACTCAAAAAAAACCAACTTGAAAAAGGGAGTCTTGTTGAAATGTCTCTATTTCCATCTCTGTGAGCTAAGTATGGAGAGCAGAGAAAAAGGTGGGATAAAAATTACTATAAAATCAAAAATAAAGCTGTAAACTAATTTTGGTTTAGCAGAAAATAACTTGAAAGTATGAGCAAGGAAACTGCCTGATGTTTGAATGCTGTGTTCAGAGTGAGAGGACTTTGCACATTTTCTGTTTTAAAAAACCCAAAACCAAGGCTTAACCAGAAACACCCCTGAGTTTTGAAACAAATGCCCATCTCTAAGATGCTTAAGATTAGCATGGTCAATGAGAACAACTTCTCATTAATTGCAGCGCACTGGATATGGGTCATAAGCTAGAAAGAAGGGTTATGAAAAAAAGTTAGTGACCATTTTAATTAAAAATATGGTTTTTAATTGGGATAGAGAGGAAGGAGAGAAAATAAGTTGATAGTTTCTTGTTTTGGTTTTTTTCCCAGCAACTATAAATCTTTTTTATAGATAAAATCACTCAGGTCTAGAACAGGAAACGACACTAGGGAATTACTATTAGCACGGCAATATCACATGAAAAATTGATTTTCAAGGAGGAGAAGCTTTAGGAAGCTTGTTTAGCCTTTAGAAAAATCAAAGTGTAAAAGAGGATAAAAGAAGTAATTTATTAAGTCATTTTTATAAACTCCAAGCACAATTAATTTCAATATACCAGTCTGTTCATGTTCATTGAATGAAATCATTCATGCTTAAATATGGTTATATTTCTCCATTGCAAGAAAAGAAGGTAAATGGAACATGCAGTTGCTCCTTGTAGTGCTGTAACATTCATTTTAGTAACACTCCCTCAAGATGAAAACAGTATTTTATCACAAAGCCAATGTCCGTGTAACATCTCACGTAATATTCCAAATTTACAAGGTAATTTAAGATTCCCAGAATATAACCAAGATACGTCATTTACAAATTATACCAGGTAGAAAATTAAAATGACTAATCAACGGCCCCTTTTCATACATGACAGCTGGGAGCTGCAGATCTTACTTATACCTCCAAAATATGGTTTTCAGCAAACCATATATGGTTTGGATCATATATGGGGGCTTGGATCAAGCACCTGAACAGCAAAGATTCTGAATTCATACTGCCTGTTCCCCAGGAATGTCATCCAGAGCCCACCACCATCCAGTCTCTTGGGAAATGCTATCTTTACTGAAGGTTGAAAAATTTATTTCAGCAAATTGCTCTGCTTGATCCAAACTTAAAAAAAAAAAAAAAGATACTACTACTACTACTACTACTACTACTACTATTGATTTTTTAAGAAGAGTAATGAGCTTTAATTCTAGTTTTAAATTTAAAGTAAGAGAAGAAAATTTATCTATGAAATGCTGTTATGAGTAGCAAAAAATATAGACATTCAGTTTTGCGGGGACGTCTTTTGGTTAATGGTCTGGTATAACTGTGATAGATTCAAATTGTTTTATGTGAACCAAGAAGCATGTTTTGGGAAAAAAAGTTGAGATGAAAATCCTGAACAACTTTAGCCCTTTGTATTCATGCTTGTTTTGCAAGAGGTAACTTCAGCATTAAGACAGTATGAGCAGAGGGATGGGTGAAAAAGGGATCTGAAAAAAGGAAGGGTGAAAAATCTGCCATTATCCTGAGGCTTCCCTTCAGCACAGCGTTATGTTGGCAAATATAGACTATGCACTAAGTGGTCTTGTGGGATTGCTGTTTTAGGACTCTTACTCCAGGCTTGCACAGATGCTTCTCTTTCTCCATGATAGCAAGTGGAAGCACATCTAAAAGTCACAGAGGGATCCTGACATCACTGGATTTTGTGGAAACTTTCCCAAAAGATGCAGGGCAATATTTTTTAAAATTATCAGTAATTTTGAATGTTTTTGACAAGTAAAACTTGTGCAATACTGAGATATTGTAGCAATGGATATCTCAAGAGCAGCATAAATTGATGGACAGATAAGTAAGGAAGGTGAAGAAAGGAGGTCTTTCCTGGCAACGGTATATGGAATAGTGCCCACAAAAAGGGCTTCTTTTCATTTTTCTTAGTCCTGGCAAAAAAATAAGGGAAGCTTTTAATTAAAAATATGCCTACATTTTGCAGAATTCACTGGATTCTGTAGTGTTTGGGGTTGTGAAGGATCCCTGCATCTGCAGCTGGGGGACATATATCTTACATCCAAAATACCAGAAGCAGAACTGACTCCAGTACTGGCCTCTGCTAATGCTGTACCCTTTGAAACAGAAATAATAAAAAAATAAATTAAACAAACAAACAAAGAAACCTCCTAACCAAACAAAACCAAAAAGAAACCACAGGCAAACCTCTGCATGCCTTTTAAGATGAAAGAGTGCTTAAAAGTAATATCCTGTAGAAAAAAACACTTGGTTGTACAAAAACCCTCAGCTTTTTGCCTATGAAGGAATGATAGTCTATACAAGACTGACAAACAAGTATCCTTCTTTAGCTTATTTCTTTCCCCCAAACTTTGCTTTTACCTCCTAAGCTCCTCTGAATATCCAACCTGCAACTAATCTTGATCTTAAACTTGGTGGCAAGCCTGTCCCTGGGCACAGGGCAGTGACAGTTACAAAGTGGTGATCAGAATGATGTGTTGCCTTCTGTAGGAATGAAGGAAATTAACAGCCAAAGGAATCAGCACAAGAAGCTGTACAGAAGACAGATCAGGCTCTTATTTCTGTATCATTAAAGATCGAAGGAAAGAACTCAAATGTCAACAACTTTACAAGTACATGCTTAATGCCCTAAAAAGCCAGGAAAATGAGAGCAAGCCGGACTAGGAGAGCATGCCGTGAACATTACATTACCAGGATCCTGTGTCTTACTTTTGCAGGTCACCTTAAAGCTATGTAGTGTAGAGGATTTAAAGCTCTTAAGGAGATTAAGGGTTCAAGAGCTGTGAGCAAACAAATTTAGGCTACTAAAATCACAATTCTAAATTTTAAAATGTATATGAGATGATTATGAGTATGAGTTAGTGATTTTTAATTATTTTGTGCAAGTTTTGCATATTCATAAGTCTTCTTGGAGAAGCACACACTGCATTCTGATGAGGAATGCCATTATCTCACACTCTTAACACAGCATCAGGGTAGCACGAGACAAGGTTTCAGGGGCAGGACACGACAGAAACAGCAGACTCAAGAGTTTCAAATATCCACAGGGACACTGGGGACTGATCCTTCCCACAGCCCCAGTTCTACCCACACCCACGTGTTCTACCCCACACTGCAGCTCTAACCTCACCTTCTGCTGCCCAGCTCTGGCACACCTGCTCTGCTTCACCTCTGCCCTCCCCAGGGTTAGGGAGCTCTAATCCGCACGAATTCCTCATACCTGGAATGGCATGGGGAACAGCTGGAGCCAAGTCATGCTTCTGCTTCCCCCACCTCAGCCAGCTTCTGACAAGTGTCAGAGCTGGGGCATGCAAGGCTCCCGGAGAGGGGCAAGGGATGGAGGAGGTTTGAGCTGTAGCACAGGGATCCCACACTCTGGGGAAAGTTGGAAGGCATATTGGCTTTATTATCATGCCCAAGACAACCACAAGGGGAAGTCCCCCATGGCCGGATCCTGGCTCTTCCCAGACAGCTCAAACTGGTGGGGAGCAGTCACCTAGGGAGGAAGGACACACCTTCCCCACAAAAGACCTTCCTGACATATCTCTGTCAGATAATCTGGTTGTGTCCTTTCACCTTTCTTTCTGAGTGGCAGTATCATGAAACATTTGGGTGATAACTTTCAGCACTGCTTGGATCAACATAACTAATTTATTAATAATATTTATCATCAATCTGAAGCAAGCACCCCCTCCCAGTTCCATTTTTTTAGTGAATAATACTTGTGGTATTATGAAGAAAGTACTCTTGAAATCTGAAAATAGGCAATTTTTTTACTCCCATATTTTATCCTGGTCAAAAACTGAGGACTCATTTTTGGCACGACTATAATAAAGCATTTTTTCCAATATTTTGAAGGGCAAGGGTCTGAAGCACTGTTGTCTGTCTAAGAGAACCATTGTGTCTCCCTAATGTGAGTAGCCTACTTCTCAATTAGCCTGTAAAAATAAACCTGCCTTTCCAGACATCTAGTCACCAGACTCTCAGATGTTTTGCTTGCAACTAGAAATGGATTCATTAAAAAAACAGAAGTAGCTGATATCAAACAGGGATTCTGTTGAAGGGCAGTATTTTTATGAAAAATGTATAAGCTGATATGTGCAAGAAAGAAAGGCAGCAGAAGGCTGTGCACGTGTAACCAGGGTCAGTATTTGAATCAGGTTGGGTATTTGAAGGCATACACAGAATTCCCTATGCACTACTGCCACTGCCACAGAATAGTAAAGGACTAGACTGGCTTATCTGGCTTATCTATGTGTTTATACACAGCAAACTAGACACACTGGAGCTCTAAATAATCCATTTACCTTTTCATAAAATTTCACTGGAGCAGAAAAAGCCTTGCAGCATGCACATCAGTAGCATACTACTAGTAGTATGCACATCACCTTGCTATGAATACACACAGGTTCTCAAATAATGAAGCCCTAACCACTTAGAGGTTTTTCAAATTAAAATCAATCAAAATATAAAACTTAAATTTCATTTTGAAAGCTCCAAACATTCATCAAAAGAAAATAATAAAAGTACATGGTAACAGTATCATCTTTCTGTCAGATGCTAGTGAATGCCTAGAGAAAGGGATATTCCTCTTTACTTCACCACATTTTCACAGTTACTGCCAGTGAACAACCTTGCTTTCTTGTGAAGCTAGAGAGAGCATCTAATAGATGCTCTTAAAAGCCAGGCAGAATGCAATAACCATTCATGAATTTGTCTACTCAGATTTTTAGCATATTGACAGATTTTGGCTCCCAGCATCCTTTGACAACATATCCCTATCCCATCACTGAACTGTGTTGTATAAAAAAGAGAACTTCCTTTGTGCCTGGTCATAGTGACTTTCAAGATCATGTGCCCTGAGGACAAATAATCAAACCACCACCTCATTGTTTCCCCCAAGTCATTAATGAATTCAGAGTTACCTCTTTATCTTTTCCAACCATAGAAAAGAAACTGCTATCAGCAAATCCTGGAATTTCTCAGAAATAAAATAAATTAGGAGACTCAACAGGAACTCTAGGCTAGTAATGTAATGATCAACGATGTAAGAGGTGATTAGTAGATCTAAACAGACCTTAGGCATTTGATATCTAGAGTTGTCTAAGAGATCAACTGCTGGTGCTATTGCTGTTCCTAATTTGTAACTTCAGATCAAGGCAATTTAGAGTGTATTGGGCAGGCCAGCCACAGCCTTTCTTATAATCTCTTCCAAAAGCAAACTAGAAGACTTGACAGCCCGTACTGGTACTATTGAGAAATTATTTCTAACATTACTCACCTTCTCTTCCACTTAAGGATGTATGGCAATTAATGTGCTTGTCAGGAGAGGAAGGATTAGTACATTTGTGAAAGGAAACACTATCTCTGCTAATCTCCAGCAAAGCAGATACAGTGGCTGTCACACTCAGGACATGAAACATCTCTGTGGTCACAGAGAAGTCTTATGCTCAAAACAGCTTGCACATCCTTTCAGGTGTTCTGTGGCAGCAATGAGCTGAATATACCAGGCTTTGAACAATTCTGTTGAGCACACCTTCTATGAATAGCATGGAAGAGGAAAGGAAAAGGATTGCTGCACCTCAGCTGGCTGGTCAGTGAGGGCCCCTGAAGAGCACAAGAGCTGGGGCTGACACAGCAGCAGCCCAGCAGATGAAGGGCCAAGGGAACACCATCTCCCCAGGCTTCCTGAAGAACACACCAGTGGCATTGCTCATGGTGAGCCGGCCACTAAAATAACTCCACTGTCCCTGGTGAACAAGCAGCTCTTGATTTCTCTTTGGCTGAGGGCTACTGGGATGAAAGTGTCACAAAGAAGCTTTTTCCTAAAATCGAATCCTGCTCAAAGTTCTGAGCTAGTGATAGCAAACACTGTGGCAAAACCTCCCTGGCATGTTTTTGCAGCTGTAACACACTAACAAACAACAACTATCCATAAACACACTGACATCTCTGATACCAAGAGCCTTGGTTTCTTCCAGTATTAACACAAGGAGGGTGGTTTTTTCATGGAATCCTGCAGAGCACTACCATTGAGCAATTTCCAAATCACTGGGAGAACCAGCATACAGGACAACCATGCTTAATTTAGGGTAAATTTAGGGTAATTAAATTAGATTTGGTAAGGCAGATAAAGCATTTTTATTGCAAAACATAACTCATTATGTAAGGTGCGTATACATTACACACGTACTTAGACATTACAAAATATGCATAGCATCTAGCTGGAAGAAAACATGTTTTTGGTAAACTAGAACTGCAGATCTAAATTTTAACAGAATGTGTGTTAGGTGAGATCCCTGTGTACAGAAGGGCTAAATACGTATTCTTAGTGTGAGACAAAGTTCACACTTTTCAAGTAACCACTGTGTTATAAGACAGCTTCTAAAATATTTGTGTTTCGACACACTTCATACCTATTTCTGCCCTGGTGGTGCCTTGAATATCACAAACATAAATTTCTAATTAGGCCCCTGAAGATACTTATTCTATTTTTTTAAAACAAACGTATTATTTTGCCTAAAAGTTGACTCTGCTATATTCCCTGAGAATCCTACAATTTAAAATACACATATTTTATTATCTGCACCATGTAACCATTTTTGCATGGCAGTATGTTAGCGCATAAGCTATCAAATACAATTTATGAATAGAATTTTAAGGCCAGCTTGCTGTTTAAAGTATGTAGTTCATACTAAAGACTATATTTATTACAAGATTTGACAACAAGGAAAGAATTTCCATGAGTGTCTAATTTTCAATTTACACAGTAAAAAACACATCTGGAAAGAAACCAAAGGCCTTTGTAAGCTGATTATATGTTGGCCAATGCGAGGCTTTGCTACTTTATAAGAGACTGAAATGCAATTGTCTAGAAATCGCCTTCCCTATTTTTTCCAATCTCATTGGAAAGAAATGAAAAAAAGAATATGAAAAACTGGTTAGACTTCCGTTTTTAATATCATGGGATGCTGTAAGTCACACAGTAAAATGTCCTGTAGACACAAAGGCAGGAAAAGGATGGATTTTCTTTAAAATGTGCAATACTTAAAATTTTCTCACTACAGCATTTAGCTACTTTACAAGGTTACAGCTAAACCTAATCCTGATCTGGTTTAGTGAAAGCAGAGCTTCATTCTATTATTTTAATTCAAAATGGTAACACTTGTTTCGAAACTTCTACGGAAAGCAGCTCTGCAGCTAATTCTGGGGTCTGTAAGGATGTTCAGTGCACTATCAACACAGAGACATGAAAACTGGGAAGAATGTAGAGGTCATTTAATTAATTGGCATGCTATATGCCCACCCTTCAGTATGGAATTGATCCTCATTACCAGGGCTGTGCTTTGTTTCATTTTAAATGGTCCCAGGGATGGGATTTAGTACTTTATCAGCTATTCCCCTGTGAAGGAACCAGACCTCTGATTTGGATTACAGTCAGCAGCACTTATGTGAGCCTCTGCTGCATTTCAGGGGATTAAAACTCAGTTTCAAAGACAATGAGAAAGAGCCCTTCAAAACATTTCTCATACTGATGACTTGCATAGCAAAGCTGTGGAAGCCTGTATTTATTTGCCTTGGGATGGAACCATGGAGGCAGTAAGCAACTGGAAGGAAGCTCACAAGAAATGCAATGTACAAATTACTTGGAGGCAATCCTCTCTTATTTGCAAAAGAGAAACAGAGAAAACACTCCTCATATCCCCTAATACAGACAAAGATACTCAAACACAACATTTTTGTTTGGTTTTTGTCCTCTCTGGCCTTGTTTCAGACTATGAATGCTCCCTGCAATGTCAGGGAAATTTCATTTCTGCACAAAAGGTCATGGAACTGGGAGTCCTGGTAGAGAACAGGAAGTAAAAATCTCCTTTTACAAGGTGAACTCTGAAATTTGGTCTATCAGAGTCATTCAATGGTTGGTAGAAAAACTCCTGTCTCTTGCTGCCCTGGCCATTTTATTTAAATGTACCAGATCTTCAGCCTACTACCACCTTCTGCCACCTTTTTCAGCAGCCCAGATCCTTGGAGATGTGAATATCAGCTTTTTACTTTTTAACCACTGTGTATCAGATGATCTCTCCTTGTGCAATTCACTTGGACCCTTAATTATTGTGACAACACTTGTTACTTAGAGAGCTCTTTCATCTTCAAAGCACTTCACCAACATCAATTAACCCAAATCCAGATTAATTAATCTGACAGTTAATTTGCTATATATCCAGCAATTCCCATAATGGAGAACAAACTAGTGGCTATTAAAGTCATAGGAATGAGTTCACTTGACTCCAACAAATATGGGATCAAGCTCATTTCTTGAGTCTATTTCTCTCTCCTAAATCTTAACTGCAATATGGTATTCTTCCCCAGCATTTTCAGCTGCTTTATCAAGAATACAACCAAGGAAAGGCAAGATATAAGCTGAGATCACACACACATGGAGTTCATCAGGTTTGTTTTAAGGGTGATCCTAAATCTTAGACTTCACCTGCCCAGAGTTTATGAAGATTGATCAGGTCAGTCCTTGACATGCTCAGACAAATCAGGGTTCCAAACACACTGCTACAATTAGTGAATTCAGGAGGCACTCATATCATAAGGCAATTGCCAAATTATAGATTAACCCAGACAACAGGGTGAGTGGTTGCAGCAAATTCCCCACAGTCACTGTAGACCTTATGAAATAGGCATCTTAAGTTTTTAATAATCACTGCAGTGCCTGTGGTAGCACTTCTCTCTCTTACGTAGAGAGAGCAAGGGGAATATGAGAGAGAAAGCAAAAGAAACATTTACTTGAAATGAAGGTTTGATGGTATTTATGCAAGTAGGTCTCAAAAACTGCCTTTCACAGTGTTGTTTACTTTAATTTTATAATAATCCTCAAAATAATGCATCATTCTCTCTGAGGATTGTATTAAAACTCCTACGCTCATGAAGCAGTATGCACTTAAACAAATATTTCTCTTAGCTTATTAAATATACACCTCATCCTAATATTTAGGCCTATTTTTTTTTTTCTTTTCACCACCAAGAAGGAACTTCTTATTATCCAAAATCATCAGCTGCACAGCTAGCTCTATAAGAACTTTGCTGAAAATTCACAACGCAATAACATCTTTGAAGCGGCTAATAAATAAATATTATTCAGGCTATAAAGAAAGATTTGCACTCTCCAAGAGTGAGGCAATTATTCTACAGATTCCAGGAAAATGCTCTGACCTAATGAAAAGGAAACAACTTCCTGAAAAAGAAATTTGAAAGCATCTTTTGATTCATATTAAGGCATGTAAAGGTTGAGTTCCCCTTTCTTATTTTTGAACATTTTCTACAAGAAGGACTCCATATGCAAATACCTCTTCAACAACAGCAGGGTAAGCAAGCAGAGAATGATTGGCTCCACTGGCATTAATTTGGTGAGTAAATTGAAGAGAAAATGCAGAACTGCTTAGTTAATCAAGTATGACTGAAATCACCCAATCAAGTAAATAACCAGAAAGTCTAGCCTATGCTGTAATTTGTTCTTGGTGCCAGTCTCTTTCTACATGGAATTAAAAGCCTAAAGAAAACAGCAACAATAAATGAGCCTTCTCTTATGGAACAGTATAAAATCCTTCAGTTCGTGCCTTTCTAATCATCATTTGACACTGCTTGAATTGCCTTTTAAGCCACATGCTTTTTAAAATCCTGAGGAAATTATTGTTGTTGACCACAAACTGTATCTTTCCATACTAGTGCTTCAAACAGTCTGACAGCTAAACTGTGAAAGAATAAAAGCACTAATGGATTTGTCTAAATATATTATTCCTTGTATTTTCAGCTTTACTTGGTCTTCATCACAAGTTCTGCTCAGTTACTTTCACTAGTGGCTTTCAGAGATACTGAGGGTTTATTGAAGGATTAGAGTTTATAATATACCTGTATAAGCAGAGCTGTAGCCAAGTATTAAAGATCACTGAAAACTTATTGATCTAGAGAACACAGCAGCAATAACTCACACAACATCAAAATAAACACTGCTATTTACTTTTACTTAACTCAGAATGGAGCAGAAAATACATTTATAGACCTATAAGAAACAATTTCTTCCCCTAATGATCCATCATTTTGCATGAAAGAGTCAACACTTTTAAGAAATCAGAAGGAAACAGAAAGTTACAACTGTCTGAAGAAGACCCAACATTCCACCCCCAAAAATGCTATAGCGGACACTATAGAAGAAGACACTGGTACCTTCTTTCTTATTTTAATAACTAATTTTCATGTAATGATTTTCATTAATAAAATTAAAATAAAGTGATTATCTATTTACATCCAGAATAATGTCAAGATCTTTCTTGTAAGCTGGGGAGCTTCTTGTTACAATTATAATATTATAACAGGTCAGTCCTTGACATGCTCAGACAAATCAGGGTTCCAAACACACTGCTACAATTAGTGAATTCAGGAGGCACTCATATCATAAGGCAATTGCCAAATTATAGATTAACCCAGACAACAGGGTGAGTGGTTGCAGCAAATTCCCCACAGTCACTGTAGACCTTATAAAATAGGCATCTTATCTTTTTACATCCAACTGCAGTGCCTGTGGTAGCACTTATATACAATTATATACAATTATAATATTGTAACAAGGTTCATATTATATAATAGTATAATGAGGCAGAAGAGGTACTGCATAGATTACTAATTTAAGCAAAGTGCAGGTCTCTCAAGAAGACCTTGTTAACAATGACCTACCAAAAAAAAATGTAGAAAATCCATGGTCTGTGAAATTTCACATTGAAAAGGGACCTATTTATTGAGGTCTTAGTATGGAAATAAACTGAAAGTCACATGACCTTTAAAGTCCTGAGTGCATCTTACTAGGACTAAGAGCATCACAGGTATGCTGGGATTTACAAGCATATGGAAATAGACTCCTCAGCAGAAAGCCAAACATAATTCATGTGCTAAGACACAGCTCCAACAGATCCAATGGACACAGCCAAGGAAGTCAGCCGGACATACAAGAAAACAGAGAAGAATGGCAGAACCAGATTTTAACCTCATGAGAAGTGCACAGGCAGAGGCAACCTTCCCATGGTTACCAAAAGAAAGCACCAGGACTGTCTGGGGGCTTCAGGCTGCAAAGACCTGTTCATACACACAGAGAGAGGCCTTATAACCCAATGTATGGAACAGCCCTGGTAACCACGGCTGCGTGTCCCACCTGCACATACACCAATTTCATCGGGAGCATCCCCTGTAATCTGGGTTGCGCAGGGATGAAACAATAAAGAAATTCACAGCAATGATATAGTTGCAACATACGGATTTTTGAAAGGTAGAAAAATATCTAATGGACATACTTCTTCTGAAAATTTCCCCTATGTAGGTGGAAGATGGAAAGGGCTTTCTATACAGATATGACATGTGCTTCCCACTCTCCTAGCAGCTTATCAGTTCACCTCAGCAACATTTTTATTCCAGCTTTTTTTTTTTTACCTTCTTTCTTACTTTTCCTTGTCAACAGAACTTCTTTTGGGGATGTTCTCCATACAACCTCAGCAGAAGATAGAATTATTCTATGTCATATGCCCGGTTTGGCCTTTGCCTAACAAGCACCTTGTTAAGCATTTATTTCCCAAGTATTACAGCACCTAATACCAAAACAAAAAAAAGATAATTTTTCTGTGTACATTACCAGGACTCCTCTAGAAAGACAGGAACTCTGCAACTATTAGAATGGGTGGGCAGCAGATGATCTCTACCAGAAAATATCCACAACACAATCTTGTATTTCAGATAAACCTTTGGTGGCAACATAACTCACATGCTGAAACCAGATTTGGATGCCAAAGTTTCACAATTTACAGGACCTTCAGCACAACAGACTAGGATAAAACCTGCCCTCAGAAGTACAATCCTCACTCAGATTTGTCAGTAATTACTGTAGATTTGAAACTCTTTACATATTAGGAAAGCAATGTAGTACTTTTGGATCAAAGAGGTATTTTGTTCACTTTAATGCATACACTAATTGTCTGTCCTGTTAGCATTAAAAGAAGGTATGATTGGCACTGAAGTGTGACCAGACTTCTTGGATGGTTTCAGTGCCTGGGAAGAAATGCTCAGTAGGTTCATAAATCTAATATATCCTTTTCATAATAAAACCTAGAGCAGCAATAATTGTAATAAAGTTTTACAAGGTGTCCTGAGAGGAATAAAATGTTCATTATTCTCTGCACCACAGCTAAATAAAGCAAAATTAGTTTTTTCTTTGAAAGCCCATACGGAATTCAAATTAACAGACTTTTGTAAAGAATGCTAGCAAAAGACTTCTGAGGCAGAACGTAACTATTGGTTGCTTTGATTTTAGTGACCTTGCTTATCTTATCTTTCTAAACAGACATTTTAAACCAGAAAGTTTCAAATGCCCAGACAGTGTAAAGACTGCTTTGGGTGCAAGACTTATGAAGAGCAAATTTCCTGCGAGTTGAACAACTTTCTGTGAGTTGTTTTAGGGTACTTTTCCCATGTGTATCCTCATTCCCCATAACAAAAATCTGACCACTAAGCTCAGTACCCATGTGATTTCAACGGCAGAGATGAAGGGCCAGGACTCCAGGCTTCCAAATAGGAACAGAGGCAAACCAAAGGTAGTCACAATTGCAAGGTGTCTGCAGTTAAGAATTCCAAGTGGGTAGTCCTCTCTGAGCCCTTCTGGTGCCTCTTTAAGCCTTAACTTAGATTATGCTTTCCAGAGAATGTTAAAAACTAACAGCAGGAAGAGACACAAAACTACCCAGCCTTATGCAATTACTGTTCACAGTGATCAAACAATCTTGGCAAGAAGCTGGCGCTCAGCAAGGCAGCTGGAATACACTAAATCTCCCCCACATTAAATAAGGCACAGGAAACTGTTCCAACACATAGCAGTAACATATTGATATATACTTTATGAAGTGAAACAAAGCAACTGAAGTCAAATGTTCCAAAATATGGTAATGCAAAGAGTGGAATGCTCAGTCAATCAAAATAAAATCAAAGTAAATCAAAGTATAAACATTCATACAGTGCTATACCAGTCACAGACACTTCATCTCTCTAATTCTTATAATTTTCACTCTTCTGTCCTAGCTGCCATCCAATTCCTAGGCTATAGACCATATAGAAAAGAAGCAAATGATTATCTGACAAGTATTATATGCTTTCTCTCAAAAACAAGTGATTTGGGTGGCTGCTGTACC
This sequence comes from Daphoenositta chrysoptera, assembly GCA_013397915.1. NCBI lineage: Eukaryota > Metazoa > Chordata > Aves > Passeriformes > Daphoenositta > Daphoenositta chrysoptera. The sequence continues at coordinate 1,764,865 of VZRO01000214.1, forward strand.
ATAACAGCCTTATCTTACACCCACCAAAAGTTATAAAGGGCCTGAATTTGAAATAATTATCAAGCTTTTTTTTGAGTTTTACAACCATAATTAGTTTTCAAATATTCCTGTACTCATGAATGATCTGATGCAAATCTTAGTACTTTTAGCTTTTCTGAAAATGACTGAACTGTAGCCTCAGGCAAATACTCAGATATCTAAAGCAGGTCTACAAACACTTTCATATACAAACGAAAAACATGTATTCTCCCAAACAGAGAGGAAAAAAATGACAGTCTTGAAAATTCTCAATAGGTTCATCTTGCCCTGGTTTTCTTCTTCAGGTATTCTTTCACTGACTTTCCCCTCATCTTCTCTACAGGCAGTCCTAAGGGATGACTCTTGCCCCTCTTCACTTCTCCCTTTTCAGCCTCTCTTTTGGTAGCTCATTTGCAAACAATTTTGGCTACTGTCTCTGCTCATAGCTCAAAAGACCACCTTTATTCCCAGACCCATCTTCTTCTGCCCACACTGAAATCTGAGCCTTTCTCATACCTTCTCACCTCAATTTCAAAGAGACAAGAGCAGTTTTCTCCCTGCAGAAACTCATTCCTCTACCCTTGTGGACTTGCCACTTGTTTTCACATTCTAGACTTCACAATTTTGTTTGCTTGTCTTCCTAGGTTTTCTCACCTAAGTGATTTAAAGGCCACATGTACACAATGTGATGAAGGCAGTGCTGTGCTAATTCTGCTTTTCATTTCAGTAGCAGAAATCTGATCCATCTCTTGTCTCTAATTTTTATGTTGTTCCATAATAACAGGGCTAATTTTGTGAAGTTATAAACCACAATCCAAGCATTCATAAGACTGCTTTTTACCCTTTCCACATATCTGTGACATGCATTGTAACATATCCACACCAGCATTTTATTTTTTCTATCTGCATAGCACATCCTGCAGCATCCTGAGTGAAAAATGACAACACCACTTCTGCAGGGTTTTGCAGCTATAATGATGAAAGAAGAAATATTTGCAGGGGCAAAATAAGATTCTATTAGGCAATTTGGTATAGTAAGAAAAAAAAAACCAGTCATACTTTTGGGACCAATATCCTTTCATCAGGTCTAAGAGTCTGAATAGACACTGGGGACCAGTGCTCTTTGTTTGATGTTGTTTAATTCAGTATTAGCCTTAAAGCTGAGCAGAAGATATAAACAACTGGATAAAGCCTTGTTTTAAGCCAAATTAGCCAAAAGAAGATGATTTTTTCTACACAAAGCTCCAAGTTCCCAATCATCTGTCTTTCTGTTGACTAGAAACACTTCCATTACTATGACACATGTCTTTTTGTGGCCATCCTATTCTTCAAGTATGATAACAAATTCTCATATTTCAGTGTTTCTTTTACAGGAGGTCTCCAGATACAGAAGTGAGGAAATAGTAGTTAAAATTGTGGTAGGGCTGCCACTTCACTTGAGTATACTTTCACCAGTTAAATGATGCTGGATTCAAATTATCCAACTGATTGGGAAAAACAGCCCCATCATTTTTTGAGGTTACTGTGAGAAATATAGAGCATAATCTACTGATTACAGTGGATTACTTCTTCTCTGCATCCTTAATTTGATTATGGTAATCATAACGCAGCTGTGTGATCATCTTTTCCATCAAAGAAGAGAGAAGTGCAGAATAGCAATCTACAGATAAAAAAGAGAGACCAACTTTTGTTTTCTATGAGTAAAACTATTTTAAAAAGTAGGAATTACTTCTGACCTTTAGCCTGCGATCCTGGTCTCCACTGCACAGAGAATTTACCGACACTTTAAAAGTCTTCCATGCTGGATTTAAGTTATTCATCACAACCTGTGAGTAAAAAGAAGAAAGAGAACCCTTAACATTTCCACATCTCTCAGCAGAATGCTAACGAGAGCCACAATTCTCAATACAGTACATTCACCAGCAAGAGAAGGAAGCAGAGCTCAGTTGGAATTTTCAGATCTACATCCATGGGATATGAGCTCCTGAGCAACCTGCAGTTTGCAACACTCCTCCTCTGGAAAGCCCCCAAAAGGAGCACGAGTGGGAAATGGACCCATACATACCCACAGATCATGCTACAGACATTGCTCCAGCACTGCCATGCCTCAGTGGGAGATAATTCTCAAGGCAAAGGTTGTAGAACTGAACTGGAAGTCATGGAAGAGATGCAGGACTGGGCAATGGGGACGGGCAACCTCAATTTACAGGCACACAGTCTGCTCTGCTAGGAAAACTTTATGGAATCCATAACAGGTTTATAACCCCTAACACCTGCCACAGCTCCACCCTAAACACCTAAATGCCGTTTTTTAAGAAAGTGCCAGTTGTTATCATGGAGCAGTAATGTCACTGGGTGATAAGAAACAAATGTAAAGCACCCAGATTACAATCCCTTTCGGCCCAGCAACCTGGGAGGAGGTGGGGAAGAAGCAACATAGTATTAATGGGAAAATGTGATACAGTCTGTAGTAAGGTTTTGGCTAAATCTAGTATTTATATCTCCTGAACTTCCAAACAGAGTATCTGCCAGGTTAATTAGGTTTGGACCTTTGGCTTCAGTGCCATGTTCCTTTACCATACGGTGCATAAGTCAAGACTGATACCCATTAGTTAAAAATTCCACTAGAGTGTAACACTAGGAAGTGTTTTTAAATATGGATGTTTGCACATCACGTTTAAAAATACTTCCCTTTGTGACATGGGAAGCATAAACTATGCCTCCTGACAGCCCACCTGCATCCTTGGAAAGTAAATTCAACTCTATTCCTTACCTCAGTCCTGTGAACAAGTTGTTGGGTTGCATCATCATTCACCCGAAAAATCTCCAGAAAAGGATCAGATTTGCTGAAAAAATCCTAAAATAAAATATAGGACAGGTTACTCTTGAGGCTCATTTGTCTTTGAGCTTTTCAGGCACAATGCACTGGGGTGCTTCCCCAACTGCTAATGAAAAGGAAGAGCCAGCGTAGTATTAGTGAGACCTCTTGGGGTTTCTCAGCAATATTTCATTCTTGTCCTTGTCCCACAAGGATTCCCATAGCACTGTTGTTGTTATCAGTTTGACTATTTAATCATGGCATGAAGATCTGTAAAATGTCCTTTTACAACTTCTTCCCTTCTTACACCCAGCCCAGTTCCCTGAGCATTAGCTCTGTCATCCACCTAGCTTGTTTCTTGCTGTCTCCATACCTGTTTGGTCTTTTGACATCAGTTTTCTAATGCACTGCACTTTGAAGCATTTTCTACACTGGGGTTGAATTTCACACTGCTCACCTACCCTCTCTAAACAGAGGTTAATTGGCCAAGACACTGTGCTGTTACCAACTAACGCAAGTACTGTCAAGATGGATTAGAGATGGTGAGAGAAGCAAGTCCTCTTCAGCGTGTGGTAACATAGTCCATGCTAAGATGACAAATGGAGCAGGGTAATGCAGGAAATAACTTGGTATCTCTAGGCAAATCTGTGACAGACACTGACGTTCACATTCACACACTGCAGAACACCCTCTGCTAGTCTGGCATCCAGCTAACAACCCTGAACTTTCTTACACAAACCTAAATTCAGCTGCTTTCTATAGTGCTGCTTCAGTTTGGCCACAACCTCTTTTGTTTCAACATCTCATTTTTTCTGGACATGCTGGCTGGGCAGGGCAGAGAGTAACTGGCTGTTAACCCTCCAAAACTGGAGGGGGAAGATTCAAATTTCTAATTGTGCAATGTTGAAAGAGCAGGATTTAAATGCACTAAGCCCATTTCCTGTAGCTTCAAGTCTCTTCTTCATTTTCTTCTTCAAAAGAGCCACGGGATTAACTCTGTGCATACGAATATTATTCTTCTCTATAGGACATATCCAAAACTACAGATCTCCATGTAAATTTAGGGAAGTGAGAAATTCTATTCACTCTCCAAGTGTTTCTATGATAATGTTAGTGTAAAAAATACTCTAATATATATAAATCTACAAATTTCTCCTCACCAAATGTCCACCACACTTATTTTTGATTAGCTGCATAGCCAGTGGTTTGGGAACAGCTTTGGATAAGATGCTAGACAAAGTCTGGTCTTGGTAAAATTTATCTTTGGGGCATTTTTATGATTCCACAACTTCAAAAAAAAAAAAAGAATAATTCAGGGCTTTGAAACAGGGCACCTGAATTTGAATGTCTGGAGAAGAAAATGAATCCCTATGGACCACAAAGCAAGGCTCAAGGAACCTAAAGTCTTGTCATGCCCTACAGATGACATAATGTTGGGTTCAGAGTGCTGTTTTGTCATTGATCTGCTTCTTTACTTTCTAGAGAAAACTTAATGGCAACTTATGCAAAGCACATGAACATTTATTTGTTAAATCCTATCATGGGGAGCATGGAACATCAAAGCTGTATGTTTGGCTCTTTGTTCCAGCTACATGGTAAACAGGACATTTTATGTCAAACTCTGTAAAACCAGTGCAAAATTCAACTAAGTGACTCTAGAGTTTGCCTCAAGGACCTGATGTAGATTTAGTGTCTGAACTCCACTCAAAACTTGAAACTGCTAATATATAGGGGGTTTTGGTGATCAAATTCTGCCAATTACCAGTGCATAGCAGAGAGAACAAGCAGACAGAGGGTGTTGGTTTAATCATAGTGACATGAAAATCCAGACCACACACGGTTAAAAAAGATTGAGCTGCCTCTTCTCACACATAAGCATTCTGATTGAAGCTGAGTAAAAGCTTAATGTTAACAGTTTCTTTATCAAACACAAATTTGAAAAGTTATTTTAAAAAAAATACCTCATAATGATACATGCAAAAAAGACACCCTGGAGTGCAATAGAATTCAGAAAGGAAGCCAAGATTTCATTTAAGGCTCAAAATACAGTATCATTCCGAGCTGAGTATCATAAAGCTACAACAGCACATCAACACAAAGGAAATAATTTTTAATACCCGGGTATTGATTTTAACTACCAAGGTAATACCACATAAAGGGAAAGATTTTAATGCTGGATGGTGGCTTCTATCACTCCCCCTTCAATGCAAAAACAAAGCCTAATCACTTTCAGAATCGAGGTACAAACAAAAAAATCCTTCTATATTGAAAGTGCTTTGTAATAAGTAAAAAATGATAAGCTGAAGAAACATTTGCTTTCACAATTAACACTTTTTTGTTTGTTATGCTGAATCTAATAGCTTTGCGTTATCTCACAAGAATATCCTCTGAAAGAAGAATAGCTGCAATATATTGTGCTATTTTAATACTATTTAAATGATTAATGTAATGTATTTGCTAGTGGTATAATGCACATCATTCTTTCAGTATGTGCAGCAGTTACATAGTGATAACACAAGTACATTGCCTAAACTTTAAAAATTTAGATAGATCTGTTTCTAAGAACCTATTTTGACATATTTTTAGTAGATTAATTTTCAGAGCACAACGATTTTTAAAATTCAGGTTTGGGGATCAAGTCAAAGAGCCCTTAAAAAATGGCTGAAGCAGCCAAAAGACTAAAATTTTGAATACTATTCAACAGTTAACAGGGCATTTGAGGATTTTTTTTTGTGGTAGTAGTTTAACTGCTACTAGGGAGCTATATAAAAAATACAATATTAGCTTGTATTTTGCAGATATTTGATGGAGAATCTTTCCCAAACAATGGTAACTGCGTCTCTCAGAAGAGGAGAAGTTTGCCTGCCTCAGTGCTCATAATTTATTATAGCTATCATAAAAAACGGAGCTGCTTGTTATGGTAATTGTGACACAGCTATTAATGCAATAAAACCTTTCCAAAAGTTATTGTTCCACGGTGAAGTGTTCTCAGTGGATCTCTTGAAACAAAGAGGTGCCATTTGAGCTGACAGTGTTTCAATAAAACATGAAAATGCGGTTATACCTTCCAAATAAGCACTGTAATAAAAAATATAATGGTTATTTCTGCTAAGTCAGTTAACTAAAGAAAAGTCTCATATCTGTAATTTTCCTATAATTTTCCACTGAATGTTTCAGCCACTCCAGAAAGAAAAATGATTAGACCTTACTTGTTTTGTAGCTTCTCTAAAATTCTTGCAATTTTATGTCAAGAGAGTAAAAAGCATGCAACAAACATATCATGCCTGTTAAATCATAGCAAGAAATTTTGTTTAATTTTCCAAATATGTGTTGTTCACATATTTTTCCTTATTGTAGGAAATGTGTACACTTAAGGGCCCCAATCTGGATCCTCTTTCAAGGATCTCCTTTAAGGAATGGAGGAAGAATACTCCTGTCCATTCAAGATGGTAATGGATGGAAAGAATTTTTTTTTATTTAATCCTGTCAGCACATACATGACATTCCCCCACCCCTTCCTTTATTCACAAGTTGTGAGACATTAGGATTCTATTTGTCTTCTGCCTCTCCCACAGCTACCAGAGCATGAACCCCATGGCTAACAAAGGTGACCCCACAGCAGAGCATGCGTGACTGCTTCCAAAGGCTTCCTCTATCTTACAGGAGACTCCAAGGCCAGTTTCAACCCTCAGTTTCTCTGACCTTACATCTCTACTCAGGTGTTCACTTCTCTGAGTAAGGAGAAGCATGCAAAACCATGCTTAGGATTTTACAAAATGGGCTCTTCTCAATACTTTTTTTTTTTTTTCCTTTTTGTGACATCAGAAACATCATTGGTGGAAAAGAACGCAACATTCTTTTTCACCAATGGCTGAACTATGCAATTTAAGTAATTTCAAACCTTAATAAAAATAATTACTAATAGTGTCTTGCATCTAATGATGTCAAAGTTCATTACAAGCCATACTTTTCTTGTAGAAGAAGTAAAGCAAGGTTCAGCCAGGTTTAGAGCTACATCTTTAGCTGAAGGAAATCAAAAGACTTCTTTAAACACAATAGGCTTCCAGAGATTTTCATCACTTGAAGACAGGAGTTTGGATTCAGATAAGACATGATGAGTCCCTGCTTGACTTGTACACTGCATCATCCAGGATTTTTTTATTAGATGAAGCCCACCTTGACTGGAGATGTTAAAATGGCAAGAATGACAATACTGTCGTAGTATTCCAGACTGATCCTTCTCACCTTATCCCCATAAAGTGTTTCAATCATTCTCTAAAACTGTTGCCTAGACAACACTGACCTGGCTTGGAATTGCATTCTGGCAGTATCCTTTTAATTTATACCAACAAGCACTAGAGGCAATCCTAATATTTAAAGCAGATTATATTTTGCATTTGTGGAAAAGCAATGACTACGTAGAGTCTTATTATGTTGTTTATGTCCTTTCCTTTTTCCTAGATGTGATAGCATGTGGAACAGGAAGAAACTTGTCTACAAGTTTGGGAATTACCTCTAAAGATATCTGTCTAAAGAAAGGTTGGTAAATTTACATTTTGACACCTAACTAAATGATGCAACTCAAAACCACTAAGTCTTCAGGAACTCTGAAAGAGGAAAGTAATTTGTCTTTCAGATGAGAAGCAAATTCAGGTTCTGATCATCTATGATTGTTAATGATCCTGAGCACAGTAAAATTTTATAGATTTTATACAGTTTATTTTAAAGTTATATACCAGTACTATTTATCTTTCTGTGAGATTTTCCGGTAGTCTCAACTGAAAATATTTTTCATAAGTTACAACGTGATTTTGAAAACCTGATGTATATGTATCCAAAAGTAGCCTCACTGATTTGATTTTAAGCTACTCACATGTCAGCTGTTTACAAGAACACACTTGGGGCATCACAATCCTAAACCTTTTATAGTCCTGCAATATGCTTCTAATTAGAAGCACCTTCATATATAAGAAGGGACTATATACCTCAAAGAATTCTATGCCTGCTATTACCCTGAAATAACAGAGAGTGGTACAAGCAGTCATAAGGTTTTCTTGGGCTGTGGGTTGTTTGAGATGCTTATTGTAAGTAATTTGCTAAACAATAACAGATATTTTCAAAAAGAGGTACTCCTTATCATGTTGAGTAGTGTTTGAGTCAGTGGAGAGTTTTCTTCCTAAAGGTGGAAAAAGTTTTTAACAAATACACAAGTCGTCTTCTTGCATTCAAGCTACATTTTGTTGAACAAAATGAGTATCATGACTGAGCTGTTATGAAGTTTTCTAGCTGTATTTTAGGAAACTTCAACGATAACATCATTGACTACTAACAGAAAGTTCACTTCTCTAAACACTTCTGATCTGTGGCATTTTACATAATTAAATTGTCTTGGTTGTAGTGTAATTAACTTGTCTTGGTTTTAATTAGATTCCCTTGAGGTTTTTTTTTTAATTACTTCACAACTTGAGGAAAGCCTCATTGTGAACATTCATCTGGAAACCCTGATGTGTTTAATAATAAAAGGCAAAAAATACCTGTCATGAAAATCTCATCAAATTATATTTGCAGGCATTCTTATATCTTTCAGAAAGGTTAATACCAAGCAGCTTACCTTGTCATCCAATTTCCGTGCACTGAATGAAAGTTCAACGTAGTCATCATTGCCAGACAACTCCTCAGCGATCACCTAAATGGAAAGCTACATTTGAGTTGTGCATGGTGTAATGGAAGGGGAGAACAACACCATTTTTCAATGTGTGAAGACTGCAGACCCCATTTAGGAAACCGAAGTGTGGAACAAGTTAATGTGTTTCTCTTTGCCGTCAGGAAAGGCTTCACCTTGGTCAGCCCACAAACCTGAATCACTTTGTGTCATGTGACTATGCCTTGTCAATCACCTGTCAATGGACAGACATCAACATCCACCAGGGATCCCTTTCCTCTGACCAAGTACTCCTCCTCAGACTGGAAAACAGAGAATTCCACAATCTCACAGTGTCCAAGGGGACAAAAATACTCTACTTTTTTTTTTTTTATTTTACATTTTTTTTCTATTACTCGGGTCTAAAGCCCAATTATTTTTATGCCACTTCATAATCTGGCAAGATGAATAAAAAAAAGAGTGAAGTCACCTATCATTAGCTTCCATGTAAGGCACATTTACAGGAGGAGAGTTCTCCTGGTACAGTTTTTCTGCAATAGCCATGTTGGCAAAACAATTTACTGTAGAGTCAGAAGCAAGTAATTCTAAAATAATACAGCGTGATTCTTTCAGATGGCGTAAGCTATGCCAATAATGATGCCAGTCACTGTGCTGTGCAACGTTAAAAAATAAACCAGCAAAACCAACTAAACCAGTTTCCTAAGTAAGCCATTAAAAGGCTTCAGGGAGAGAGAAGGCATTAACCAAACCTGGGATATCTCACTGATAACTATTCTTTGAAGCAAACCACATTATATTCTATTTGACAGCTTTAAAACTTTTTTCCCTATTGTAAATGTTCTGACCAGGGATTAAATCTCCCAAAAGAAGAAAATACCAATTTCCTGGGTGTTTCATGTTCATGACCCTGCACATGGCAGCCATGCCAACTTCCCAAACAGGCTCTGTCTCGACCACTTTGAAGTCCTTGGGGAGCTGCTGGGACACCTCAATTATTTTTCAAACTGGCTTGGCAGCAGCTATTGACTGCACCCCAAAACATCAACCCATCAGAGGTGCACATGGCACTTCCTGTGAACCTATTTCAGAAAGGGCAGCAGCTGCCAGAGGCAAGAGGCATAAAGGAAGGAGAGGTAGGAGGCCTGCCAGGCCACCCTAAAGAAGATCCAGGAGGAGGCATGGAGAAGGGGATGCTGTGGGGACACAGCTGGAGATTCACTCTTGGAAGGAAGTGCTCCATGCTGGAGGAGGCACCTCTGAGTGTGTACACCCTCAGGTTAGGCCCATGCTGCAGCAGAGATGCCTGTGTGTAAGCCCAGTGCAGAGCTAAGAAAATGAGTGAAAAAAACCTCAAAGAGCAGCAAAAAAAAAATCCCTGTTTTCTGATCCTGACCTGTGTCACACAGCACCTCATCAAAGGGACTGAGCACAACATGAAGTGAAGGCAAAAGCAGTGAAGACCATGAAGGAGGCAGGAGAGGTGTCAGAAGTGAAGTTGAGTACAGGGAAGGAGCATGAAAAGTATTTTCCCTAAGAGTTTTTTTTTGTCCTCTTTGTTTCTCAGTAGCTAAAAGTTTACTTTGATTGGAGATTAATTAAAGTAAAATTCCCTGAGTTCAGACTATTCTGGCTGTGACACCTCACACCAGTGAGCTGTGCTGCTTCTCCATGCAAAATTGTTGGGGTTTAGGAATAATCATGTGCAGCCACACAGGGGCACAGATTTACTTTAACTGGGCATTGAAGTACCATCACACAGGCACAGAAGTGGTCTGTCACATCTTCCAGGCAAGTATTAGCTTGCTGGAAATTTGACCCATAGAGTCTGACACATTTCTCTTCCTTGTAGTCTGATGGTTTAAAAGATCTGGTTAAGCTGTGCATGACCAGCAGTGCTCTGGGATTTGCACACCAAATTTCACATGTATTTTTAACTGAAAATAATGAACTCACTCTTATAAAGGTTTACAGACTACCTGCTGGAGAAGCTGAACAGTGCTCTGTTTGCTTCCCACAGCCATATTATAAGATTGTGTGGTTGAGACATTACACAGTCAAAGGGTTAATAAAATTCCAGCAAAACTTGCTAAGATAGGAACTTTCAAAATCCTATGAAAAATTCATAATTCACTACACTGAATGAGTTAGGAAACTAGTATTTCTAACTTCCATAATTGACAGACACCTGGTATGTCCCCAGATCTAGAAATAATGATATAGAATCAGTTTTTAATTATTCTGTTGAGACAATAAGCTTTTCACACAATATTTTTTTGTCTGGGTTCAGTTTTCTCCCATTTAAGTGAAGTCAACTTGCTCTTTAGTACTGCTGGCCAGAAGCCAAAGCACGTAACTAAGGTCCATATTTCATGGTTATCATCCAGTGTGAGGCCAGCAGGGACTATTAACTCATTTTCTCTCATCTTCTGTTCATCACAGTGATTTAATTTTTGCCAGGACACTCCACTAACAAGCCTAATGATTTTAGTTGTACTAGAGCATTTGTGTTTTCACAAGACTAAACTCCTTGGTGTTCCTCAAAGAAGATCAGAAGGGAAGTCCAGAACACCATAGGGATGAGTGAGATGAAGTATGCCCAGTTTATCTAAGCAGCCAAACCACACCAAGTTATTTAGGGAACAAAACTCTTTCCTGGTTCTATTCAGCCACATGAATGGGGAACTCCTTTCCAGCCCCAGATGAAAACCAAGTATACTGTATGCATTTAAGCAAATAAATTCCCAGCCAAGCACCAAGGAAGACACCTAAGAAATCAAACTCTCTGGGCTCTCAGAAAGTATCTCATAGTCTGCTATCTCTTTGGTGGCTGAAGGCAGAAAAAAAATTCCAAACAATCAAGCCAGAAGAAACCCATCTGGCAAATCGCACATTAAAGAAAAAATTCCTTCTCAATCTCATGATGCAACAGAGCAGAGATCCCCAAAGCAGAATATTTCATTATAGCCTTCATCTTAATGCAGAGCTGCAAATGTCACAAGCATGCCAGGTTCAGTGCAGACAAGATTGATCTCCCAAGCAAGCCAGCACAGAGAAAGATGAAAGAGAGGTTATACACTGATTTTCAGATTTCAGGATACACATGGGGCTGTAACAATCTACTCCTTAGCTGCATTACAACACATCTAAAACTAATCTTATCAAACTTTTTTTCCCCTTCTTTTTTCCTAAGAAACTGGAAAAAGCCCAAGGGAAAAGAAAAATGAGGCTCCTTCATGTGTCAAAGCAGGTAAAAATTAATTTCTGAAAGTTCTAGCCCTTCAACTAAAAGTATTCAAGCCGCAGAAGTTACCTGCTGTCATCCAAGTACCTTAAAAGTAGTAGCAGTAAGTATTGTGGCTTTTGTACAAATGATAGATTATTTGTTGCCATTTCCTTAAAACAAGTGTTTTTCAGAAACAGTGCAAGTCATCAAATAAACGATTTAAACACATTTCTCAATCAGGGGTTGTTCTGGTGGCTTAGCAGGATGCTTTTAGAGAGAATTAGTCACTTAAGGTATTTCTACATAATTGGAAAACAAAAGCATATTTAAGACTGACTTACTGTTATAGATGACTTTCCTGCTGTGTTGCCATGTTTGAGTAAGGACTTGGAGAGCTTCCTCTGAGAAACAATCTGCACAAAAATAAAAACAAAGGCAAAAATAAGTAGAATGTGTAAATTCATGGTTTATTGTGATTTCAGTCTTATGTTGCTTTTCTTTTCTCCTTTCACATCAAGGTACTTTCTCAATCCATCATCAGAGTTAACACAGTCAGACTGCAACCAACAAGAAAGGTCCCCCAGGAAGGCTGCACAGGATGCAATGGAAGGACAAAGCAAGAAGCTGGGGTGAAGCAGAATGGGGAGAAGACAATTCACTGTGTCGAACAGAATAGTGAAAAACACATAGCTTTTCCTCAAGTATTGCAATGACAGCGACAGAGGACAGAAGCAAGGTTTAAATGGACTTAAAAGACAATAAGAAGGGTAGTACACAGCAAATCTATCAGAGATACCTCCAAAACTCAACTCATTTATGTTTATAGGAAACTGAAGTCCGTTTACAATGAGAAGGCATTTATTTTATTTCAAAATATCAGCAACTCTAAATTCAGAGAAGAAGCAAGCAAGCTGCCCCATATTTCAGTTCCAAAATTGTCTCCTTTGCTTACCAGGTACCAGACCGTCCCTAGAACTCAACATTACCAATTAACTTGGTCATTAACCAAATTATAAATGTACTTCAAATTAATGGCATCAGAGGGACACTGAGAAAAGATGTTATTTGCCATATGAATAATAACTAGCATTTCCTTATGATTTTAAAACATTTAAAACATTTAAAAGAATAATAGTAAAAAAATTAGAAGAAATCTTACAATAATGCAGAGCTGCTAAGCTACAGTGATGTCCCAGTCTATTAATCACTAGTAAAGTTAATGTTATATTAATTAATTTATTTTTTTATTGGAAAACTTCAAAATGTAGACAGATGTAAAGGTAATTCAAACCACTGCTTAGAAATTAGTATTATTTGTAATCTGACAAAACGACAGTAGGATTGTACTGTGCAGATACTGAGCAAAAGATTGATTGTGTCCTAAGAAAAACCCTAACCTTTTGAATGTGGCTTTTCTACTAGAAGTAGTCCTTTCCACCTTTCAACATTCAACAGTAACTGGACAACTTCATCCAGATGCCTGATCTAAATGACCCACAAACAGACATCTTTGGCAAAATACACCAAAATATTAGTTGCAAAAGAAAGGCAATCACAAAGTAACGAGGAGAGTTCCAAGCCCTTCATGAGTGTCCTGGGCATCATACATATTTCAGCAATAAACCACATCAGTAGGTCATGGCCAGAGCTGGAGGAGTGTGAGTAATGCAAAGTTGCAGCCAGGCAAAAAAAGGTGCTGTGAGACAGGAGTGAATAGGAAGTACATTTTAGCCTAACATCGGTGTGGAGAAACATGTTTTGCCCATCAATTTGCTGAATGGAACAGAAAAGCAAAAGCTGCACCTCAGATTATCCTCAGCTACAGTTGTAACAGAAGCAGCAAGACAGAAGCAAGTTTTAAACAGGCTTTAAATGTGAGATAGGAGAACCACCATACGACAGGACAGCACATCTGGATTCACTGTGACCAGCTTCTTCTTCCTATTGCAGCTATACCTGACAGAGGTGTGCCTAATCAGTTCTAAACCAGAGGCAGAAGGAAACACTCTCCTCTGGAAATTTATTACTTTATTCATTATCCTTACGTAAATATATTTTCCTAACAGCTAATCTGATTCTCTGCAGTTTAAGTCCATTATTTCTATCACATGCACCATGAATATGTAAAACAATCATTTTTCCCTTTTTCAGGCAATCTTTATACCTGAAGACTATTACAAATGCCCCACAGTCTTCTTTACTACACAACATAACATAACATAACATACATAACATAATATACATAACCTGAGTTTGTCCTATCTTTCCTTCTTGACCAAATTTCCTAGCCCTCTCTGCCATTCTGTCTGCTCTCTGATGAGCCTTCATGGACTGGCTCATAAACACTCTTAGAATAATGGTCAAAATTGGGCATAATAGCCCTGGTCCTTCCCATGAGAAGCAAGAAGAGCTTCTCATTGCAAGGCTGATACACTCCAGAATTACATTTACCTTATTTTAAGAACACGATGATACTGTTAACTAATGTTCATAATAGGATCATTTCAGATTGCCAGCTGCATTTTTGCAACTGGCTATTACTTAAATGAATAATTTAACATTCCTTTTTGGACTGCCTTCCATAATGCCATCTGTTGCCAGCATCTCATGCAATTTTCCAAACTAACTTTTGGATTTCAATTTAGTGTTGGTCAGTGGCAACAACAGACAGGACTACAAGTAAGATTACAGTATTGCTAGGATTTGGCAGTTCTTTTTCTTCCCTAGAATCTTGGACATACTGTTTGCTGTGACCTTTTAAGTCATCCCTACATCTATTTTCTTGCCATCTAAACAGGTTCAAGCACAAATCATTCCATTCCTGTGAACTGTGAGGTGCAATATAAAAAATCGTGGTTTAGATTCTCAGATAGGAGGTAATACAGAAATATGACAGATTATTCTTAATACATAATTAAACTATGGGTTCTGTACCAGGCAGACAATGAATTATGGCAGCTGACGAGCAGGGTTCATTTATCTCCACGGGCTCTCCTCCTTCCCCAAGATGCACAGGCAACTTTGTAAAATACATTAAACTTTCCCAATGAAAGCTGTGGGTATTGTCTACTAGAAACCTTTTCAGACATCTTACATATAGATAGCCATGGTATGAGATAGAACTTGGGTAGGAACCTGTCCTTCAGTAGCCTCCTTTAGAGACAGCAGGACTTCTGCCCCTGAGCTACCCAAGCTTTTCCAGCTCCCTTTGCTTCTTTCCAAAGGGTCACAGCTTTTGTGAGGTGTTGCACAGCTTGGGAGCTCCTGTGCAGGTGGCAGATAGACGGCTCGCAGTTCCAGAGAGGATAATTTATTCTGATGTTCTCATTAGTAGACTGCATTAATAACACTCACTCTCTAAGCCAGAAGCATCGTTCTGACACAGTGAGCACTCTGCATATGTAAATATGTGTATTTGGGTGCAAGTGTTTACCAGTTGTTAATTAAGTGGCCACTAAAACCAATCCTCCACCTGGCAACAATGTGCCAACATTGTTGCCTCCAATTTTAATTGTAATTGCAATAACTGTAAAGGAGTCTATTTTCCATAGCAGTAAATTGACTTTTTAATTCATGCACTGTACAAAATAGGTCTCACTGGTTAAAAGAACCACTTCTATGGAAGCTGCCATCAATTGCCTATCATATTTTTGTTAATGTCTCAATGCAAATCTTCTTCTGAACATTATTATACAAAGCATTTGCTGGCCTGATTGTCAGACAGCAAGTCCTAAACAATGATAACTTGAGGGACTAGCAAACATTAGTCTTTGTTGAGAGTTACAGAGACAGCTGAGCTGGCAAAATGTCTTAGAAGAACATAATTGACTATAGGTCTTTCATTTGTCAGGAGTCTTTGTCTTGACCCTGACTTCAAAACCTTGCAATTTAAAACTTCTGCTTCAGAGAAAAAAGGAGTTTGTGCAAAACTGATGTGAGGAAGTGCAGAAAGTAAATGTCGCTCTTCTTTCTAAAACACAAATAGTAGAACTGAGTTCAGCCCTAGTAAACCTCATTACATTTCCAGAACATGTATTTTAATGAACATTTTATTGGAAACCTGACCTACCAGTGAACAAATGGATGTAGAAAATGGTCCTTGTTGAGGCTGGAATAATTTTCTTCTTTGTAGCTGGTACAGGCTGTGTTTTGGATTTATAATGAGAATAATGTTGATAACACACTGATGTTCTGGTTGTTGCTAAGTAGTGCTTACTTTGTATCAAGGTCCTTTCAGGTTCCCATGCTTTGCCAGAGAGGAGGTGCACAAAAAGCCGGGAGGGAAGACAGCCAGGATGGTTGACCTGAACTAGCCAAAGGGATATTTCATACCACAGATTCCCATGTTCAGTACATAAACTGGGGAGAGTTGGCTGAGAGCTGCCGATTGCTGCTAAGGGATGGGCTGGGCATCAGTCAGCAGGTGGTAAGTGATTGTACTATGTATCACTTCTTTCTCTTGGGTTTTACGTTCCTCTCTCTCTCTCCTTTTCATTACAGCTATTGTTATAATAATAATAATAACAATAATATTTTATTTTAATTATTAAACTGTTCTTATCCCAACCCATGAAGTTTGTGTATTCTTTCTGATTCTCCTCCCCACTGTCGGCAGGGATGGGGCAAAGGGGGTGCAAGCAAGCAGCTGCATGGTGCTTAGTTGCCAGCTGGGGTTAAACAACAACAATGCTTTTAGTGCTCATTGTGGGACTTGTACAAAGACCAGACCTCAGAGATTTAAGGAATGGAATGATTTGTGCTTGAACCTGTTTAGATGGCAAGAAAATAGATGTAGGGATGACTTAAAAGGTCACAGCAAACAGTATTTCCAAGATTCTAGGGAAGAAAAAGAACTGCCAAATCCTAGCAATACTGTAATCTTACTTGTAGTCCTGTCTGTTGTTGCCACTGACCAACACTAAATTGAAATCCAAAAGTTAGTTTGGAAAATTGCGTGAGATGCTGGCAACAGATGGCATTATGGAAGGCAGTCCAAAAAGGAATGTTAAATTATTCATTTAAGTAATAGCCAGTTGCAAAAATGCAGCTGGCAATCTGAAATGATCCTATTATGAACATTAGTTAACAGAGGTCAGACTAAGAGAAGTGAAGTCAAGTTCATTTTCAGCTACATACAAACTACTACCCAGTTCTGGCCTAAGAGCATCAAATGTCCAATAAAACGTCATACTAAGTTTGCATAAGGTGGAAATAAGAACAGAATGTAAAAGCTACTGCTCCATTTCTGAGAGGAAGGATATGGGCATGAAGTTATTCCTATTTATCAAATATCCAATCATCTCAACACAACGTCATCTCAACTAGATTTCTGGTCTGCAGTGATAAGGGATGTCAGCCCTGTGGTAAGATGGGAGTGAAAAATTCCGTAGGAGATGATCTTAATTTTCCTTATTACATACAAGCCCTTATAGGTTAAGGACAGATGCTCAATATTACTGTAGAGAAATCTGGATTCACATCTCCATTTGATCCTATTTCCAATTTAAAATATCTAAAAGAGGCTTTGCACTTTTTTTTGGTCATTATTTTAAAAGTATGAACAGATGCAAGACTCTAGATAAAAGCACCAAGACGCTGACACCAGCTGTGTACCGAGCATTGCTCAGCAGTCACTTAGAGACAAGGACTCAGATGAAGGTTTGCTCTCTCCTATGCCTGAGTCATGACTAATCAGCACTGTGTAAGATGAGCTGTGAAATATAAAGACTTGTTTTACCTGGCTTGTTTAAGAAACTTTTAAAATGTCTTTCTCTAGGTGGTCCTTTCTTAACCAAATACAGGGGTGACTTCCAATAATATAATACAGAATTTCCAAAGCTCATAAATTGAGCCAACAACAAGATTTCAATATGGCTTTTAACCAAGTTATTTCAACAGCATTGATTCAGCTTTGCAAAGTGCCACCCTGAGCCAGAGGTCAAGTGTCTCAAATTCTTTATTTGGACTGTCTTCTTCTGCACATTGGACTTTCTTACAGGAGCCCCAAATTTAGCTATTTACACAACCAGATTAAGCACAAATTTCCCTCAATCACAACAGTATACAACTTGAAGAAGTCTTTTGTATCTCTTCCTTGCTAGCTGTGATAGCCAGAGAACTAACTTTTATTTCCTAGCACCTCTGTGTTAATTCTTCTCCCAGATGTGTTATTCCTGTTACATGGACTTTCATAGTTGCTCAACTTTATTCGAGCCAACCTAACTCTTTTCAGGACTGCAAAGAGCACCTAGTCACAGCTTAGTGTCGTTTTTCCCTTGATCCAAATGCCTTTTACACAGACTGAATCTTCATGATCAAATACATTTAAGTGCAGAGCCCTTGCAAACACACTTGGAGCCTAAAGAAGCAATCTCCCACCAAACAGCAGTGGTACATATAGAAACAGAGTGTTTTTCTATCAGCATCCCCTAGAACCATGCTGATATATCATGGAAAGAAAAGTAGCAATCATACTCTTTCAAAAACATGTCTCAAATCTTGCACCAACCCTTATGCCATGGTTTAAGCCCAGCCAGCAGCTGAGACCCACAACTGCTATCTTGCCAAGTTTGGGTGGGGATTTTAACATATACAATTAAAATGACTTGACTGTATTCACAAAATCCTTTTAATCCTTGATGCATAGCAAGAGAAGGATTCTGTGGTACATAAAACTTGGGACATAACCATATCAAAAGTATTTGCCAGTTATGCTGAATGCTCTCTTAAGCTCTTCCCTTCTAGCATAAAAGTACAACCTTTAAAACACCTTTTTAACTGTTACAAAGCCTCCCAAATGAACAGCAATACTTTCATGATATTCCTGTAAGTGGAATGATGCAACCAGAGTAACTAGACAAATTATTGGAGATTGAACATTTGTAAAATGTATTCTGAAGCTTGTAAATTAAAATATTAGTGCACTCTCACTATAATCCATTCAAGTCAGATACTGTAAGCCTCTAAACACCCACAAATATAATGCCAGACCTTAACAACATTTCACCTGTATAGGTGAATAACGAAAGACCAATTTAGGCACAGGCAGCAGAAGTAGCTCTGCCTCACAGTGTAAAAACTCTCTCTCCTTCTTCATGCATTCATCTTGAGCCTGCTTTATGAGAAAGCAAGATTTATACAACTCTGATGTGCTTGTGTTTATCTTGCTGTCTATACCCCGTCTGCTTTTGAACCCACCAAATAGTTTTTATGAATGTTGGCTCATAGTTGCAGATGCACCAAGCACACTACATTTCAACATGAAGAGAGAGCAGACGTTATGTAAATGCCAGTGACCGTACTCCACTCTCATGGAAAAAAAAGTCTGGGGAATGCATCACGGATACTGAGAAACCACTTCAAGAGAACAAGTTCAGATGTATAGGTCTTCAGTGAAGAAAGTTTTATTCCAGTTGCTCACAGAATTCTTGCTCCCTGGTAGAGCCAGTTTTAGTGCTATAATCATCGTCCCTTTACATATGATTCTTTCTGTACCATACTCACCACTCTTCAAGATTTCTTTTGTTTGCTATAGTATTGTTCATCTCAGAGTCTATTTACAGCTGAATTATACCTCTCCCTGTCTTTGTTAAAGACCTGTACCTGAAAATAGTCAATCAAAACAGAACACTGAGAAAAAAAGATATGTCTATCACAAGAGGCATAATGTTATTACAGGAAATATCTTATCAATAGCTTAAAAGGTCTTTGAATTTAATTAGTGTGTAGAGTAGCAGCCCTTTTAGAATTAGTCATAATATCTCATTATAATAGCAAACTAAATTTTAAATTACTTTTCTAAAGACTGCTACAGTAATTCATACTAAAAGATAAAGCATGTGAAAACAAAGCAGTACAAACTGCACAAGAAATTCCATTAACTATGGCAAGATTAATCTAGAACAGAAAATATTGCAACTTCAGAGATCATGCTGCAATGGCAAACCAAGAGCTTCCTGGGGATAACTGAGGTGCTGAAAGGGGTAGGCAAAGTTAGGGAGAGTGGTATGTTCATCATTTGCTTCTGCTCTGAGTCAGTGCTGGTAGAAAATGACATTCACATCTAATAAAGGACGTTATTCACCCCACTAATGAATTGAGCAACTTCATTTGGAGGGGATCAAAGGCCAAGTATTTAAAGGTACCTAGAAACCTAAGGAGGCACACAGACACCTAATGAGATTTAGGAATTCAAATACCTTGAAAAAACTCATCCTATGTCTTTTGCACCACAGAAGCAGTCAACAGCCTATTAAACAAATATTCTCCTGCAAAGTGTTTCAGTTTAATTAATTCAGGTGCAATCATGACTCTTTTAGCCTTTCTCTAATTCGAGAGCAAGGGGATTTGCAATGGCTGAAACTGAACTAATAATCAGTCAGCTTTTTCAAGTGCATAATCTGCTAATGGCATATATTATTAAAAGCACACAAGAAACAATTATACTCATTACTGAGAAGGAAGATTTTCAATCCAATTTGTACACAAATGTGTCTATGGGTAATATGAAACCTCAGAATAATACTTGAAAATGTTCTTGACAGGAAGATTTACATCTCTGCAGTTTTCTTCTGCTACTGGTTGAGCAAATGAGAGAGTAACAATATTTTAACACTTCTCTAAATAAAAAGAAACTAAACTAAGGAATGGAATCCCAAATTTGAAAATAGCAAAGACCAGCCATGGTAAGTAATGGAAGAAAAGCCACAAAGGCTATTCCCATAAAATATGTCACAGAGAATAAACCAACTCACAGAGCAGGGGTGGTTCACAGCATTTAAGAAATAAAAAATTTACTGGTTCACATTATTTAATGATGTTGCATGCACAGCTGAGCAGTAATTAAGAATTTCTTGGCAATGTGACTTTGTTTAGTTCTCATCAGAAAATGGTTATTCATTGAAATAGTTTTTGTGAGCTCTTAAAGAACAGACTAAAATTTCCAATTGAAATTTCAGAGGAAAAAAGTCTTTCTAAACCACCCATCTGATACTTAATTCCTGTGTAGTTAAGAAATTAACTTTGGTTATTAGAAAGTTTGAGCCCTTACTGTACTAAATGATGCAATTTCAATGTTCTATAAAATTTATGGAATATAAATCTAAACGATTCCAGTAAGAGAGCTTTAGAAGCTCATGACATATGAATGTATTAACATATAAAGAGAATAGGACCTGGGTTTGGGGTTTTGCTGTCTGTTTTGGGTTCATTTCCCCACAGCAGCCCTCACAGGTCTGTGCTGTGCATTGGTAGCTGGAAAGGTGTTGACACGTCAGGGTTTGGCAACTGCTGAGCAAGGCTGGCACAGCATCAGTGCTGCCTCTCAACACTTCCCCCACCATCAATGGGCTGGGGGTGGGCAAGATCCTGGGAGGCCAGAACACCCAAATTAGCCAAAAGGATATTGCATACCATACATGCCAGCCAAGGTCAAACCACCACTTCCCAGTTGAATACCATGAAAAACAGACTGTTAAATTTCTGATCGTGCTTTTCCATCTAATATCTTTTCCCAATTGTTTTTTTTTTTTCCACATACATAAACCCCCAACCTATTGAATAAAAATCTATCTATCTCCTGACACTCAAAACAAAAAATCACAGATTTTGTGAGCAACCAAAAAGCAACAGAAATACAAAACCCTCAGTGATTAGGTGGGGATTCAGTTGGAGATGATAAGTCTGGGTGAATGGAGTGCCTGAACACTTTTTCTAGGAACAGGGAAGGGGAAAGAGAAAAACAAAGAGGAAAGAGAGAGGGAAGAATCTACTCTCCATAGTTACAGACATCTGTAAAACCATGACCAGGCATGAACTGATTCATAGCATCTAAAGCACCTGTAGGAAAGCAAGAGGTCACCTTTACAGAGTGGTGCCCCAACTAAAATATTGCTGGTTGTGATTTCACTGCTTATCTCTATAAAGCTGTGTGGGTGCCTCCGCTTGCCAGTGCCTGTGCAAAGAATAGCAAATATTCAGCGTCAAGCAAAGAGTTAGAAGATTAGTGGGCAGATGCACAGCCTGATGGAGCTTCCCAAGCCATTTCTGCTGAAGCAGAAAGCACAATGCCAAACCACTGCTCTACTCCAACCCTCCCACTCCAACCCATGAGAGCTGCCATCTACAGCAGCAGCTCAAGAAGCTGATATTACTGCCTTCCACCCTAAGCAAGACCAGCTAAAACTAAGTCACCTCTGCTCTGGTTATTTTTACTTTGCAAGTTCAGGCTTTCTTTTGCCACTTGAAAGCTACTAAAAGTATTTGCAAATGTTTCCCTGTGATATAGGAGTGAGGGTTCATCATGCCTTTGCTTATGCACAGGATAAGCATAAGCACCCTCACCATTGTGAGGGTGCCAAACGCTGGGACAAAACCCAGAGAGGCTGTGATAACTCTATCCTTGGAAACATTCAACACTGGACTGGACAAGCCCCTGAGCAATCTGCTGTAATCTGTTTTGAGCAGCAGATTGAACTGGAGACTCCAGGGAAACCTCCTCACTTAAATTACTTTATGATATGAACAGGAAGAGCATACATTCCCAAATGTCTATGCCACTTCCTTGTGTGGTACTTCAAGTGAACCCCACTAAGGATTTGCTCCAGAGACACCATCTGGAGCAATGTATCCAGTTTTGGTTCTCCAGAAGAGGGCCGTGAAGAGGTGCTCAGAGGGGTAGAACACCTCTCCTTATGGACACAGGCTGAGAGAGTTGGGGTTGTGCAGCCTGGAGAAGAGAAGGTTCTGGGGTGACCTCAGAGCACCTTTTAGTACCTAGAGGGGGCTACAAGAGATGGAAAGAGACTCCTTACAAGGGCATGGAGTGACAGGACAAGGGGTGATGGTTTTAGAGGGTGGATTTAGACCAGATATTAGGAACTAATTTCACTGTGAGGGTGGTGAGGCACCAAACAAGTTGCCCAGAGAAGATGTGGATACCCCTTCCTTGGAAGTGTTCAACGCCAGGCTGGATGAGGCTTGGAGCAACCTTGTCTAGTGGAAAGTGTCCCTGCCCATGGCATGGGGGCTGGAATCAGATGGTCGTTAAGGACCCTTCCAACCAAACCATGTTGGGATGCTATGAATCTAATTTAAAAAATGTGCTCCCACTTAAGAATAATGTTCGTGAGATTACAAGCAAAACACGTACAGTTTCCTTGCTTAAATAGCTACCATATGACTGTACAACTTAATTGTTACACCCTGGTATTATTAGATATTAGTTTTACGCATTTAATTAGAAATTAAATGCAAAATGACAAATAATAACATATTTTTTAAAATTACAGTTTTAAATTATGCATCTTAACCTACCATTTAACAATATCACTTTATTTAAACAATTAAATGCCAGCAACTTAATTGCTTGGAGTATGGTACATTCTATCGATGTAAAGTTCCTTAAGAAACTCTGCTTTATAAACTACATGTAACTGCAGACCATATTTTAAGATTGTGCTGCTACCTGAGATAAATTTGTTTGCACTTTCAACTTTACTACCTTCTCTAATATTTTAGGGCTTGTTTGATCTGGTTATCATTACAGCTGTAGAGAACATATTTGTTGATATTCCACCAATCTGCACAGTACCAGGACACTCAAGAAGCTGGGAAACTGAAAGAGCCTTTCTCAGTAGAAGGAACAGAATTTTGGTACTTAAAAGCACACACAAACACCTCACACTAAGCCTCCTCCTGTCAAACCCTTCAAGAGACAATCTGCTAGTGTTTTGTTTGAAAGGGCAACCTTTGAGTGTGATGGACAGAACAAATCACTTTGAGGAAATGTCTCTATTTAGCATGCTGACGTTTATGTAATTACACTCATCAGGTATCTATCTATAACCATTTTTTCTACTGTGTTTAAATGCTGTGGCACTGGAAATCCCTGCTGATGAATCTGCTCTTCACATCCAGGTATGACTGACTGCATGCCAGGATGCTGCTAACCACAGTATTTACCAGTAGAGGCACAGAATTCACTATCCTGACAAGAGCAGTATAAATAAATCCTGCTGAAAATCCAGTGGGATGTCTCTAAACAGTGTATGGCTCAGGATCTTACAGCCTATAAGTCACTGCCCTTATCACGATCTTTGAACACAGATTTATTAAAGCATTCGGAAGGAGATTAGGGACACCTTGCAAAGGAATCCATTTTTTCATCATTCACATCCAAGACCCCAAATTTCTGACAAACAAATACCTATTGGGTAGGCTACATGTAGGACTGAGATCAGAATAAAGAGAAAATTCACTCCTCTCTGTGAGCTTACTGTATAACTGTGCTACTGTCTTTCCCACCATTTATTATTCCTACTAGTTTTGGTTTCGATAGAAGCATTACATGTTTTGGGTAAACATGCAGGTTTACCATACATCTAAGTGATGATCTACAAACAGGTACAGGTAGCAGTGAATCTCTTAGAGACAAACTATTACCTAGAAGAGAGCAATAGAAGTTGGCACTTTTATAGGGCATGGGAAGGGCATCAGTCTTTCAGACTGTGCCTAAAAATCTACAGCCTTCCTGGATGTCTCAAATAAGACCTACTTGCAACGGGAAAGTGAATTGGGAAGCAGGCACACACTCTCACACAAGATTCTCTTTTATTCAGGCATTAAAGTAACGTAGAAAAACAAACTCATGTCAAAATTATCTCAAGAAAAGACATGGGTCTATTATTACCATTTAAAAAATGCTGTAATTACGACATACAGCTAAGCAAGACTATAAGCTCCATATGCACAGCCTGTGCTGCAGGATTTTCAGTGCTGGACTCCTTACAAAGGCTTTACTTGGATGACAATTCCAGTGCTACTATTCTGGGGGTTTTGAAATCAGTTTTAAATTGTAAAAAGGTAAAAAACTAGAAAAGGAGGGGGAGGGAACACCACCAAAAACGTCTAAATATGAGATCAGAGTCCTCTAGGCTACATTACTGTGAACAGAATTCACACTGTTATTTTTTCTTGGTTACCATCAAAATCACACTGCAACCAACCCAGCTGTGTTCTATTTATAGAGATCAAATCATTATAAAGACATTTATGCTACAGGCAGCAGCAGTGACATTTTTCCCCCCTTCTTTTTCAAGCCAATTAAGTGAGAAGAATATTATAATAACATTTTGCTTTGTTTCCCATTCCCCTTGGTGTTATAGGATAGCTTATTTTCATGGATTAAGACAAGGATTTTGTCAAAAGGAACAGGCTTTATAGTGTACTGTAAATATCCTAAATACCAGCATCTTTATTTTGAGCTTCCAATTTAGTAAATGCATATATTTCATATTATTTCTCTTGCTAAGAGGACTTTTCCTCATCCAGCATGTTTGGCCCAATAGCTTTGGGAGAAAATCAAAGTGATTCATGTGTGGTGGGGCTGAGGGAGGAGCAACTAAAGGAGAGAAAACAGGAAACAAAAGCATTGCAAAATCTTCCATGATAAGCTATCATGTTCAGAATACAAACTTACATGCAAGCACTGCAAAGGATAATCTAAACAAAAGTACTTCCTGCTCTTGGCACACAAGTTACCGCAGCACGGAGAGCAAATTTATATTCAGCTCAGTGAAACTTGGCATTGCCATTATGGACAGAGCAGAAATCTGTGTTATGAAACCCTGACAAAAACTTTGCCAGTCTGAAATAAACTGTGATACCTGGGATGCTGTAGTGTGCTACCAGTCAGCAGTATGGGAATGCACTACAGAGTTGGCTCTGAGGACCTCTAGCTACTGATCTTGTGGGTAGGACACATCACCCTCAAATTTAGTAATACAAAAAGTTAAGTATCTCCCCTAAGTCAGCTGTCTAGACTCTCTTGACAATTGATGAGGAAAGATGGGTATCTCCTGAAGACAATTTATCCTAATCTATGATAGGTGTCTCAGAATGAATCGATGGTTGGAACTGTCTGAACTAAAGATGGAAATCAGAAGAGTAACTTAGTCTAGACACCTAACTTTTGGATGACTGAGAGTCAGGGAGATGAATCCAACTCTATCTCTCTACTTGCCACATCACCAGGCACTACCCTATGTGAATAAAGTATATTTTTAAGTGTTTCTTGGACTTGAAACTTGCTTTAAATCCCATATAATGTTAGGAACAATAACTTTCTCCAAAATCAGTCTATTTTCCAACACTGGTCTAATGAGCATGGGCTTTCACTGTCCAAGGCCAATCACTGATGCTCCACTTCCTATAAGCACTGGCTGACTTGAAGCTGTACTCCAGTAGTAAAACAAACCAGCAGAAGTTCTCAATTATCCTGTTCAAACACCAATTAAGAATTTTGTCATGAATGACAAATCTCACCCATCAGTCATTCACCAAAGCAACATATTTCACATACATACAAAAAATGAGCAACAAGTCGGGGGGGGAATGGCGGTGACACTTACTTGTCCAAGAGTGCACTCCATGCCACCGAGGAAATCTGCTTCCTTCAGCCCATTGTGATTGCTGCTAATGTCGTGGACTTCAAACCGCAGTCGCTGCACCTCTTCGAAATAGAAGTCTACCGTGAACAGCTTGGAGAAGACGGGATTTATACAGGTTCGGATCACTTCTGTCCTGTCAACCTGTCAAATCGAAAAGAGGTCACATGAGTGGCTTCCCTTCCTACCCGTGATGGACTCCTGTGAGCTCCTCAAACACACGTTGCTCAATCATCAGGACTGACAGCTGGGGCTGTGGCCACAGACAGTCCTGTTTGTACTGTCAGCAGCAGCTGCTCTTTCTCATCTGGGCTGACCACAAGCACAAGATAAGGCCACCTTCCCTTGCCTCTCCCTTCCAGCAAGTCTTTGGCAGAATAACTGGGAAATAAACTATAGAATAACTACAGAATTTACACCTCCAGCAGTACCCATCCATCACTACAAAACAGCAGCAGAGTGATACAGTTTCATCAAACTAAATGGAAAAGAGAGTAACAGTGCCAGTAATTACTCATTTCAGACAATTTGCATGATTAAGGGGTGGAGTACTGGATCCACAGCAACAGCTTTTCTTAAAATTATATAAACTTTTCCATCCTGCTAAGTTGCATCACAAGAATCTGATGGGTTATGCACTGTTTATTCCTATCTCTGAGTCTTAAAACTTTTAAAGAAGCATCATTAAATCTATATTGCTATTTCTTTTTAAAAAGTGCTCATACAGTACTTTCTAGTTCTCTTAAAATGTAGTACTTGGGTTTCCTATTTTTGAAATGGACCTTTGCTATTTTTCATTATGATGCATCATTGGTGACAATGTAAGCAATGAAGCAATTTCCTTTTTTCCACTCTCTTTGCCCTGGCACAGAAAAAAAACTTAATAATTCTGTAAGATTAAAGGAACTGATCCTGAAATGAAGTAGGACTTGGGCACATCAGTCACTAGATAGGAGGTGGCTGGTGTGCCATGGAACAGACAAATTAAATTGCTCAGAGGAAGAGTGATGAGATCCTTTGTCTGATTCCTGATCAGGAACATCTGTTGTGCAAAAAATGACACCCGCTTGCTTCACTTTTCAGAGTTTATAATGCATTAGCCTCTCTAGTAGTTATCGGCAAGGACACAAAGAGTCAAGCAAATCAAAAGCAGGGGAAAAAATGAACAGCTCCTGGTAGAACAGATTTATTTTAGTGCTCATCAAAGGTGTCAGATTGACAGCTCTGACAGTTGAAATCTTTTAGAAAATCATTAAACAGATGCTACCAGTCATGGAATAGATGCAAACCAGTGTTACCGTTGCTGGCTTCTCACACAGCTGTGTCAATGTGCTCTGACTATGCCAGGATGAGACCATCACAAAAAGGAAAGCAACCTTAATTACAAATTCATTCTTTATTTATTTGGTTAGACTAGCTGAAAATGATGAGTTTGATATCAGTCATGCAAGAATAAAAAGAATAATATAAGGTGATAAAGGATACCAGCTACCTTCATTCAGATGCTGGTCTATCTCAAATTTTTTTTATCTCCACTAGCATCAGTATGACTCCAAACCACCATTACTGCTACAAATATTATATATTATACAGAAATATTTCTTATGTCAGATAATCATGACTAATCAGTTCAATGAGACATTCTTAAGATCTCTTCTAAGTGAAAAGTGATTTGTTTCACTTGCAGAAGAGTCGTCATTTCATGAACTAATGCTTCAGCAGACCAAATAATCAAAACATTTAAATGACTGGTTTTAAATCTTTCTTCATAGCCACAACAATCTCCTGAACTCATTCCTTGCAGGTGTATAAACTGTTAATTCAACGGCATAATTTTAATTGCTTCATTGGTACAGCAGATCTCAGGAATTAACTGAAGTTTCTGTTATTGTTTCACCTCATCTCTTCCTTTCTGCTGGAAAGGGTTATCCACTGTGAAATACATCAAGATTTACACTTGCACTCAACACAGGTTAAATATGTGGCTGCTCAAGGGAGTAAAGTGCCTGAAAATGGAGGCACAGCTCTGCACACAGGGACATTAAGAATTTCAGTCTCACACAGAGATAAGACATTGTTTGCTTTTTCCAGCCTATGATTGACTGACATCCTTCCCCTGACAGACACCGTACTGAAATATAGCCATTTCACTGAATTTCCCCAGTCTTCCCACATTATTGAGATGATACATCAAGCCAGCATGTCAGAGCATGGGATTACGTGAGAAAAATCTGTATAGAAAGAAGCAATGCCAACAGGTCCACAAGCAATATAAAATACTTTGTGCCTCTCTCAGCCATCAACAATAGCATTAACCCCTATTAGTCTACCTTGTCTCCAGTCTGCTTTGTCAGCATATTTCACAGTTACCCTGCTCCTTGGCTAGAAAGTCGGGAAGCATCCCCAGCATGGGAAGCCTGGCTCCAATCCCTGGCTTTAATTACTATGCAGCAGGGCTAAGCACTGATAACCAGCTGGAGTGACTAGTGATGAAAAAGCAGTGGCAAACAGAATAGCTCAAAAAATTCCCCAACTCATCGAACACCCTGGTTAGAAGACGCTTAATAAACACAAGGTATAATCTCCACTTGATTCCTGCCACTTTTTAAAGGTTGTTCTTTCTTGAGTATTCCTGCTCTCACATTCAATCATAAAGTCTTAACACTCTTTAGAAATGCTGGATGAGCATGAAACCTTAACGAGAACTGGTGAAAATACTACTGCTAAGTGCAGTTTCATGCTGATAACCATCAAAAAGCTCATGATCTACAGGGCTGCAGACACTTACAAAAAAAAACCCCAAACAAAACAACAAAAAAAACCTGACCTGGTTTTGACCACAAGTTATCCTAATACCTGCAGGACCTGTTTCATTTCAATCAAAATATGGTGTCATCCTCCATGTTGACCCAAATCACAGGTTCACAGCAGTCTGACAAGATGTCAGCCTCAAGCCATATGCCCCTAATCCCGCTGACACCCAAAATCACTTGCAGCACTTCCACTTCTGTGGATGATAAAGGCTCCAATGCTTAAAGAAAACACAATTTAGGTTTGCCCAGCCTCATTAACTGAGCACTCAGGAAGTTACAACTTCTCAGCATGAATGTTTTCCAAAACATAATGAAGAACACCGAATCTCCATTACTTTTGGGGAAGACAGCTTTAAAGTCCAACAACAGTATGTTATAAGTGAGTGGAACTTATACTTTTGGTCTTTTTACAGAAAACCCTAATCCTGATGACAGGCAGATTTTTCAACAGGACATGGACAGGGGTCATGCCCACAACTTTAGGATTTGCTGATGCCTGACATATGAGCCATCTGTTATTTTGGGACTTTGCTAGAACAAGGAATTTCTCCAACTCACTGAAGCAGAACAAATTTTCAAAAGAAACAATTGACAGCTACATGCACCTTTGGGCTGTGTCAAGAGGTAAAATTGACCTTAAAAAGAGCAGTGTTCATCTGACACGATGATCTGAACATCTGCTTCATGGTGCAGCTTCACCTGCACTTTCCCTTCAAGGACAATTTAAACAGAGAACAGGACTTGCATCTTCACCTCCTGGGATGGACTCCCACTGCTTTCCCTCTTCATCTCTTTAGGTCCTTGTCACTTCACAGAAGGTGGCACCCTGCTGAGTAGCCAGGATTATTTGGCAGGCCCATCTGGATGCAGCCACCCCGTGAGCTTCCCCTTGGGGAACTATGAATGACATACAAACACCAAAGTTGGCATCCACAGTGAACAGTGCCATCTCAACAGCAGGAATTAAAATATAGGAAAGAAAACGGGCCTTCTGAATCCCCTTGTCAAACTTGCAGGGAGTTGGAAGCTGGGTTTGAAAGCTGTTTTCTCTCTGTACTGTTGACATGGATGGACAGTAGACAGAAATGTTTGCCTGTCTGCTGTTTGCCCACCATCACTGCTGAAGAACTGCAAAACTGTCTTTGCAGTCAGATAGCATCAAATTAAAGAAGGCACAAAGGACAGATGAACAAATACTAAAATTGAGGCTTCTTATGCTGTTTATGTCTTTTGTCTGTGAGCTGCTGAAAAGCAGTGAGCTTTGCAGAACTGTGATAAACATGGTATCTTCAGTGAGGAAACAGTTCTTTATCCTAGAAAAAAATTCACTGACAAAGAAATAATACAATGGTTGAAGTATGGGCTGAGGATCTCCACTCCATCTTCCACCATTAGTTGAGAAGTGAAGCTGAGGGAAAAGAACCAGTCTGAGGGGTATTTCTCATCTTCTATCAAAATAGATGAAGTATATGCTATTGTGTACACAAGGATGAACAAGGATTATGTAGAAGCTTAGTGTCACCTGGTATCTGAGGCTTTCAAGTGATCATAAAAACTGCTTTCTCATTATGTCCTTGGGAACCAGGAAAATGGGGAATTGTCTACAGGACCCAAAGCTCTACACCTCATGGCCATGCTTCAGTGTTTAGGACAGATGTGTTATGTGGAGAGCTCCATGTCCCACGCAGATAATTGGTACATACCTGCTCTCCACTGGATTTCTTGAAAACATGCAACTAGCACAAAAGAAACACATCTTCACAAGTTATTTCTTGGCATCTTTGAGGTGAAGAGCAGCCAAGGGTCATGAAGAACTTACTGTGTTCTCACCAAAAGGGCAATTTTGGGGGGGGAAATTTTAATCAGTTTCATAAAATAGAATGGCGATGACATAGCTGCCTCACGAACCAAGGAAGATCTTTGGTCTACAGAACTATGGTCTGAAAATGTATACAGGTGCTGCAGTTCCTTCAATGTTTGTAGAAATCTAGTTGAAGAGCCATAAAAATGCAAATTCCATTCAAGAGAGAATATGTATGCCACCAGAATTTGGTTTTTTGTGGCTGTTACATGTTTAGCAATTTCTTAGTCCAATGAATTGACGCATTGTTCCCTGTACATTTCACCGGCCAACAAGGGAAAACAACAGGCTGTATTTTCTGTAGAAGTCATTATAAAATGCTGATTAAATCTAGTAGAATCACATTTGTCAGTGGAGATGAAAAAAGTACAGAGGTGAAGAGGTAGCATTATTTTTAGGTCATCTGAATTTTAACAAGACTGAAAATTTCCATGATACAGTACCTTACATGAAAATTTGATACCAAGCAGAAAGCAATTCACACTTTGCTTGGTGGTTTCCGAGTTATTAATATATTTTTTATTAGTAACAGTGCTTTCACAGCATCACATTTCTATCCCACAAATGGTAAGTTATTGCAAAGGTTACCATAATTTATAGCCCTTGTTTTCAGTTTAATTGATGATTGAAAACAGTGGAAAGAAATTAGTAGATCTTTAATTCTTTTCAGGCTGTAGAGCTCAAGGCTGAGCAAAATCTTCTCAATGTCAGCAGAAACCTTTTGCCTCAGGCTGGCCTGAAGAGAAGCATTTAATATGAATGGTCTGAAAGTTATTTGCAATTAATTTCTTTTATTTGTGTATCTATGTAAGTATTAGATAGCTTGTAAACCTCTAAGTCACAACCATATAGACCTGCTTTCCAGCATTGGAAAACTAATATATAGAAACAGCCCAGACAACTGAAATTACAGGAAAACCAGCATTATTATTTCTTAGTTGGAAAGTTCTTCATTAAGAAAGCCCACTTCTCTCCCAAGAGACACTGACTGGCCTCTCCTTGATTACTTTTACTTTCTCAGTTACTTCTCATTGCTCTAAAGCAGGAAGTGGATAATTTATTACATAAACTATGTAAAAATGCCATGAAAGGTTCGCGGATGGATGATGTAAGCAGGACCTAAATTCCCTTGTGCCAAGGGAATCACGTTTTTCATGGTTTTCCGAACCAAAGAGCTTCTGAGGAAGCTACAACAGTTGCCTTTAATTTTCACATCATGTGTAGTTGTCCTCACTGATTTCCTTAGTAAGTCTAGGCTTTCTAGGCCGCATAAAAATACTGGAAACTGCATATGTATTCCTCCCACTCACTGTCCTTTTGGAAAGCTCAAATACTAGAGAAAAAAAGCAAGTGCTCTGCTAGTGCATTAATGCACAGTCACACTGTTCCTGACTGCACTAGCTACCTGATTTTAGTTTACTCTCCTCTGGAAAGAAATACCTTCATTTCATTCAGATAGTTCTGGGAGTTAGTGAACACCAAGTCTTCTCAGCTTAATGTCACGAAACCCAAATATTTTAGGCCAGAGTGATAAATTTTAGTCACTGTATGGACTGCCATGAAAGCAAACAGATTAAAATTGTTATCTTGTTGGAAGACTTTCACGTAATTCCCTTGGATCTTTAACTGTTTTCCTGGTAACATGGCTGATGGGGTTCCAGCTGCATCACAGGGAATGAGTCATACCGTTGTGTCCCTAAAGTACAGAGATGATCAGGCATTTTACAAGGCAAGAGTGTGCCACTGAAACATGAACTTGAGTTAACCAGAATTCAGGCTGAACAGAGGTTTGATAAAAATTTTGCTTAGAAAGGTTTGAAAATAAGCCAGCTGCCCCTCCTAGACACCAGACCAAGGTGTCACCTCTGATTTAGACCAGAAACACTTTAATCTCTCACACCACCGGGAACCATCTGAGCCACCAGGCCACTGGTTATTTCACATGGCTCCCTCTGCATTCTGTTTTCTATGCTTTATAAAATACTACTCTCCCAGAGAAACACATTACAACCATGTCCCACCACATCAACTTTTCTGGCTAAGAAAGCCTTAAAATGCCACATTACAGGCCTCAGTTTTCTGGACAGATGAATGCAGTGCCATAGTGCTGAAGGCATGGGAATGCCGGCCCACCCCCAACAACATCAGTGTCACCACGGGGTGTGTAAGGGCAGGAAGGGACACCAGGACAGCAGCACAGCAGCGCCTCAGGGTCACGCTGTGCTGGGGTACCAGTGAGCCCCAATTGCCCACACACACATCAGTGACTGATCCCTGACCCGGCCTGGCCTCTTGGGCTCTCTCTGTCTCGGCTCAGCTGCCGGCACTGCTCTGACTCCTCTCCAGCTGCTGGATCCGGAGGGGGAAGCACCGACGGGCAGAGGGGGTGGTGAACTTACAGCCGGGCCAGTCCAGGCTCAGGAATGCTGAGGAGAACAGGCAAGCCAACTTTATTTTTGCCTCCTGTGAATTCAGATTTGATATAAAGCAGGGAATAGCGAAGAACTCCAGCCCTGACATTTCAACTGAAGAAAAACAAATGCTGCCACTTCTCTGAGCCCAACTGCAGAACTTCCATAGGAAAAAACTGTAAAACATGAAGCTTTTTCCCATTTATTGACCTTGGGCTTAAAGGACAATACTTCTTGCACCAGCTGCTGCACTGTGAATATTCAAGCCAGTTTTGAAAAGCCAGTTGCAAACTTTTCAGTGAACCTGAAAAGCACAGTGTCTCTTTAGAGTACGTCATTAATGCAGCATAAATTAAAGTCTTTCCAATGAACAATGATTAACTGGACTGAACAGTGAGAAGACCATGAAAAGGTAGAGAGATACCACTTCCTTTTCCATAAGATATTTTACATTCTCTTACACTTAACATGGGAGCGCTTGTAATTCTGAATTTTTTGTGTAACATTTTGAGTCCTGCTAGAAATAAGAAGGACAAGTCTGAAGAGAGAACATTAAATCAGGTATGCACAATAGATTTGGGAAACTTCTTGACAAGCAGCGGAAATTCCTGCAAAGCAGCACAAGGATTTAATTTAATGGATTTAGCCTCCACGGTAGGCTCCTCCCTGGGGATTAAGGGGTCTCAGTCTTTTGACCCTTACATCCCAGTACAGAGTAGTGCTCATGCCTCAGCAGAGAGCCCTTTTAACTGTATCCCTGCTTAAGCCCTGAAGTTGTCTTCATAATTAGCTGTGAGCTGTCACTCAGAGGTGACCTAACACAGTACCCTCTTGGATATTGAAAAGTTTAGGCTTATATTTCCAAATTACTCGTTTCTTTTATTATCTTTTATAAAAAGCTTGAGCATCTGGAAATACACTCTCCTAGTGAGGAAGCCCAGCCAACTCCTTGACTGCCTCTGCACTGCAGGAGAGCGCCTAAGAAGAGTGCAGCCCCAGCAGCTGCAGGATCTGATATTCTGGAGGTCACACCTCCCAGAGTGTCCATTGCAATGCACCAATTTGTGTTTTGGAGCAGGCAGAAGTAAGAGTGCTGCTCTCTTGCTTGCACCAGACTACCTCCTGCAGGGTCATTAAATAGAGGCAAGCAATGATTAAACCAAAGTCCTTTATTTTATTCTGGTAGGATTTCCAAGCCTTAACAATCACATATTGGAAACTACAGAATTTTTGGAATAAAAGTGCATCTTCTGAGGTACTCAACACAATCTGACCCGGCCGTAAGCAACACAGAAGGACCTCATAGAAATCACTCTGTGGCAGGAGATATCCATGCACTCCCTGCATATTTAACAACTGCTCAGCAAACATCACAAGTGCATAATGACCTGCATCGACTCATGGGATAAGGTGCTATAACTCACTCAGATGTGATTACATTGGCATAAGAAAGAAGAGAAATAATTTTTTCACCGAAAACTCTTGAATGCTACCTCCAAGCTGAGCCCTGAAGCCTCAATGCTAGGTCTTTCTTTGCTTGATACTACAGATACAGCTCAGACATTCAGAGACTACGATGACTGCCATTTACTATTCCACAACCTTCATTTGATGTTTAGAGCTTCAATCAAACCTTAATGCACATGGCCCTGAGGACACAGGCTTTCTGTAAAGGATAAAACTGGTCCTTTGAAGCGGTAACAAAAATATTTACGTATTTTACCATTTAGGTCCACTTTCAACTTGCCACAAATTGCTAGCAAGCAGTTTAGTGCCTGGCAGCCATCTGAAAGTCAGAGCACTATGCAGCCATTTGGAAGCTCTGGAGCCATATATTTTCCACACAGTGAGTCTTGGGAATACAGGTCTTCACTGAAGCCGTTTCAATTTCATTGTTATTTGGTTGCTCACTTTTAATCTGCTTCTACAGAGAAACAGTTTTGTTGATTATTTCTGTGCAAACAGGGAGAGTTTTTTATGTATCAAATACTTGGCTGCTTTTCCCCATACAGATGATATTTTAATTTCTCCCAATAAGCTAAATTTTAAATTCTTTACTTTAAAAGGAAATTATTCTGAATATTCTATTGATTCACAATGCAATACATTGCCTGCATGATAGCAACAAAAAATACTAC
Source organism: Daphoenositta chrysoptera (assembly GCA_013397915.1). Taxonomy (NCBI): domain Eukaryota; kingdom Metazoa; phylum Chordata; class Aves; order Passeriformes; genus Daphoenositta; species Daphoenositta chrysoptera. Next base: position 1,800,253 of record VZRO01000214.1, read on the forward strand.
AATGGAACATGAGTTAAAATTTGCTAAGTACATGATGGTTGAGTTTTTCAAATGCCATCACTTGGGAATCCTCAGCTCATGAACAGAGTACTATACTCACACAATTAGATTCTGCTACATCATTTGGCTACAAAGAAATTAATTCAAACTTTCTCTAATCAGGATGCAAAGCATCTATTTGTTAATTCCACCTTTCATTACTCCAAAACCAAATTCCAGAATTAATTTTTAGTACAGCCAGGTAATCTCACATCCTGGGCTCCAGGCTTCTACAGCATTTACAGTCACATTTCTTCTTTTTCTGATGTCCTAGAGAACAAAAGATTCAGCAGATTGACAAATATGTTATAGTGTCAGCCCATTGGAACTGCCCCAGTAGGGCAGACATTTGATGTTGCTGAGCAGCAGTTGAGCCTGCACAGAGACCTTTAGAAGTGTTCATGGTGGCACAGGATTGATCAGGAAAGAAATCTGGCATTATACAATTTCTCAGGAATTTACGTGTAACTGAGAACAGAGAAACCTCAGGTGATGGGATGATCTTTGCTTCCTGAGTATCAGTAGGGCTACATTATACTACGTAAGAAGTCTATACAGCTTCAGTAATTTTCTCTTTAATTAACTGACTATAAATAGTATTTTGATAATTTATTTATATTGAGAAAGATTTCCTGCCTCATACACCCAGGTAAGTTAAGCATAACTAATATAGATTCTCAGATGGGTTAATGATTTATGTCAATTGATACAGGCCCAGTCAAGTTGTTAGTTTAAGAAATTAATTTTCTAATGAAGTGCTCATAATTAAAGATTTAATAATTTGTTTTTAATGTTGTAATTCAACTGCTAAATCAATTATATCATGGAGGCATTAGCAGCAGGAAGGCAATTTACTATTACACAAGATACACAGTGCTTTACTAACTTTTCCTGAATTCATATATCAGAAGTAACAATGTACAAGGTCCATTTAAACCAGCTTGGGTCTTCCCACACAATTGGAGAATTTGGACCATGTGTTCAAATGACAGTCTAGAAAAATAACACATTTGTTGTGACTAAAGTCCATTATAAACTACTCTCACTCTTTTTTTTCTTCTACACATGCATCTCATGAGGCTTCTCAATGTGGTTACCATTTGCTGAAGCCATGGCAGCTCAACAACTTGATCCACTGTGCAGGAACATCAGCGGAAGACTTTCTGTGAAGTACTGCAAAATCCAGGAAAATAGAGTAGGGCATTTTTCTTCTCCCAGTTATACTCACAAGCACACATTCTGGTAATGAATAGTACAGAACTAATTAGCAGTAGAGAGCAAGTTCAGCTGAGTTCTATTAGTGTTGCAGACAGCATCCTATCACACTCCTGACTTAAGACTTGTTTGTTTTGTACTGCAAGGATCTCAGTAAGTTAAGGTTGCTGTAAGTATCTGGTAATATCTAATTCAAAATGGTTTCTGAAAAACAAGTTCCTTGTAATCAAGCCTCATATACATGCATGCTATCCAAAGATGTGTAAACTCAATGTGACATGACCACCATTTTCCCTTCCCTGAGAAAGTCTGTGGCCTATACATACAGGGATCTTCTTTACTACATCTGACTTGCCTACACAACCACTTCAGGCAATAAATGCTTCCTGTAATGGCTTCAGATCCTCCTGGAAAGTGTTATGACTTTCCAGCAGTTATTTGTAAACAGTATGTCCACATACATCAGATATGTGCATTTTAGTCCCTCTTACATTCACTGTGATTTATAAAATTCACTGGTATATGCATATCTGTGAAGAGGTCCAAATGTTCAGAGCATACCAAATCCAGCCTGGTACAGCTCTTGGCAACAGCAAGGATGTTAAACATGGATTTTTTTTCAACTAGTGAGTGCAAGATGTGATTGTAAAAAACAAGTGTTAATCTTGTGGTTCCTCCATTGAGTGCAAGTAGTCCATGTATCTACTCTTGTTTCCTGCTGTCATGCTCTACATGTTGTAAACACAGGTTTACGGGTGTAAATTATCCATGCTTCACCATGATTCAGTCTGTGCATATCCCACTGTGAGATCTTGGATCCCTGGCACTCAGGGGTTTAACTTAGCATGAAACAGCCAACAGAGAGAGCACAACACCCTGTGGAAGACACTGCCCACCAGGAGAGTGGTCAATGCAGATATACAAGAAACCTACGGCAAAGATACCACAGAACAGCGAGATCTAAGCACCCTTCAGACAAACCCCGTGGAACTCCCAGGAAGCCCTGTGAAACTGCACATATTACTGGCCACAATAAATAAGAAGCACCAGCAGGATTTGGTATTCCTGGTAGACTTAAAAATTGAGCTATGGCTGAAGCTATGAAGAAGCAGCCTTGTACCAAGGCAGGTTTTGATGGAGATTTGTCCATGCGTAGTTCATGGCTTCCCTTCTGAGGCTCGTGTTAAGGATGGCTTTAGGAACAGACACATATACATGAAAAAAAATGAAAACAGTGCCTAGGCTGCTCTGACTGTGAGAACAGAGGCAAAACAGTCAGCACACCCCAGCAGTTCAGCATGCTCAGACCATGAGGCAGGATCCCAATTCCCATAGTTTGCATGCTCAGCCCACCTGGGGTAACAATCTGGTGGCTCTGAAGGAGTCAGTCCTGCCCAAGGCTATTCACAGCCCTCACAGCTTCCTGCCCCTGCCTCCTGCTCTAGGAGAACACTGCAGTGGAACGTGCTTAATTAGTTACTAAGTAATTCATAAGCCATTTGGTCTTTATGCACAGGGTCCTAAAATTTAATTTTGCTTACACTGCTGAAAATCTATGAGCTGCTTCAGGGATGAAAGGCATCACCAAGAGCCATTTTGGCTAAAATCTTCTGAATTTTAGCCGGTCTTTAAAAACAAAGAACAAAAATTAATGCAGCTAAATATGATCATGTATATTCTTGTCCTAAGAGAACGCTAAGCTTGACTCACAGAACTACCACATATGGCAGTGAGGCTCTTCCACTTTTAGGGGCTGTAAAATTGTAGTAAGTCAGAAAGCTTTGATTGGATTTCAGTTCTCTTGCTGTGTATTTGAGGTCTTTTCCTGATACCAGTAATATTGAAGTCAACTAAACTCAAATATGCATTTTCATGTCTTGCTAAACAATGGAAATGAAAAACAATGGAAACCAGCAACACTGCTATTATGTATCTGTAGTGTTAAATGTGTTTATCTTATTATATTAGCATAAAATAGAAGGTGTTTTATAAACTGGCCTTTCAGCATAGTAACATGCTAATATATTTCAGGCATTCTTTTTTCAATTGCTATATTTGGGCAATTTATCCAACGCTTCCATACTATAAAAAAAAAAAAGGATTTTAATACCCGCTCTCCACATATCTCCTCTAAAGTTCCTTTTGACAAGAATACTTTTCAATTCTTCTCTGTGTATCATGTCATTTTCTATTAACAGATATGGAAATTAGAAATGTAAATAATGCTTGATGAAGTTTCTCTTTAGACATGGAACACTGTAGAAAATTGTTTCTGTTTCTATAGATGTTTAGGTAGAAGAGAAGACACACTCTTGGATTCTGTTCCAAATTATGAGACTTAGACTAATGCACTTATTCTTCTTCTGTACCAACAGTCCAACTCCAAAAACTGTGCAGGTTGGACTGGAGGATGCTCTTGGTAGTAGTTTCAGCTCACAGCCTTGTGCTGCCCACAGGCTGAGCTTATTAGGGCTAAATTTAAACAAGGAAGGGGTGGGTTCAGGCACACTGCATGTACCATCATTGGGGCGTACTTTTCTGAAAACCACCATCAGGCTTCCACCTACCCAAACAGCCCTGGCGTTAGATACACTCTGATATGGTGCAGCAAATCCTTTAGCACCTTACAATGACTGAAAAAGTCAAATGAAAACTCTCCTTGTAGCAACTGAGTGCAAAAGGGATTTTGGCTGAACCACGCAGTGGAAACCAGGACCAGCAGGTCAGGGTGCAACTTGGATTGATCCTATTGCTGTAAGAGTATAGTCTGCACATGGGTATCACTGATACAGCCCTTAGGCTGTGTGGGACATGTGATGGGACACGGGTAGGTTGCAAGCTACATGTGTAAGAAGTCCAGCCTGTAATCCATTCCCTATCAGTCTGCTGTGTGTTTGGAGGCCCAGCTGACAGCCCTGAAAAAAGCACAAACATCCTGCACTAAATGACTCATCCCAACACAGCACTTCAGCCCAAAACATGGAGCCCATTCTTCTTGCACAATGAGAAACAAAAGCAGGACTTTGTTTCTGCAGGTGGGAGCTGTGGCATTAGTGATCTAACAGAGTGATGTGCCATGCAATGGGGAGAACAACAAGTGAATAGCTACCATGGCTAGAGGAAAAAACAGGCTAGGGAAAAGTGACAGCCATAGGATGAAACTCCCGTTATATAACCAGGAGCGGAGTATTGTTCATCCTGCTATCTTATTGCATTCCTGCAGAATAAAAAGATAGTGGTATGAAAGAATAGTTATCACAGACATGCTGCTCTCTTCAGCTTCAAATAGAGAGAAACAAGTGTAGTAGATACCAACCATGCCAAAATATGTCAAAATTCAGATACAATAGAGACAGAAGTGGTCTTCAAACATTCTGCATCTCCAGAAGGCCAAGTTGTTTTAAATCGAGAATTACTCCTTCTAATAAATTACTGCCATAGTTTTTTGACAGGACAATCCTTCTATCTTCTTACTCAGAAGAAAGTAGCTCAAGGAGAGCACCTTTCTTCACCTAGACATGTTGAAAAACAGGAAGAAAATAGTACAACCAATTAATGATTCATTGAGATCAAGTCCTATGGTCTTTAGCCCTCTTTGTCTACTTCAGACTTCTACCTTTGCTTTTATTTTATCAATGGTAAGGAATGACTTCCCATTTCTACCAGTAAGCAGATTTTATTTTGTCTATAACATCACTTCTTGCATTTGCACAAAGCAAATCTTGTAGGGTAAATGTATTTAGCAGTGGCCTTTCACTTCAGGCATCTTTCTTTCAGCATCTTCCCATCAAGATCTGTACAGTCTGGTTTTTAAGGCTGCTGTGTTCCTGGGGCTCCAACTCATTCCAGCAAGGACTGTAAACACTCAGCACTTTTGAAGGTCACATATAAAGTGGTGAACAGTGGGACAGGCACAACCCAGCTTGGAGGTTTCCCACAAGAGAATATAACTCCAAGCCACGGGGGAGCACAGGGGATAGAAAAGCAAAAGGATTGTACGAAATTTGTCCTGAGAGTTATGCCAAGTTGTGCTGGGATCCTGCTGAGAGTGACGGGAGGAAGACAGGCCAGGGAATAGGTAAATGGAGGGAAAACTTACACACAGTAACCTTTTCCATCCTTTATAGTGTTTCCAATTGCAAGAATCATGAGTTTTGGCACCTCTCATAAAGATCCCCACTGCAAAAATAAAAGTTTTCCTAACTAAAGTTCTTTTCTTTGTGTTTTTGGGAAAAGTCCTGAAATATAAGGAGAATTATCTAGTAATTTGAAAACTGGATGATAACAAAAAACTTAAATGAAGGTAACATTTCCTTTTCTTAATCCCTTTCTTTTTAAATGAACTCGTAAACTGGGAAAGGTGATGCAATGCCCTGAACTGTGTCAACTTGGTTTTGTTAAACTTTGTAATTCCTGCTGTAATGCCATGATTCGTTGGGTCACATGTAGGGAATAAGGCAAGGACTTAATGCTTTTATGTTTTGGTATCTCCGTTTGAAACTCTGGCATAAACTGCCAGAGCATAGCATCCCATTTGGTCCTGTGAGTTACAATATCTTGGGCGAGCATGAAACCATTAGTGAGAATTAAAATACAGAGCTGGAAGCCATTATAGCTACAGAATCTTGCTAATAAATGCTTATGTATTAGTGACTCCCCATTATCATTCAAATTGATTTAATGATAGCTACCAAAAAATCTGCTGGAATTCGCATGCAATCATCAGGATGCCATTAGTAATCTAATCCATACCAGTCTGATGGTTAATGAGCCTTTTGGAATGTAAATCACTTATCTCAATTTCAGCATCAGTCTTGTGCAGGGAGGGACAATCTTCTGCTAATCCAGCTCAGCACTACAAGAAGTTGAGTTTTTTCCATTAACTGTGTAATGATGTTGCAGAGAAATCAAAGTGTTAATATAATATGTGGAAACATGGCTGTACAAGCTGCTGCCACAAAATTTTTAAGGAACAAGTGTACCAAAACACAGAGAACAGCTGAGAAGAGTACCTTTCAGCCATGATTCCATGAGTGATAATGAGCTGTAATACTTATGGAGCAAACAGCTTTGATGAATCAGATATATTGGATCCACAACTTTACTGAATGAATATTGTAATATGCAGTGCTTATGAAACAAAAACCCAACAAAATCAACCCACTTTGAATCAAAAACTATAAAACAAGGCACATGAGTTATAAAATCAATCTGTTGCTTCATTTCTCCCCACCATCCCAGCCTTAATTTTGTCTTCCTAACCATAGACTCTTCAAGGCAAGAACAGGTTCTTTTAAGATATGGTGGGGATGTTTCTATAATCTAATCCAGCAGCAGATTATTTCATCACAGGCACTCATATAACAAGGGTGGGAAGACTTAAGGACATCCAAGCAGCTGCACCCTTGTCAGCTGATATGGAACTTCAGACCACACATATCAGTGATAATGTGGCCAAAACTGTTTAAATATGTTTAATGCTGCTTCCCTGCCAGTAAAGCCATGCTTGATATATCAATGTTCAGAACGTATGTAAATCCACAATGTGGAAAGATGGTCTTCAATCATTGCTAAGCATTTCGGTGTTTCCACAAATACTACAAGAGCAGATTTGCTGTCATGCCTTTTTTCCAAAAATGTCCTTTTTTTTCTGTTCATGGGCCGCTCCATTTATTCTATGAAAATTGTTTATCAGAATGTATATGAAATCGTCCAGACTTTGCAAGGCTTGTCAGAAACTAAATTTTCATGGAATAGTAGGTAGTGCTGCTAGTTTAACCCTGATTCAGTAATGCATTTATGTGCCTCCTTTCATGCAGACTCAGAATTCTCCTATTTTAATAGATGAACAGACTCAAAAAGGCCATGAAGCACCTAAGTGTTTTGTGAATTGGAGCACTTCATAATACTTTAATTATGTAGCAATGTAACTCTTAAAAGTCTTCTTTTCTAGCAGTTACAATACTGCTACTTAAATAGCATATGGGTCCTGTTTTAATTAGCTATTGCTAGGTAGAAATTTTTAAAACCTGAAATGACAAAGACCCAACAATTATTTCAATAGTTTAAATCAAGCTTATTTTTGCTTGCTACAGTTATAATTGGGTCTTCATTTAGTAATGCTACACAAAAACAGCAGAAGTATTTTCCTAAATGTTTGAGCGCTGTTCATTCTAGCTGGAAAGCTTTGCTGTTGCTTATTTTCAGACACACATCATTTGGGGTAAAAACTACTGCAGTGAGGCAGGGTGTGTGAACCCTGGCTTCAGCACTCCAACTAGCATGGTCTATGAAGCAGAGAAACTCAAAAAGGCCTAGGTACCCCCTGCCTTTTCTGACTTTTTTTTGAAGGACTTCCATAAACATACTTGCTTATACAAGAAAAAAAATCCACTGATAAACCACGACAGATTTCGTCAGCAGTAGAAAGTTACGGTTCATGACATCTGCTCCTACACCATATGGAGGCAACAGGAATTTTAATCTAATTTTTAACCTTTAAAAATCTCTCACTTGTATTCTAGAAACACTGTAACACCCTCTATGGAATTGTCATCAGGCAGAAGATCTTTCAGCATCTGTCTTAATCATGACAATCACCTTAATGAAAAGGGACACCGATTTCATTTCCCTATATTCTGTAGGGAACACTTGTATTTTTAAATGTGATTTCTTCATTGTAACATGGCATGGAATTACTGTAAGGCAAAGGCAAAAAACCCCACATAATTTTAAATTCTTCAGAACATTATCTTGGATTTCTCACCCCTGCAATATAAACCCACAACACTGTACACTCAAACTCTTAATATATCACAATGTGCCATAGCTATGTAAACAGCTAGTCTCAGAAAATGAAAGGTTGGGGTCAGGTTGTTTCTTAGAAGGTAACTTATGTAAAGGGCTCCAAATGAAAGCATACATTGCATAGTTTTTTTCAGCTATAAGGCCAATCACAGAATGAAAGAAGAAAGGAAAAAGAGGCAACATATTTAAAAATATCAGCAACTTTCTTAAGTGGGAGTTTTTGTCATGTTACTTAGTTGCTGAGATGTTCCTGGGTTAAAAACTGAGATCTAAACTTTTGCTGGTGATGTTTGGATGAAGCCCTGGATCCATTAAGGAAAATTGCACAGGGTCTGTCCACTACACATTTTAAAATTATGTTGAAATGGTGATTAAATACCAATTTCTCTCGCTAAAATATCACATAAGTGATTGTTATGGTGAACCATCCAGAGGCTTGAGATTCAGACAGAAGGGACCACTTTGATGTTACCTGCTGTAACAGTAACTTAACTTACCTGCTGGAAGTATGCTGAGACATACTTCCTAGAGTCACCAAAACAAAAATAAGAAACTAATGCAGTGCCCAAGTCAGATACCACATAGTCTCTTCTGAGAGATTTTTTGCTTCTGTAGTTACCTATGGAGACAGCATGGAAAATGTGCCAGAAGATCTAAGGTGCCAAAAAGGCTAAAAGGTATTGTTGGCTTGTGATGGTGGCAGACCACTCACTGTATACTATAGAAACCTGAAAATCCAAATCTTTCTGGAAAGGCACCACTCATCTCATGAGAAGGTCTGAAACCTTTGTGAAATATTCTGAAGGGCAAAATATTCCCAGATGACACATTTTGTTAAGAGAAGTGGGAGTTATTTCAAGGTGGTATAAAGTGCCTTGGAAAGCTTGTCAGGTGGCATATGGAAAATTTAAGCAATGTGTGCAGGAGTGCACATATGGTTGGGAGGCTCTCAGAAGCACTAGGAGAAGTGGCCAACAAGCAGCAAGATGATGTCTCTGACACTGCACTCAGCAGTTACAAGAGCAGGCTGGTTGAACCTGGCTTTAGGTGCATCCTGTGACAAACAGCCAAACAACCCACCAGGGTCACACAGCGTTCTCCTGTTCTCAGCAGATGTGCATTACATCAGGGGTGGCTCAGTGATAGCACACTCAATCCAGCGTACACTCTCCTACACATACAGCCCTCCTGGATGAAGGCAGAAAGGTGCTTTTCAAACCTGGACCGGTTTTGACAGTATTTCATAAAACTCCTGAAGAGCTGGGGGGCTGAATGCTCTCCTCCTGAGCACTAAACAGCTACCCACACCTTCTGTCAAGTACATCTGTTATTGCCAAATGTATTGTCAACACCTCTATTTACAACCTAACACATTTTTAATTCATGCCACTTCCAAACTGCGTGCATATACTACTATCCCCACCTGCTCCCCCAAAACTCAACCACACACAACTAATGGAAGAGTTTCATGTGAAGCAGAGAACTGGATTCTTGGGCAGCCTGTGATGGAGGCCACAAAGGCCTGGGCTCCTTTACCTGAGGAGGCTGGGGAGCCAGTTCTCTTCAAGAAATCCAGCCTCTACCTTAGGGGGCCTACAAGTTTCTAAGGAATGGATGCTGAGAAGCCACACAAAAAAAGGATTAGGAAATATTTGCCGTGTCTCCAGTACAGGCCATTACAGGCCACTGTACGAGACAACCTGTTGAACTAGGCCTATCTGGCCAGACACTGGTCACTTTTTGTAGGATCTGCTACTGGCATAAAGCTATGGCATCCAACCATAGCTAACTCTCTTCGGAAAACTGAAAGCCAGAATCCGAGTAAATCCTATAATATTCTGACCACTTCAGGGGGCTTTGGGTAGCCCAGAGCTAAAATGGTGTGCACTGACATTAGGGAGGAAGGCTGTTGACCTCACAGTTTTAGGCTGCAGGCCTATGCTGAGCACACACCACAGGCTCTACTTCTCTCAAAGAAGTAACAGCAATGAGTAGTCAGGGGAGGTAGAAGAGCTGCTGTAAATCCATATGCACATGGAAGCATATTTAGATGTGTCTCTAGATTTTCACATATGTAGAATGTGCTCTGAAATCTGCTTTGTTGAGTGTTAATCTGCTCTGAAATCTGTTTTCCTGAACAACTGCTAACGGAAGTGATATTAGCTATCCACTATAACACTTGCTAATTATACACACTGTTTACTAACATCGCATCTAAACGCTGAAATTTTCTTCCCATTTTTTCTTTATGGTTGGAGCATCCTGTTGCTTAACCCTGATACTCACGTACTTTGGGAGGAGCCCATGTAATATGAATGATTTATAGGAGGGGAAGGAAGAGTGGCATTGTAAGATGCTGAAACAAAACCACATCACTTCTCTGTAAAATGTTTAAGAGCAGATGATGATTGTCCTAAAGAAGTGGTAGTAAAGCATAAGCCAACTTCCACGGTGTTTAGTGGATGTCTAGCCCACTAGCAATAAATCCAAGACCATTCAGTTCGTTTTACTTTTTAAAAGTCTGTCTCTGTGTTGACATTGCAAGAACAGGGACCTTTCTGTTCAATCCTGTGTTTAGGTTCTTTTCTGGTTTAATAGTAATGTCTTTTCTCACAGGGATAGGAGGAAAATAAGCCCATCATGCACATATTAAGCATACAATAATAAAGTCCATGTCAACAAATTATAAAATATTGCTCATTGCTTTCATTATTCTTCAAGGAAGATAATAAAAAATATTTGTAGAAATTATTTAGCCACAATGATTTACTCTGATGTGTATCATCAGTAGGGAAAGAACTGGACCTACTACAGATACGAACACCATGAGCATCATGGGCATCAACGAACAGCACTAGTATTAAATGGGGTGTTTAATTTTGGAAGGAGCAATTAAAACAAAAGCCAGAATTGCTCTAGGGTTATAAAACACTCATGGATAAGCTATACTCCAGGAAATCTGTGGTGTAGTTTTTGTGAGCTTCTGATTCCTCTGCAACGGAGCCATTGTGCTCAGAATTTTGCCTCCAGAAGATTAAGACATCCATAAGGACATTGTGAAATAATAAGCACGAATCATTTGAACTGCAGAGATTATTTGAGGAAATCTTTCCGTACTTTCCCTTCCTCCTGACCTCAAATACTATTCCTCTAAGAATTTTCTTCCTTTGGACTGTTCCTGATAAACAAGGAGAAATACAAATAAAACCCCTGAATTTCTCAGGAAGCTTTAAGAAAATGGAATATGGAAAACAAGATTCCTTTAAGAAAAATGAGGACAGCCTCAGTTTAACTCAGGTTTACATGGTTATTGGGCTAGGCAGCTAGTGAAAGTGACTGATATTTCCTAGTCTGTACTTTTCAAATAAGTGAAAGGTGGGGGTTTTTTTATACATCTTAAAAATATATCTCTATATATTATATATATAGATATGCTTTTAGAAATAGATATTTTAGTTATATTTACAAAGGACTTGAGCATTTCAATCAGAGAAGGAAGCTTAAAGTAACCCTGAACTAAGCCATGCTTAATAATTTTTTTTCCTCTTATTTAATATTTCTATTCAAATCTACGTTGTTTCTTACAGGGATGAACCTCACTGCAGGGCAGTGTAACCTTACACAGTGCAGGTTAGCAGCCAACACGTTTGCATTTCAGTGAGAAACGGACATGAGGTGCCAATAGGGCTCCAGATACCGCTCTTCATAGCTCAAGTACACTACCATCCCACCATGAAAGATTTCCAGGAATTTTCAAATTCATTCAGGGAAATATTCATCTGCTTAAACAACAATTAAGAAGCAACCAAAACACAGAGGGGGGCAAAGCCAGGCATTCTCAGGGTGCTCAGAACCTTTCACTTATTGTTTTCCATGCCATTATTCATCTATCTTTGCTATTCACATCTTACTCATCCCACTCTGAGGGAGAAAAAATACACAGAAATCACAGGTTCACCATGACCACCCATGTGGGCACATCCATGTCTGAAGTGAGACTTCAGCTACACAGTATTCTTCTCTCCTCCCACGCCATCATATCCAAATGCAAAGGATATCAAGGTAAAACAAAATACATATAAACCTTTTTAGTGTCAAGGAATCAAAGTCAGGGTGTCAGGGAGAGGAAGAGAGGTATTTTTCCTCACTCTTCCAATCTAGAAAAGGTACTACCTAACTCCCACAGTGTTTTCACCAGCTGTCAAATATATCTCACATCTGTGACTGTTATAAAAGATATTAAATATCAGCATGTTACCAAACTTCTAAATACTGCTTACTGATTTTTCTATAACAGTAACAGAGTTTAATGAGAAAGAAACATTCTTTGTATTTAGGTTCTGTGTAAAGCAGTGTTACATTTGTTACTACAGATTTCAGGAGGAAAGATTTCAAGACAAAAGATTTCCCAGTTCTGCAAATGTGAATGACTGAGAGAACTAAAAAGGGAAATAGAATTAAAAGGTTTTGTAAACAAAACTGCTTTTCTGTGAGAGCTAAAGGGAGAAATGTTCTTTCTTCTCCTTCTATTCCCCTCCCATTGCAGGATGAAATTGATTTAACCTCATTTACTGCTCTCTAGGAAGAAATCATTCAGCCATAAGCCTCCCAGGGAGCTTCCCTTGGCTGTACAAAAGCTCAAAATGTCACTGCATTTACAAATGAACAGAGCCTCTTACTCAAAAGGCTTCAGTGGAGTCACCAGGAAGAGCTGTGGCTTACAGGTCTTTTCCTCTCAGGGTGAATACTTTATTGGCAGGATAATGGGTATGTTTCTCTCAGTGAGGAGAGGTGCCATGGGCTTAGCAGATAAAGTAGTTCCTGTCCTAGGTTTAAACACATTTATAGCCAGATGTGACTTTAGACTTCTACCTGTATGACCTGGTTTCAGGACTAGTATCCATGAGGTTATCTAAGATCGAATGTACTTGGTCTCAGTTTCGTGGGAGATATCTCCAACTGCTTGAGCCCAGAACACTGTTCTCAGTCCCGTGCAGTAACGGTGTGGTGGGACCAGGACACTTAAGAAATCAGGGCACCAAATGGTGCTGAGCTTTCCAATCTTCTCCTGGCTTTGTAAATCTGTTCCAGTGTCTCTATTATGGTGTTAGCCACCGACAGAGCTGACAAGAATGTGTCCCTTTGTCTCACAGACCCATCCCATACACGCACCCCTTGCACAGCTACTGCCTCCAGACACACTTGGACCTTATTATCTTTAGTCCCACCTAAATGCATGATTGCAAGCAATCTCAGTTACTGCGAGCCATCTTTTTCACCACTCAGCATCTCCCTCCTTGGTTTATCACTGCCTTCCCCATGCACGCTGCTTCTTCTTGCCCCAGGAGGAGCACATACAATGCTGTCAACAGAGTGCAACCACAGAATGCTGATGGTGGCTGTTTCCAGCTTGGTCTAGATTCCTTATAGCTGTTTATTTTGTTAGGGGAACAAGGATGTTGGTGTACATAGACTGAGACAGACACTTACAGAGCTGCTCAAACCTTTCTGGGAAAAAAATAAAATAAACCTTTCTGGAAATTTTGATTCTTGTCTCAGACCTTCCTCCCTTGATCCTTTGTTTATGGGTCTTTGTCCTGACCTTGTGCTGATTTAGTCCTATCAGGTGAGACCTCCAAGTAACACAGATGTATCCCAAGTCCTACCAAATAAAGTTCTACAAAGTAAAGTTCAACAAAATTCCTCTTTGCCAGTAAGTTATTTTGGATATTTTCTGAGTTTGCATAGGCTTTGCCAGCCAAGGGGCAACATTAGCTTTACCTCCTGGAAGATGTTTGATGGTAGAGCTACTCAGGAAAAACACTGGTTACATGGATCTGGCCTGTGTTTGTTCCCTACTGACATTGCTTTGCCTTGAAATGGTTTCACTGGGGGTGAAGAGCAAACATATGTTACAGCAGTATCACTTGCAATGCTACACAGGTGGCTAAATCCATCATCATATGGCATCCACTGCAGGCAAACTAGCTGTGAAACGGCACAATGCCAGCCAAAACCACACAGGAATAGACAAATTAAAAAAACCCACAACAACCCACTACTTAATCCAAGGCCATGAAATATACAATTCATGAACAGTGTATTTATAGTATGTGAATTCAAGGAAGCAAGCGAAGGAGGAGGGACAGGGAGCTGGGGATATAAAATTCACAAGGTGCTTTTCGTCACTCCCCATTGCAAAATCCCTCTGCATAAAAATAAATGACCTGCCTAAACTGTATTTCTTTCTTCATTTTTGTTGCTTTTTTTTTTTTTTTAATCGTGTATACAGATGCTTAATGAGCATAGAGTGCATATACAGGTGGCCATTTAGAACTGACACACTTGGCAATTAACTGGGAATTCTCCACAGACTTGTGCATGTACATACATTAACCGTGTGTGCACAGTTATGGACATTTCACACTTTGTTTATCTGTGCCTTTGAAATCTAGGAAGTCACGTGTACTTGATTTTGGGCTGAAAGTACAGGCAACTGCCAAAGGGAATTGGTTCATCTAAAACACAGTGGAAAAGGTAACAAAAAATTCTTGCCACAGTCAAACAAATTGTCACAATTTGTACTTCTTAGGACTCTCTCAGGAGAATAAAGAGAAGATTAAAAATTTAAAAGAAACATAATAGAAAACAAAACGAGGCTTTGCAGCCTCTTCTGTTCAAGTGATTTCTCAGTTGGCTGAGATACAAACATAAACACAGTTCTCTCTTCACACACTCTTCTCCATCAAGTTCCTCTGTACCTTCACAATGTCATTTTAAAAACGCAGAGTCCCACTTCTCACTAAAAAAAGGCTGGCACAGCAAAAGCATGCACCTGAGAGACGCTTCCCACCAAACTGAGAGACTTGCTGAAAACCTTCAGGATCCTGTCAGTCATGAAGAGAAATGCAAAATGGTTACACTTTCTTTTGTAAATAATCTAGTTCAACATGAGAACATTTCTAAATTGTCTGCTTTCTTACTTACATGCCCTACTCATAGAAATTTTAGTGTTATGGCAAGGATACTCAGAACACCTACACTAGCTCATCCCATAAATTGCATTCTTCAGTTTCTGTGAGCCAGATCTCTGTGTTTCTATATAAGCAAAGTCTATTATGCTTATTGAATTCACTTCCTTCCACAAATATTAAACTGCAGTTTAATTTACTGAAATAGGCCACAAATACACTAGAAAACCCACTTAAGCACACACCACAGTATATAATCTGACTAATAAAATGGTATAGGTTTGCAGCATACAAGGACTTTATTCAAGCAAGCTCAGTCTCAAGCACACCCTTAAGTCTGTATTGATTCTGTGCAGCATATACTCAAGCCCAAGTGATACCCAGGAGGTTTAAATACATACTTAAATTATTTATGAATGAAGTTGAGGAGAAAAGCATGATTTAATTCTAAAAGGAATTATTCTTCAGTTCAGCCTGTGTTCTCAGGAATCTGATTGCAAACTCCATGGTGAAAAAACCACACTGCTTTTAACACCAAAAAGCCCCTTCTAGGTGTATTCAAGAAAGTGCTATTGTCATCTTAGTACACAGGAAGAGAAGATGTACATGCTCCAACAGAAAAATACCTTAGGCAGGCCTGTTTTGCATCTCTGCTAAGGGGCTGTGCATCTAAAGCTCTGCTGCCTTAATTGTAGAGCATGGGCTCCACAGGAGTGATTAGACAAAGCTCAGCATTTCACTTGGATTTAGCAAAAAAAAGGTGATAGATGCATCTGATAAGTCATGAAGAAATTCTGGTCAATGCCAGTAAAAATTATCCACATGAACAAAGAGAAAAAAATCAGCCCCATTCAATCTATATAATGAAAATCTGGATTAGTGCCTTATACAGGAAGACACAATTGAGCATCTTCTCTCTCAGAGCACCACTGAGTACAAACGAAATCAAACTACAAAAGATTCAGCCAAGTCACATTCTGAATTTAAATTGATCTTGGCTTTAGTAATAATTGTCTCTGAAGTAGCCTGGAAAGATATTACCTGAAAGATTTCATGTGAATTCATTCCCTTATCGTTTTACTTTTCCAGTGTTCTTAAAGCAAACTCACTTGCTAAATTTATGCTGTGTAACCCATCTTCTAGGCTTTCACAGCATGCACTTCCCATTAGCCTTCAAACACTTGAATCAAAGATGATGTAAAAATGAGCAAGTAACTACAGCTTTCAGTGCCTTAGATTTTTAAGACTGTAGCCTGAAATCAAGAAAGAAACCACTCTAAAATCCCATACAAATATAAATCAGATTCTGCTTAAGCCTCAGTTAAACCAGACTTCTGATTTGCCTTTTAGTGACTTTCCTCAGCAATTCAGTTGGACACATGCTCAATAATGTGCTTATGCCCTGGTAATAATATAAATAAGTCCAAACAAAACAATAGGTACATGCAAATGAAATCAGTGTGGCTTAAAAGACAGCAGTTAAAAGTTAGTACATATTATAGCATTTTACTGAATATAGCTGATTAGCTGTAGGAGATTTCTCTTCTAAATAACTACTATTAGGCATATCTATTACTTAGAGGCAGCTTACAGAAGCAATAGCTACAAAAAACTCGATCTTTATTAATATCAATAGCAATGAGTTAAATAGTTAAAAATATGCATTATATAAACATGAGGTATCTTCATTCAGATAGAAGTTCAATCAGTTTCATAATTTTATAGTTCTTCACATGCTTTTTTCCTTCAAACAACCTCTAATCTAAGAACATCAACTGTCCTTGCAGAGATTCCATAAATCAAACACTGCAGATAGCAAGAGCAGGGATGTATCAAAAGTGTATACCCGGAAAGAGATCTCTGATCCCAAACAAAAACCTCTGAAGTATTTCTGGAGTGTGAGTTTTGGCCAGATGTGCAGAACAGGTTCTCACAGTTTTCTCTGAGCTCCTCTTCTCTCAAAAGCCAAATCAAACCAATCAAAAAAGTCTTATTTGGAATCACAGATTTGATTCAAGCACGGCTGAGCACCTTCCAGAACCCTGTTACAAACTACATTACTTTTTAATAAATTGAAGATGAAATATTTATTTCATCTTTTCCTAGAGCTGCCAGTGGCACTGAATACCTGCTGGATGACCCGAGACTCAAAGAGATGGTGACTCCGTATTCTTAGACCTGAAGGCAAAAACTGGCAGAGAGGTGAAGCTGCAGAAATTGTGGCCTTGCCACATTAAAACTGGACATTTCCACACAAATGGAGCATATGAATTATTCTGTGTGGCACCTGCTATTCCATTAAAATCTAATAAAGCCAGTTCAGAGTAGCTTCTGTCTCATGTCACAGAGGCTCCCTGACCTGGCACATTTTAGTACTCAATAATTTAGATCCTGTACTAGCACATTTAGTGAATGTTCCCTGAACAGTAGCATGCCACAGATCACTGGTGATTTCAAGAGCAGGCAAGCCAAAATGGTTGTGACTTTGTTTTAACCCAACATATCCACAGGATGGGAAAGGATTCACAGCCCCTACATGAGCAAACACAGCATACCTCAAGAGCCAAACCTCTCATCTTTAGTTTTCAAAGATTACTTTGATCAAAAGAGCTCTGTGCCAGGCCCTGGTCAGGAGTCCTTCTGTAAGGCATTGGCTGCAGCACTGGGTGTTCAAGCCTGCAATGACCATGTAAGGTTCAATACCAGTAATGAGTTTCCAGTGCCCAGAGCATCAGAGAAGCTGTGAAGAAGAGTAGCCTGATCCTGGGGACTGGTTTCTACAAACTTCCATGTCACAGGATCGTACCAGTTTCTTTTCCCCTCCCTTTCAGGCCACAGAGCTCGGCAAGCCGAGGCAGGTAGGTGGGTGAGGGTCAGCTCTCTCTCCAAGAGGATGAGATCTCAATTCTGACTGCAATGGAGCGAGCTCTACCTGCAGCCACAACCAGCACCAGGGAGAAGAGATTCAAGAGCATTAAATATCAGCATGTCTGAGTTGCTGGGTTTTGGACAAGTCCCTGTCACCCCTGCAGATTAAAACTATTGCTGCTAGGCCAGGAAAGCTGTCAGGGAGAGTAGGATTGAAAAATGAGTCTCATTTACACTGGAAAATGAAGGCAGTACAAAGACCCAACACTCCGCCCTCCAACCTACTGGATATCCAATCTGAGATGTGTATGGGCACAATAGCTCAGATCTGCACTCTGTAGTGTTGTTCTGACTCAGTGGGGCTCATTGGCTTGGGTGGCTGCATCGCTTCTTAATCCAATCTGTTTTAAACCTGTATGTCTCCATATTATAGGCTAGTTGAACAGAACTGGCAGCTATGTACCAAAAGACAGGAAAAAGGAGCAAATTATCCCAGCTCTGATAGTTGGCTAGCAGCAACATGAGAGGAGAAGCCAAACCCTGCTGGAGGGCCACCCCCCGAACTGTACTTCCTCCAAGGTAGCATTTAAGTCTATCTGGCAAGTCTCTTACAAAAAGAAATGCTTTTAGGAATGCAACAAACTGGTGAGTAGATACTATCACACTTGTGGTAAGTGGAGGTAAAGAGAATCAGGATACCTTTGGAGAATTCAGAAATGGCAAAAAAGTTTCTCTTGAAAAATGGCTGATTACAGCAACATTTATTTTGTAACAGTGAAAACAGTAGGCAAGCAATTTACAAATGGCTGGAAGACCCTGATGGTAGTTAAAGTGGGGATGTCTCTGAATTTCACAGTACAACCCAAATAGAGTGAGGAAAGGTCCAGCATGGTGTTTTGGCACTGGAGGTTGCCGTATTCATTTCACTCTGAACATTACTAAAACCCAATGCTAACCAAAAAAGCTCTATCCTGAAATTACTTTAAAAATGAAGCATACTGCCAGCCACAGTACTTTGGAGCTGAAGGCCTCCAAGTGGAGATCTATCAGCCAAGCTCAGAGCTCCAAAGAAGCCTGGGATTTCCTGGGTCCAAGGCTCATGGCAAATCCCATCTGAGGAAAATGTCAATCTGAATTATAACATTTTTATGTGACTCATACTGCATTCCCTTTGAGAGAAGCAAAAAGCTTCTCTGAAACAAGACTGTCATTCCAAGCTAATTCCAGGCAGATGCAAAGGCTGTATTATCCCAAAATCTGTGCTCTTGTGCCAAAATTTATATGATGCCCAGGGCATTGCACTGCACAGTAAAAAGCCCATACAAAGCTACGTTATCCCCTTAAGGGAGAGAGTGTTTATTATCTGCAGTGTCTTTTTAAATTAGCAGTAAGACTTCCAGTTGACTTAGCACCAGGATGGGAGAGAAAAGCAAGCAAAAAGAAAAGTTGCACAGGGTAAACACAACCCACCATCGTTGCATAACTTTGCCCTGCTGCAATACTTTTCACACAAAGATTTCCCTTTACAAGCATTAATCAGCAGGATTTGCTCTTGCTTTTAAGTGTACAGAACTGGAAGGAAATTAGTAGACTGTGATGTAAATTTAATTGCATTAATACGCAGTAAAAGTATGTCCTTGGCAGAAAATGTTATTACTATAGTACTTATTGGTTTAAATATTAAATACAACTCTCTTCTTCAGAGCTCCTCTTCTAATTACACTTTTTATTTTGAAACATATATTTGTCTTCCTAAAGCACTTTGGAAACTAATGAGAACTTCCAGGTTGGCTGGATTCCATTCTTTTTAATACATCCAAGTGACATTTAATTTGAAATTTTACATCACTTTAAAATATTAATAAGATCAGGGTAGTGTTACACTGTATATTCATCTCAGAGATTGAAAAGAGCATGATAAAGTTGGTGCAGGCACACCTTAAAATGTGAAAAATTTGTACCAATATGCCGATGAATCTAAATCTATAGAGACAAAAGAATAACACAGATTAAGCTGAGCAGTTGAAGTGCGAATTTTGTTGCCAATTATTTTCAAAGCCAGAATCTCCTTGAAATCTACCCAAAGGGAGGCAGCTCCTGGAACTCCCCATGAGAGAGGAAGGATGTTATGTCCTCTCATATGAAGCCGTATCACCCAACTCCTGGAGCAGCTCCACACACAGCTACTGCCAACATCACACCTTCAACGTCAGCTCCCTTGCTGACAAAATTAGAGCTGTCCAAGGCATCGTTATGGATGCAGTATGTAATCACTTGAACTCCTGGCAGCTCTCTTCCTAGGGAAACTGACATTTCCAACCCACCCTCCCATTTAAATCACTCCATTTTCATTCAAATTCACTTCAGTGTCTTGGACTGTGGTAGACCAGCAATTGAGAAAAAAATTGTTAAAGTTGTGGTACTATAGCTGTTAAGTCTGAGGAGATGTTAAGCTCCTTTTTAGAACCATACTAGTTTTAACAGTAGGAGCCAGGACACAAAAGCAGTGTGTGTGTGCAGGAGCAGCAATGAGAGGGTGGACAGAGCTCCTCTGAATGGCTGGAGGAAAAGGTAAAAAATGGGCTTTGCTTTGATGGAATCGTGTACGTTAATACGTAATGCCAGAAAACAACACTGAAACACAGAAAAGGCAGAACGCCTGGGAAATCCATGGAAGCACATACATATCATGACCCCGAGAGGGAAGAGGAGCTGAAACACAGCTTTTTCCTAGAGTGCCAAGACAGAGAAAACTGAGCTTTCGAATCTGAAAGAAGGAAAATGCTTCCTGTGTTACAATTCCTAGTGTGACTCATGAGAGCAAGCTTGGCATACATTTTTTTCACAGAAACATGGCCAGATCAAAAATGTACAACTGACAGATTTACTTTTTCCAGAACATCAGGTACCAAAGATGTACAGCTTTAAAACTGCAGTAGCGACAGACAGTGCAATGCATTCAGTGCAAGACAAGAAGGATGGCAATGGCAAATGATGAGAAATCCTAAAACTGGCAGAGTTAAAACCCAGTTCTATATTTATTATTTTAACCGCATACTGTGCCAGTCCAAGCCATCTTTGAAGATGATCGTGCTGCTTAGTAATTACAAAGTAGTATAAAAGTTGTGATTTGGATACACAGACTAGTAGGGGCTTGGAGAGTCTTCCCTCAGTTTCTGGAGGATGGATATAGCTTCTTTGCCTGAACAAAACAGAATATTCTGTTTCTCAGGAGTTCATAAGTTATCAGCAAAACTGCACTAGTTCCTCATTACACTTACTTTCAATATCATACATCGAAGTATTGAATTTTCATCTCCCCAGTCCTACACTCCTTGCAACAAGAGGATGAAACATACTCTGAACCTTCATAATGGAGCACTCTGTTGTAACCATTGTTTTTGTCTCATTATTCTGACTCTGCCTCATCTTTGTCACTCAAAGACGAGACAGCAAATAAGTCTGTGTGAAAAAAACCGAAGACAGTATGACATGGTGCTCATTATTGCCACTGAAAACGGCTGAAGGTGCAACAATTCTGAAGGAAAACTATTTTGAATGTCAGATTTACAAGACAGCAATCAAATCCAGACTCCGGGCTAGCTGAAAGTCCAAGTACTGTCACATGCAGTGATGATACAAGGGATCAGAAATTCCAATATAAAAGCAGGGAGAGTATTATGCAGCCAACAGAATAAGATCAGCAAACTCAGTTCAATCGCATCTTTTTGTGTTGTGGGGGCTTTTTTTGTTTGTTTATTTGGGGTTTATTATGGGAAGCCATGGGGAAAATTAAAACGGTTGGTTGCCAACTGTTGACAATTGCTGTTTCAAGCACCCGAATACTGCAGTTACTATAAAGGTACTAATTGTCTAATTTATTACACATTTATTAATTTCTTTCCTCTTGAAATAATTCTTGGTGACATTTTCATGTAAATGTAAGCACCCTTCAAAATTTTTCATGTATCACTATTTCATTCCTGACATTTTAACCCACATTATTGTCAACATTTTTTGCCTGCCAGAAAAATGGAAAAGGAAACAAGTTTTGGTATATTAAAACACTTCAGTGGTATCCAATCCTTCTCTGCACAAGTTAAATCAACTCAGGATTACCCTAACTGCCCAAAGAAAGTAAAACCACTAACACCACATTACTTTTTCCTTCCATCTGTTGAAGGTCATATATATTCAACTGCCTTAACATTTGATAATGTAGCCACCTGACTTACTGGTTTGTAAGTGGAAAAGTAAAGGTACTTGGTCTTCAAAAAACCCTACCATAAGCATGCTATTGCCACTAGAGGTATAAAAAAATACAGCACAGATCTCATTAATTTCAGCTAGACCAATGGACAGAATGTGAAAGATTGAGGCTTTACAGAAAGAAGACTGTTACTCATGCAACCTCCACTTTCATAGTTTTTGCATTAAAGAAAGCACAGCTCAGATGATCACTCTTAAAAACCAGAATATACTAGAGATGGCTAAGAGAACACTGGTGATTTAACACCTCAGTCTTTCTTTTCTGTTAACCACAGTGATACTTAATTGATGTTATTTGTTCAGTTTTCACAAAAGCCTTTTTCAGATGTTTATCAGACAGAAGCAGATAATCAATTTAATTTGTCTAGGATGATTTTCAGTTTAGCCCACCAAAGCCAAAGATACTAGCATCCATCCTAAAATGTGACTTACTATCTAAAAGCAACAAATCTATTTCTAAGAATCAGATTATTTTCTATGGAGAACTGGAAAAGGCTAAATCAGCTGAAATAAAGACAGCAAAGGATTATCATCATTCCCTCCACTCACATTTGCCATTTACATGACTCTTCATTGAAGATAAATGCAACTACATATGCTAAGGAGAAAAGAGGTTCAGCATTAAAAAAAAGTGCATGGTATCCTATGTATTAATTCAATCTATATGTTCATTTAAACTTTTTGGTACTTTAAAAGTAAATGCTTGTACTCATTGAATATAAATATTCATATTAGAAGGAAATTATTTTAAGACAATATTTAAAACTGCACATTTTTTTAAACTAGGAAACAATTTAAAACCTGGTTAAAAGTGCTATAAGATTATGCTTTTACTAGACCCCATCTGGTTACAAAAGTATGTATATACAATATTAAAAAAGATATTTTCTATCTCAGGAATGCCAAACACCGTTCTTCATGAATATGTATAATTAGATGTTCTCTGTGAGTGAGAAGTAGTAATTAATTCAGTGTTAAACATCACAACCTATTACTTGAACTCCATGGCAACCAACATTGCCAAAAGAGAAAATGAAATTTCAAAGCCTATTTTTAAGTTATTACAGTTACACATTTCCCAAAAATTCAAAGCAAGATTGTGCTGTTTTTGGATACAGGCAATTTAAGTTAACTTCTCTAACTGGTAAAAGATTGAAGTGACAACTAATGATTTTTACTTTTATTTTAGAAATGGCTTGATGTCAGTGAAGAGCAAAGTAGCCAACATTCTTAGCAATCATTCTGTGGTACGCACGGCATTCCTAGGGATGTAATCCCAATGGTTTTCAGTTTTGGACACCTTAATGTCACTGACTGCTCTAAATGAACAAGCCCTTGCTGGGGTTTTAGGTTCCGAACTAATGCTCAAACCAGTGATTTTTACCCTTCAACCCACTAAGGATGCAGGTAGGCTGAGGAAAGCCACAGAGAATCATCTCCAAAATATGAATAGCCTGGCTTAAATGGGGGTGTTTGTACCTTTGTGTTTTCTTCTTTACTCAAACAAAGCCATAAGGGACTAAAACAGAGTTCACGATCTTTGGCTTAGGAAGATGGGAACAGCAAATAAAAATCAAATTAAATGACATTGAGGAAGGCAGGTTCCAGCACCCAGGGAGGTGTGACTACAGCTCCCTAGGAATGCTGGTGTAAAGGGAAAGGGTAGTAAAGAGCAGCATGTCCTCAGAGAAGACACAGTAATGGCAGAAATACAAATCATCTTCTGGGTGGATGTAAGATAGCATACATAGCTAGGGAACAGGTCTGACCACGCATTGAGCACATCCTGTACCTTAAATTCAGATGTTTTTAAAAGCACCAGGTCAGTCTCTCTCGGACATGTAAAAAGTACAGTATGAACTGATACTTTTCAAAGTCTGGCATGACAAGGCCATAGATGCAATTAACAAAGCATCAGGAATAACAAGAAAGTGTCAATAGTATTTTAATAGAAGAAGAAAGCCAATAAAAGTGTCTGTCTGCTACTCAGTGAAACTGGGACCTTGTTTAGCAATGTCACTTAGCAATGTCACAAAGCTGAAATTGGAATGCCTTTTTTTGCATCATCTTTTTATTAAACATCAATTAGCTCTCATACTTAGTACCAGCAATAGATGGTGAGATGTCAGTCTTGAATCATGAAAGAAAAGGATTAAAGAATACCTTGGTAAATCAGACATTTTCAGTTTGGTCTGGCTTTCTTGAAGAGCTGCTGGTTGAGCTGCTGGCATTTATCTGGGAGGTCCTCTGGGATACACTGAGTTACCAGAAGACTGAAAAATGGCAAACAATTAAAAGGAGGAGCCACAGACCTGTAAATCGAACAGCTTAGCTTCAATTCCCTGAACTGTAACAGAATAAATGATCAAACTACTTGTAAATTCCTAAAAAAGAACCCAAGAAGATGAGTAACAGACAGCACGAATTTGTCAGGAAGAAGACCCATCAAACCAATCTAATTTCCTTCTATGACAAGATAATGCCCTTTGTGGAATAGAGAAAAACAGTAGCTGTCATATTGTTTTATTAAACAGTTTTGACTCAGATTTCCTGTGAAATTCTCTGAAACAAGGTGGAAATATTAGGATGCTCTAGAAATGTTTGGAAAAGGCTATTAAGAAAACATATTTGGCTTACCATAAGTAAAGAGAGATGCACGCATTCAATGATATTCCACAGGGAAGTGTCCTAAGTGTGGCATTATTGAGTATTTGTCTTAATGAACTGATGGATGGCAAAAAAAGTTTGTTAAATAGCACTCAGCTGTGAGGGACTCTAAGTATATTGGAAAGCAGAACTTCCAAATTCCTCAGCAAACTGGAGAATAGGCCAAATTGCACATGCTGCTTGTGAGCAATATAATGTTCTCTGCAGAAAAAATTAGGTATACCACTGAGAGTGAGGAAACACATGGCTACAGGGAAGACAATCTGTGGATCAGAAATGTACACATGACAACTGTTTCATCATACTGTTGGGAAGACTAAACCCGTTTTATAGCAGTGTATGAGGAGAGGAAGAGCTTATGAGATGCACAAAGTAAATCTTTCCACTCAAAATCAAAATAGTTCTAGAGCACCTGCTCAGCTTGGTGTATTGCATTTCAAAACAGGAATGACCACCTGAAGCAAGCTCACAGGAAGAATAGTGAAGATGGATCACAGCTTTGGAAAATATGACTTAAGAGGAAAGACTGAACAAACTGGGCTTACTGTCTTGAAAAGACTGACAAAAATTTACAAGCAGCAGCTACTTCAAAAGAGGAGGAAACAGTCTGTTCTTCATGCTTAGAGGATTTAAGCGCTGAAACTGCACAAAAACACCCCTAAGGTTAGACATAGTGGAAAGTAGAATGAAATTAACTTAGAGAGAAATAGTGCTAGAACAGGACGCCTGGGCATCTCCATCACTGGAGGTCTTGAGGAATGGGTGAGATCTGCTTTTAGAGCACAGAAAATGAACGTGGTCTTAGGACCTTGCACGTTCTGTGAAGGACAGACAAAAGGATCTTTTGTAAGGTATCCAGAAAAAAAAACCAAATCTGGAAGACCTTTTGAAACAACTCAGTGTTAGACATGTCTCTGACCTTAGCAGAATGTGGAAAGAACAGGCACAGCAGTTCTGCAAGGAGAAGTGCTTTCTTTAACACACAACTAAGGCTAAACCAGGCAGTGTTGGGTACTTTAGTGATGCCTACTGCTACAGTCAAAGCATGCTTTGTGTGTCAGAGATTGCCAGATTAGGTTTCATTTAAGAATCAGACACAGTCAGAGAGGGAAATTTCATTAGACACAGGCAACAGGTGAGTATTCGAATGGATAAAACACTCAGTTACCAGGGAGCTCACACCATCTGCTGGATTGCTGTTTCTGCTTCCTGAGCAAGCCAGCACTGCCTGAGAGTGCAGAAGCTTCTGCCTGCAGTGATTTGAAGGTATTAGCAATCCACTTCCAGCCCAAAAAGGCAGCTCTTTGGTCAAGTTCTCATTGCATTTCTGTTCTTTCTAAATTATTTCTCAAGAAAGTTTAAAAGACAATTTTCCTTTTCAAGTCACAAGATCCATTTTATCAGAGAAGGAAAGAAGAAAAGACGCTTGACAGTAAGTGGACAAGAGTCTGAGTTCTTGCAGCAGGCTACTGGATAAGATAAGAAATCATGGAGGTAGGCAAAACTTTTGCCAATTTCCCTCTTGAGCAGATCTATGAATAAAGGGTTGCAGTAATTAGTCAGGTAGTTGCATTCTGCTCAAAAGCAAGACTTCACCAATAAATCTTACCAGCTGAGGTTTAAAAGGATGATCAGCATTCTCTCCATTTTCTGAGATGATGCCATTTGGGGAAGCTGGAGTTGAAAGTAATTACATTATGGATGCACTTCATATACCAGCAAAACTACAAAGCATCCTGCTCTGTAACTTGCTGATATTCCAAGGCTGCTCCTCTGCTGATAGAAAATGGCCAGGCTCTGCTCGCTGCAGGGGAGCTGAGTTTAAACTGCTGATGATGTGCATTTACATTTTCATTAGACTACCGAGGAATCTCCAAAGTACAGGAGTAATCAGTCAAGGACCACATCTGCTGAAAATGCTAAGACACTGCAGTGGTTGATATTGCACTGAAAAGAGTGAATGAAATATTCATCCGTGTATGTCATTTGTGCCATGAGCAGCATTTTTAATGCTTTTTTATTTAATATTCTCAAAGAGTTTAGGCAACACCTCCAAAGTGGCTAAACCCTTGATGGGCAATCCCACGGATAATATTTCCATATAAATGAAATGCGCTGTGTTCATTCAGGAGATACCACTAAAATTTACCACCCAAATCATACCACTATCATCAAAGTGTAAGAAAACAAATACACCACCCAAAAAAACAGGATAAGGAAATGGAAAATGCTGCAGTGCAGAGTCTAGCAGTCTGCTGGCAGTGCTGGGGAGGGACAAGCATGGCAGTATGAGAACATCACCAGGTGAAGTGAGATGAAACCAGTGGACGTGTCATGAAGGTTTTAACACCACTGCTTCTGATGCTGATTTTTACACACCTAAGACCAGCTCAGTAACAGTGACCGAAGTTTCTCTCCCAAAGCATGCAGAAGAAAGTACATAACTGGGGAATAATGGCCACATGCAATCCATAAGGCAGTTTGAGAGTGGCACTCGATCTCTGAGCTGTGACATTTCTGATCAAAGAGCAGTGCACTCTCAGTGAGATGCTACCACTTCCCTGCCACAAACCATGGCTTTCACAAGTGGCTCCCAGCTTTCAGTTACCTACTACAAAATGAGGATGTAATTGGTATCACTCAAGCTAGTTAATTTTAAGACAAGATCTTAGAGCACCCGCAAGATACACTGTAATAAAATGCCATGAACTCAAAAACATAATCAAAACCACATTGGGTTTTTCCCAGTCACATCTGTGGCTCTCAATAATTCTTTCCCCTAAATGCTACTTCAACTCTTACTGCTTATTTTTTCACCTGGGCAGCTCAGATGTTTAGGAAGCCTGTGCTATGTGGTGTGAGAAGCTGAGGATTTAAATCAAGGAAAAGCCACTGCACGCACCATCAAGGCAGTCAGACCATATAGCTGAAAGGGTAAGATCCTACACTTCCAAGTCACAAAATTAATTCTGTTTATACCATTCTTTCTCTTACCATACTGAAGAAGTAACTCCAAATAATTAGAAAATAAAAGAGTTTGCAAAAATTGTATGTATGAAGGCTACAGATAAAAAACTCAGAAAAAGTAGGTTAAAAATCTTACTAAAAATATAATTTCTTGAAATACTCCTTTTCTCCACAAAAACACAAGGCCTCTGCATTTTAATGCATGTCTCTCAAACAGTTTCTGATTTCCTAAATCAGTTCAAGGGCTATTTTAAGGTTAATTTGATATTCTATTGCTATTTAATGACTGCCTGGAAATTGTGCAGGAGTGTCGAAAGCAATAAAGCCATTTCCGAAGTCAGGAAAAGGTAAAAAAATAAAAAACATTCAGATGGAGGTTGGAGAATACTCACCAGAAGAAAGATAAAATTATATAAAGTGTTTTTTCTCCCTTAAACTAAACTATGTTTGCTGATGGTGTGAGGTACATAATAAAAAGACATCCATTATCATATCACACATTCTTCAGATTCTTTTTCTTGTATTCTTAAATACCATGTTACAAAGTGTAGAGCTAAGTGACATTTGCTTAAAAGAAAATACCTCTTCCTGAATCAAGTACTGAAAATACAACAGATGAGGGGAAATGTAACAACTTAAACCCATTTGGAAAGTAATTTTTCAGTTCTTAGTTCCAAAGATGATGCCTCAAGCCACAGAAGTCAAGAATCCTGTGTTTGCAGAGGTGGGATTTATCCTGAGATTGAAGATAGTTCAATTTAATATCTATGTGTGATATAAATTTCTAACCATCCCCTCTGGAGAGACCAGAGAGCGATCACCTGTGTGTCTGTCCCTTAGGATGAGATGAATCTGTGTCTCCTTGCTTCCAGGTCTGGAGAAGGCAAAGGAGGAGCAGAGTTAAATACAGTCAGAATAAAACCAAACCCAAACAGCCAGCAGCTACACAGGAACCCCATGGTCATTCAACACTGGCTGCTGTCACAGCCTTGTCCCTTTCTGCAAGTGCCTCTTGATCAGCTTTGGAGGGCTTTGCTAAGCTTTATCCAAGTTTGAAAGAGGAAGAGAAGCCTCTAAGCCAAGTGACTTCCTACAAGTTTGGTGAAAATGAAAGATTTGAATTGGCCTTCTGAAGGTCCAGGGTAGTAAGTACACAACTATTTAGTTTTTGTTGTATTTCCATTTGATATGATGCAGAATTAATATTTGCCCACACACAGCAGGAAAATATTAAGGTGGGAGCACACCAGATAAAATGCTCAGCACTTCCTGATGTGCAATAATATTATTGCATATTAATTTTGTTTATATAGCACTATCACACAGCTTAAATAGACACACACCAACCCTGCATTAGGAAAGCATTATTACAGTTACTAGGTGAAACAGATTTCTCTGCTTCTCAAGGTTGCCTGTACAACCCTAATTTTGACCCTTTTGTCTACATCCTTCATAATACAGTTCTTAATTACATGTCCATATCCTCATTTTTTAACCTAACCTTTGCATCATTCAGCACACAGAATAGATGATATTCATTTAATGAGCAGCTGTCTTCTTCCTTTCTTCTTGTTGTTCAATGCATGACCCTTTATCTCATTCACTGTAGATTATTCAAACTGGGCTCTCAAAGCAGCATTAACAATTTCGTGGGGGTTTGTGAGCTGTGTGATATTTAAGTTCTCTATAATCAATGACAAGATTATCCAGTAAAATCTGATAAATCTTGACTAAACGTAAGCTCACCGTTTAGAATAAGCTTATTAGTTTTGCATATCAGTTTATATGGGCAGATTTGTCCAGAGGCAGTAATGGGCATTCCTTTCACCAAACTGCTGGTGGGAGGCATTGCCCCTACCCAAAAAAATGGAGACATCTATGAAGACAGGCAGGACAGCATACTGCATTATTGGTTCTCCCAAGCAGAAGGTTTGATGAGAGCAGAGCTGTAGGTAAAGTCACTGTGTTCAGGCTGGTGCAGCTTACACCATGGTGTGTGGCTCTGGTCTGATCCTGAATATTGGTTTGGGGATCTGTCCAAAATATCACACGAAATAATTCACCAGCAGGCTTATACCTATCCTGTAGCATGTCAACCCAAACTGAAGCAGTTTGGCAAAATTGTAAGCAGCTGAGAACAAGTTTTTAGCACGGAAGCATGAAAGGGTGTTTGTAGTCCTAGTGGTGATTTTGTTAACAGAGGAGTGTTAGAGGATGCTGTCAGCATCCATGGTGGGCTGTTCACAGTATAAAGCTCTGTGGTGAACTGAACTGTGGTGCCTTCTTGGCACAGAAGCACCAACATCTAACCCAAGTGGTGTTCATCTTGTCAAACTGGAAATTTAATAGCTGCCACTGAGGACAGCAAAGGCAAAGGGAAGTGCAGACCACAGGAAAGCATAATGCTCTGACAGCTGAGAATGAAAAGGCAAAGCTAAAGTCAATTCTGGGCAAAGATTCCAGCTATTGCTAAATCTTGCTTGACCGGAACACAAGACAAGTAGGAGCTGAAATTTGCTCATCCTTTGCCTCACTAAGCTGCAAAGAAGTCAGTCCTGGGAATCTGAAATAGCAATGGTGGCTTCAAAAATCATGAGTTGTTGATTAAGTTTTTGTTTTAAAATAGGTGCATTGTTCAACAGTTCTAAATTTACACTATTTTGTGACCTTACGGATATATTGTCTCCTGCTTTCTCCATACAAAGTGGAGAAGGGAAAAGAATTTTAAAAGTGAACAGTCATTCTGTCTGGAAATTATTGCTGGGCATTAAGAAAAGCAATGTATTTTATGTAAACTTTTCCTGTGGGACTCAAAACATCCTTCTTCCTTGTTAGCTGCCCTTTATTATTAAGTTGGCCTTTGCCTTTCCATACTGTTAGATATGACAGTGATAAGGTTGAAGAAATCTACTGAAAGAAGATTTAGAAGCCCATTTCTCCTGACCTCTGGCCCATTTTCATTTTTTCATAAAACTCTGAACTACATGTTTATTACAAAGCAATTCAGAATAGATGCACAGGCACTGAGATTCAGCCATTGTACTTCTGAAACTTAAGTGGATGCATTAATCTAGAAACACAGATGTCTTTGGATGTGAACCATTAAAACTCTGCCCATAGCAGGAATCTCCTGCAGCAGGAAGCATAATCTGGTAGAATTTTGTTTTATATTCATTTAGATTCCAGTAGTTACAGCAATGTACAATGAATTGGCTGTTTTCCAGTGAATACATCCTGGGAAACTATTCAAGAAGGAATGATAAATAGATCAGTGAACTTATATTTCCATGTCAGTAGGAGGAAGACAAGTGAGAAATTGGTCAGAAAGTGTTGCTGGGGTGATAAAAGGATATTTAATAGCAACCAAGTATAAAACCCAAATTAAGGATTTGAAAGTCAAACAGGAGTCAATTTGACAAATACCAATATCACAATGTAAATGTAAATTATCCATTACTTTCATTTCCTAGGGGACTGAGAGTTTATCAGATTTATGCATCCTCTTGGTAAGACACTGTGCCAAACAGCAGTTAGGATTTCCAAACAGTCAGAGCTACACATGGCGTGACTAATGGCAAAAGGCACTGGACCAGAAGCCCAGAAGTTTGCCACCCACATTGCTGCAGCCTGCTTGGTTAAACCAAGCTTCAAACTGGGAAGCCAGAGAAGCACTCCACCTTTGTAAAACAAAAGCAGCTGACTTCACACCCCACAGATTATACATCTTTGACAAACTGTGCTTTCTCAAGTTCTTTCAGCACAAAAGATGCAGCTGTGATGCTCTGGATTTGCACTGAAGCTGGAAACTGCTCCAACCTCTCCCTTCCCGTCTCTCTTCCCAGCACCTCCAGTCTGTGAGCAGTGGCTGTGGTAATCCAAAGGTTTGAAATAACACGTGGTAAAGAAAAGGTTGTATGTTTGGGGAAACACAAACAGGTATGTATCTTTCCTGTACTGAGAACTCCAGAGCTGGACACAGTACTCCAGGTGGGGTCTCACCAGAGCAACAGAGGGGGAGAATCACCTCCCTCAGCCTGCTGGCCACATTTCTTGTTGTGCAGTCCAGAATGTGGTTGGTTGGCCTCGTTGAACCTCACCTTGAGCATACACTGCCAGCTCATGTCCAGCCTCTCATCCCCCAGCACCCCAATCCTTCTGGGCAGGGCTGTTCTCAATCAGCTCCTCCCCAGC
Organism: Daphoenositta chrysoptera; assembly: GCA_013397915.1. Taxonomy (NCBI): domain Eukaryota; kingdom Metazoa; phylum Chordata; class Aves; order Passeriformes; genus Daphoenositta; species Daphoenositta chrysoptera. The sequence goes on from VZRO01000214.1 coordinate 1,832,247, forward strand.
CTGTGTTGATACCAGGGGCTGCCCCAACCCAAGTGCAGGACCTTGCACTTGGCCTTGTTGAACCTCACAAACCCTCACCCACTACTTGTATATTTTCCCTCAGATTAGTTTAAATGGGCATTTATTTGCAAAAAAGTCCCTGACATTTTATCAGGCTGCAGAATCATCTGAATCCCAGTTGATAGGTAGGAAACCAGAGCAGCATACATACAGTGTAGTAAAAGGGCAGGAAGCCCAAGTTTGCTACCATCAGCTGCTCCAATCAACTGCTTAACTGACTATAGTCCTTGATTTTCCTTTCCTTGCAATTCCAAACACCAGGCTGCTTTGGTCCTTCCATCTGTACACTTGCTAGCTCCCAGCTGTGTAGAGGCTTCGGTAGAGTGGATGCCACTAGGTGAACAGTACAATAATTTTACCTGTTGATCAGCTTACCCCCAGGCAGTGCCGATGTGCCAAAGCACACACCCTTCACAGTGCCTGGTGATTCTTTTTCTATAGGGAACACCCTTGCAGCAAGAAGAGAGGCTGTTACCTGACACAGGTGACAGTTCATAGTGGCTGGTCACGTTAGTTGGCCTTGATCCTCCCTGGCCTCAGGACCTGCAACTGTCCTGCACCACTGTTCAGAGTCACAAGACCTCCCAGCAACAGAAGAGCCTGACCACTGCTGCATGTCCGTCTGTCCTGCAAGGGGCACTTCAGCAGCTCTGAACTCTGTCACACTTACAGGAGAGTAAAAACCTTCCCAAAATGACAATGGCAGAGCAGTATGAGAACACCTTCCTCTTAAGCCAAGTGACACTCTGCATAGAAATTTTTTTCAGAACAAAATCTACCAATTTCAGATTCTGCCCTTTAACTGACTGGACTTCTTGCACAGCATCCAGTCCCTCTCTGCTCAGTTGGCACCGGGAATCTGAAATTAATGTTTGATTACTTTTCCTCTGCTGCTGAGGGAGGCAGGTACCCAGAGAACCAGAGCTTTTGTATCTATCCAGAATACATTCTTATCTATTCAAATGGGTGATTAGGAAACTCGACTGGTACAAAGCCTTAAAATGCAGAAAATACAGAAAGCCAGCAAACTTGATTAAGACACAATTACCTTGCACTTGTAACACAACCCCCTCATATTCACACCAATTTTAATTCTGCTTTTTTTTAAGATAAAATTCCAGTAAGTATTCATGCATGCCATATTTTTCAGAAAAACTTATGAAAGGTATTTGAGAGACAAGTAGTATTTCATTGCTCAGAAGCCCATTCCATAATTCAGAAAATAAATTTTACCCTTTTCCATACTTATTTAACAGCCTTCAGGAGACCAGTTCCTTGTTATGTGTTTGGAGAGAAGCATTTCTTTGCTGCCAGTTTTGCTCAGTCTCTTTTGAAAAGGTAATACAGAATGAGGGGAAAAAAACTCACCACTAACTATTTCCAGTTCAGTTTGTTAAGTGATTCCCAGCTGGGAATTACATATAAAACACACTCCTCTAGAGGCTGCATGTCTTTAGAGAAGCAGCATGGAAATAAAAATATCTGGAGCAATGGGCATCTTGGTTTTCCCAGTAAGTTAAATTATAAAATGGTTTGTGTTATTGCAGAGAGCTTTATGGTCATCATAAGAGACTTGTTTTTGACAAGAATTGTCCTTCATCATTAAGGGAAAGAGACAAACCTTACTCCTTACTTATACCTGTTCTTACATATGTTCTCCTTCTGCTTGTAAGTACCTAGTTTGAGGAGTAAGAAGAAAGAAACAACACTACCTCCAAAGATTCCACCACCCCTGTAAAATATTTTATTAGGATTTTTATTGAAATTCACACAAGACCGATGGATTTTGAAAAATTTCACTTATATGGGCAGAAAACCTCAAGAAAATAAACATTCCCTTCTAATATTCACTGAGAATAAATGTGGCTCAACTGCCTCCAAAAACCAATGGGATTTTTTTTCACCACCCAGGGATTCAGCCTAGGACCCAGAGGTAGCATATATGGATCAAGAAGGCATTAAAGTAGGTGTTTGGGAGCACACATTGAACTGGCTTTCTCCCTCCTCTCCACACTGAATAAAGGGGGGACACAACTACAGGGAACATACCTTAGGATACTGCACCAGACACCTGACATACACCTGAGGTAAAATAAAGGCCTGCACCAGTCAGGACTGTAATGCCAAAGAAACTCCTCCATTAAGTCTTCATTCTGTGGCAGAATGGTGCACTGAAGCACATGCCTTCAACTGCTGCCTTCAAGTAAAAAGCTCTTTTATTCAACTATGTCACTATCCATATCACAACAAACTTGAGGCATTGCTGTTCATTTCAACAGCCCGATGACATTTTTGAATTCTGCAACTTGCCTGAAATACTCATGAATAAGATAGGGTTTAAGAAACAAAAAAGGAAATTTTACAGTAATTATAGCTGAGTATGCGTTTAAAGACACAGTTAAAAATTAGGTAATGAATCCACAAACTCTAGCAGAATGTGGATCCAAAATTACATTCAAACTTTAGGGTTTGTCTCACTGTAGAATCCATTTTTCACCCAGGTCAGAAGCAGCCCCTGAAATGCTGGGACAGGCTTGGTGGGCTCATGGAGCAGTTTCTCTGGTTATTGGATACCAGCCTGCAGACTGAGTCTGCTTACAAAGCCCTCAAACAGAGGCAGTCATCAGTGTTAAGCCACAGGCAGGCCATGCCAGAGGATACGACAAAGGAGGGCAGGTCCAGGGAGCCAGCACAGCAGTGCACGGTTTGGCACTCTCGCAAACACTGGGTGTCTCCACAAAAATCAGATGTAGCTAAGCTTTTCCATGAAGAAACCTCATCTGTCCTGTGTATTGCTCTGTGCCACCCCTCAGAATCTCTCTACCATTTTTGTCTCTTTCTCTTCTCCTTGATGATAAGACAAGCCCCTGTGGTGTTGTGGGGCTGGATTTGATATCCCATGAAGTCTTTCATTGATTGTGAAGCTTTCTGAAATGACATCTCACAGTATCTTTTCCACTTTCTATTTACATTCACTTGGACTCTTACATGTAGAAGGATATGCACATGTAGAGAATCCATATTGAAACTCTTGAAAGCAACTCAGCATTTGGATTTCTTGTGGCAGATGCTTTCTTCATAGCCATGTGTTTATTTAGGTCTAACTTTTCAGGGTGAGAGTCATCTGTTCCTTCATGCTGAAGCAGGCTACCCTTAGCTGGCTATTTGCAGTCATGACTCTAACCATAGCATCAAAATGAACCCATTTCACATTATCAGGTCCTGAATGACTGGAACAAACATCAGTGATTATAAAAAAATATTCTGAAAACTCCTTCTAGTTTTATGCCCCCACAATTGCAGGGGCAAACAGCTATGGATATCTGGTTACCACAGCATATTAACATTAGTTTGTGTCTTCAGCTTACATCATTTACAGGTCAGAGAGACATAAATCCATCCTAAAATACTTTGTGTTTCTAATTGTAGGTGTGAAAAAAACAACACCTGAAATATATCTTCTGGCTCATACTGTATTTTGGATGGATTCACCCAAACTGCCTTCACCTTGCAAAGCAACAAGGGCAAATATAAAATTCAGTATAAAGCTAAACCACTGCTGAACACTTCTTCTAGCAAATGTACTTCATCTGAGAAATCTTACCTTTAAGGCTAGTAAAAGACGATTATTTGTAAGACACTGGTTGGCAGGAAGCCACAGGATTTTCTATTAAAATATGCAAAACCAGAGTGGAACAGTGCTGTGTGTGTAAATTATGCATGTTTCTTATTAAATCAAATCCCTTTACCTCCTCCCCTCCTCCACTTATTACACAACTTGTCATCTCTTATTTACATGCCATATGATACACAACCCAAATAGAGAGGGCAAACATCCACAATATGTGCAGCAAAGGGAGATACTTGCATTTAAAACATGAATATGCATTAGGAAGCAACACATTCAGGATACATATTTTAAAAGTGAGACTGTTTATTTTGACAAGCTTTTTGCTAGAAATGCCACTACGTGCTCCCCCATGCCTCCCAGCATGGAGTTTATTCTCCAACTAAATATACAACACCCATCCCTAGAAAGAGAGTCCTGCTAAGCCAGTTTCAAAGCCATGGACTGAGAAGGAAGTCACAACACCAGCAGGTGGAAGCAGGAAATTCTTGGGGAACAGAGGGAGGATCCAATTCATAGCAGTCTCTCTCTTTTTTTTTTTAGTCCTTCTGTCAATGTAACTTACCTGTGAAATCAGAGACATTCTTTGCTAGAAAATAGTACCACTTATGAAATCAGCATTGAAAAAGGCTGGGGTTTGCTTCTGAAATCAAAATAGGAAGCCAGCTGCCCAGGGAAAAAAGATAAATACCTTCTGCCTTCCTTTTTTTCTTTTTATCTTTTTCTTTTCCCTCTGTTTTTGTCTCTGGATTTCTCTCAAGCAAAGGGGTAAGGCCTAAAAAGTTAATGTTATCACCTGTGATTTAGGTAAGTTTTATGCAGTCCCTTTTATTCCACAGATACTTGTATAACCTTGGGCATTCACTTAGAGCACCTGTTTTTGGATTCTACATCTATATGAAGAGCACAACAGTGCTGTTGAGCCTCACAGAAGTGGTACAAGTATCAATCAACCCATAAAAATTGTTATATGAAGAGATACATAAACTAGACAGATAAACAGAAAGAGAAACCTTCTGGGTCAAGGCACTGAACTCTGGAATCCAGGCTCTGCCACTCTCCAGCCTTAATTCTCAATTGTATTTAACTCTCAGTTCCTCATCCACTGTTACAAAGGAGTGATGCTTACCCTGCTCTCTGAAGTGCCTGAAGGAATTAGTTTGGAACTAGCTGGTCAAAGCTTAGACAGAAGGTGGCATGCCTTGTTTTCATAAAAGGGACACGTCAATTTTCTCATTACATTTTTCAAACATTTATATAAAATTATAAAAACAGTCAAACACACACTTCACTTTCAGCCAAAATGTTATAACATATGGCTGCTTGTGTTTTGCCTTCAAATATTTTAAGATAGCAGCTTCCTCACAAGTCTCTGTCTCCCCCTGTTCAGAGATTTTACTAACACTTTGTGAAATGCATGAAAAAACCAAATATTCTGTTTTCTACTCCTCTGTTTTCTTTTTCTTTTACTTTGAGTTGATATAAACTTAGAGCTCCCTCTCCTTTCTGCACATCTACATGGATTTTTTTGCAGCTTTGTCCAGAGTTTCTGAGCAGCTGTCTAGAAGTAACAGTTAAAGTCAAATATGCAAGGTTCTGAGTGATGGGGCTTGAGACACTCACCAGAATGAAGGAACTGAAGCACTTATTCCGTACTACTGCACAGTCTGGGCTGTGCAGTGTGCACTAATTTTTAATGTGACAACCCCAGAGAACTTGTCAGATGTACTAGAATTTCATAAGGGTTTTGCTGCTTTGTGGGCTTTTTTGATTTTGGTTTGGTTTTTATGTTTTTGTCTTTTTAACCACATACAGCATCACAAATATCCATGGTGTTTTATGGAAATAAATTGACACTGCTGTATAAGGTTTACAATACGAGGAGTTTGGTCAGTTGATTTTGTTTATTTTATGCAAGGACAACAAAGGTGAGATGTAGAGAAGTGCTGGGACAGAAAAGACATGGTTTGCATAGGAATGTAACTGATGGTTATTTGACACATAACCAACATTATAGTCACAGACTTTTAAATTATAAATTCTGATAGGCTTATTGCCTGATCAGATTCTAAGAGAGTATACAGAAGTTCAGATAAATTTATAAAACCATAGAATATTTTTGGTGAGAAAAGACTTTTAAGATCATCAAGTCCAACCATTAACCCAGCACTGCCAAGTCCACCACTAAACCATGTCCATAAACATCACATCTGAAGGTCTCTTAAACACCTTAACCACTCCACCACTTCCCTAGGCATCTTGTTCCAATGCTCAATAAGCATTTTGATGAAGAAATTTTTAATAATATCCAATCTAAACCTCCCTGGGTGCAGCTTTAGCCCATTTCCTCTTGTCCTAGCAATTGTTACTTGGGAGAAAAGCACTAATTTGAACTACTTAAATTTTCTGGCCACCAGGAGAGAAATTTTGTGCTATCTATCCTTAAGAGAATAGCTGAACTTCAGAAAATTTGTATCATGACACTGATTTCACATATAAATTAATGTGGGTTTTTTGTTCCACTTAAGGAGTTTGAAACCATGTCTAACACTGGTTTTAATTCATCTGAAATTCACTGATATTTGCTTGCTAAATTCATGATTCAGAACAAAAAGTTTGCAAAGCAGCCGATACCATGGGACTTTCAAATATGTCAAGACACAAGAGCCAACACTACCAGACCAGAAGACAACACAAAAACTCAGGAACATTTTCTCTATATAAGTTATGAATTCATAGTTAATGGCAAAACGTCATAGTAGAAGGACATGTAAAATGATGTCTGTTTTGGTTTTTTATCTATGGTAGAAAAAGGAGAGACTGTGCTTTGCAATTCTGTCTATCTACAGAGTGCTTGAGGTAGTTATTTTAGATCCAAATCACTGCTCAGGTCTGCTAGTGCTGCTCAAGGTGCCACTGGCACTGGAAGCAGGACTGAGGCTCAAAGGCAAGGATGGTTTCAGTGCACTGAGTGATGCACTGGAGCAACAAGAGATACCACACACCAAACAGGCAAGATCAGCCTTTGGGAAATAACAGGTCCTGAGCTGAACTAATGAGAAGGTCATCTGGGACTGGGCTCCTGATAATGGCGAAGGAGAGATGCAACTTTATGAAACAGTGGATGGTTTCTGCTTTTCTGGATAGGAAAGGGTATCTGACATATCTTCACCAAGTTTTCTAGTGCACACAGAATACTCAAGGGAACACCACAGTTAACTCTGTGAACCAGTAAGGCCACGAGGAGACAGCCCTACCCTGCAGATACACCATATTCCATTCTTTTTATTTCCTTCTTTTTTGCAGTATCTGCAGTTCTGTACACCACAATAACAGAAATCCTTCCACAGCTTTTGCTGAATCACATATTTTTATGTCACACCCCGTACTGCATGCCAAAAAAGAGATGCGAAATTAGTTAAAGTACCATAAAAATAATTAAAAAGTCCATAAGCTTTCAATTCTTCTTTCTGGCCAAGAATAATGAAAACTGTAAGCTTTCTTACACAGTTGAACAGTACAGAATCCACTGTTACAGTCAATTAGACTATCAAACTACACCAAAGCACATTAGTATATGCTACAAGAAGAAAATCTTAAGCATATAGCAGGATTGACTAAATACATTTACAGGACTATATTTACTACCTGTCATATAATCTCAGGGTAAGAAATAATTTTGACATAGGAGACCAATAAGGAAAGGAGAACAAGACTCTTGATGATACTTTCTCAAAAAACTGGAAGAACGTAAAACTTGTACCATTAGGCACTTAAATGATAAACCACAACAAAATAACCAACAGTAAAACCTATTATAAAAACCAACCAAATAAACAAACAAAAAACCCCCAAAACCCAAGCAAAAACCAAACCACTCTTCTGGGGAGGAAAAAGGGGACCGAATGGTAGCACTTGTCAATATTTACAATAATTGTTCAAATTTTTGAAGTTTTTTCACAGGCAAAACCAAAGCTACCTAAACCCAGACAAGCCTAACCAACCCCAGGCGCATTCTTCCACATAGCACTATCAACTTCCCATCCTCACTTCTCACAAGCTTCAGAAGGTGTGTGCACAGCCACAAGCTGAACCTGCTCCAGGAAATGATCCAGCATAGTCCACAAGAAAGCAAGAACACACACTCCCTCCTACAACTGGGTCATTTTCCCACAGCAGGCTGCAACACAGTGGTGCTAAAATAACCTCACAGAGATGGCAGAAGAGAAGCAGCCCTTTAGAGACTAAGACACAGAGCCACAGAGGATGTGCCATCACCTGGTCATTCATAGTTACTGTCCTTCAAGAACTAGTAATTGTTTAAGGGTGAAAGCAGTCCCTTACTGAAAGCATCCCTAAAACACTGCACTTGGCACAAAAAAATGCTGCCCACTGATGAGGATCAATTTCAGAAAGCCCCTTAGCTAAAGGAGAGCTTCCTTTCCACACTCAATGGGATGACACTGATTCATGCATGCTGAGCTAAGAGCATGCATAAACGTTTGTAGGATCAGTATCAAATAACCACATTCCGCTTCAAAAGCTCTCTATATAATCTGCAGGAAGATTCACACCAATTATATATTTCATGACTAATTATTCTAATTAAACTGACTGGTAGCACATTAGTGATTCAGACAGAAAACAAAATATTCAGACTTTACATTCTCCTCCTCCGCACTCCAGTGAAATCTCTAATGTATCTTATGATTTAAGTATCTCAACCCAAAGGCAAAAATACACTGAGAGTTTTTTAAAAAATCATCAGCTTCCTCCAGCCTCTTACAAGAAATCCACCCTGTACAGGGAGATGGTGATGCTGTTTAATGCCATCCTCACCATTTCATGGTTCCAGTTTATAAAACCTTTCTGTACTGGTGTACACCTCCCCACATCATCTCCGAGCACCACCACAATTAGTTGTAATCTGTTACCATGAGCTGCCTATTGGCAGCTTCTCATATTATAGGTCCTGTACTGCAGAGGTTCTCAGTGATGGTTCACACCCCAGGGAATTTCCAGTGACTTAATGACTCACTTCTATAGCCCCACCTGCTCACAAGCCCAACTGTGTTTGCCTGTAAGGGGCTGAGTGCCCTACGGAGAGCAGGAACAAAAATCCCTAATCCCTGTATTTAGGAGAACTACTACATCTTGCTGAGAATGGATCTTGACGTTTTCATACTTTTCAAAATGAAGCTAAGAAAGGACACAGCTGTCTTGGGTCACTTTATATGAGTAAAGTGAAATTATATCCCTCTGTTTGTATAGGGCTTTCCAAAAACATCCCTGGGGTGAAGACTTGTGGTTCAAAGCCAAGTGCTCAGAGTAGTAATTTCCAGAATGGAGACTACCTGTGCAGCCACAGTTGCTCCTTTTGCCCATGAATAATGATCAACCTTCATCACATGATTATTCCCTCCTTCCCTTCCCCTCATTCCCACAGGTCTTCTGTCTCACATGGGGCACAGGGCAGACCATACTCTCAAATGGACTATTGAATATAACTACACAATTGTTTCTCCTTCCCATGCCCCTTCACCCTGGATAAACCAATACACAGAATGTACTGCAGTGCTTATGAATGTGTTACTGATGAAAAGACTTCAGATGCTGAACATGTATGGTACAATTGGCTACTTGATGTCTCTATTTCTTTTGCAACTTTTAAGAGTCTTCCTGTTGACCTAAGGAACTTCTTCTATGTATAAGCAAAAAAAGAAAAAGTACATGAACTCAAATGTTTGATAAATCAAGAGTCTAGATTCACTTCTTTGTCTGGGTGATATTCTTAAGATGCCTGGCTTTGTAAAACCAAGAGAAGATCATGATCTGCAGCTAAATGTGACTGGGAATTGGAAGTACTTCAAAATCTGAAGAGCTCAGCACCGTGCTGTTCAAATTAATTCCTTACCAAGTACTCAATAAAATAATAAAAAATAAGAATTCAAATTGCCCTACAAGGTGCTGGCCCAGAGTTCCAATTGCTTCTAAAATAAGATCCAGGTGCTCTTAAAAGTCTAAAGCAACCTTTTAATTTTAAATTGCTTTTCACTGCATGTGCCATGAATGCTGATCTTTAAAAAGCGTGTCTAAATCAAAACACTCCATATTGCAGGATAATTGGTTATAAAATATAAAAAAGCTGCATGAAGATAGCCCCAGCCAAGCTAAGTGATAAGCCACGTTTAGTATTTTCTCTAAGTAAAAGATAACAAAAAATAACCAAATATATTTTGCTCTTTTCTCTGTACCATCAAATAAGAAACTTTCACTTCAAGGTAAGTTACTAGTTCATTTCAGCTATACCAGACTTACTACTAATCAGAGACCCATCATTATGATTATTTTATTCCAATGACACCTAGAGACTTTGGAAAGGTTCTTACTATTCTTTGCAAATAAAAAAGAATATGTATTTTCTGCCCCTAAGAACTGATTGCTCAGTATTTATGAACACACACAACAGCATGGCAAGAAACTGGGGATAAAAATTCACCACAAAAAGCTTGTGCAAAAGCACTACTTTAGGTCTGAATTTGCATACATATATTCTTAGAATAAAACTGCAATTTGTGAAATCAGATAAAAGGTCCCTGAAGAGTCTAAGAGATCACTTTTAGAAGTGATGGTGAAGAATATGTCCATCACACCTATACCTACTGTAATCTGCAGCATAAAACATTTCTCTGCAGACACACCATGACCAATTAGAGGTATTGACACTTTGGCAAAAAGGATCAACAGCAAGAGCATCCATTCAGGTATAAACCTCAGTAAAGTATGATCCCACTGAAGTATGTGCCAAGATTCGGGTCCTATAAGATTATTCCACTGAGAATGAAAACAGGATAGAAGCATAGGATCATCTAGTTTGGAAAATACCTTGAAGATCACCAAGTCCAACCATTAACCCAGCACTACCAAGTCCACCACTAAACCATATTACTAAGCACCACATCTAAAGAACTTTTAAATATTTTAAATAAATAAAGTCACTTTTAAATAGTGACTCTATCATTACCCTGAGCAGCCTATTTCAATGCTCAATAACCACTTTGATGAAGAATTTTTTCTTAATATCTGACCTAAACCTCTCCTGGTGTTACCTGAGGCTATTTCATCTTGTTATCTGGAGAGGAGACTGACACTCAACTCTCTACAAACTCCTTTCAGGCAGTTGTAGAGAACAGTACGATCTCCTCTCGGCCCCTTTCTTTCCAGGCTAAGCAAACCCAGTCCCCTCAGCCACTCCTCACAGGACTTGCTCTCTAGAACAGAGTGGCTTTCTAGAGTTCTCTAGAGTCAGGAAGCTTTGATGCAGCTATTTTAAGGCATTCATAAAGAAGTCAAATGAACAAAATTTTCCTTCCTCACAGCCAGACATGTCCTTTAAAATAATCTCAGATCCAAAAGCCCATTCTCTCAGCTTCTCCTGGGGCCATGCTCTGCTGCTCTCCAAGCTGTATTAAAGTTTACATGCTATTGTTTTTTAGATATAGTCTCATTTTGATTCTACACTAGTGTCTGTTCCATCTTGTCTTGCTCTCCACTTTCTCATATTCAAAAATACATACCATGCCCAAATACAACTAACTTGAGCCCTTCCAGCCAGGTCATTCAGGACTTTCAGTAGCTCCCTGCTGGGGAAGAACGAGGACCCCCAGAGCTGTCATACAAGAATGCTGGTCACAAAGTAAGGTGTCGCCTGGGATTTGGAATACAGTCTGAAGGCAAAATAAAGTAATGAGGAAATCAACAATAATGTTATGGAAAAGCTCAAACAACTGCTTTTGAAATAAACAAACCCTTCATAAACCCTTCTCTTCAGTACTGTGTGACACAGACCAGTCCTCCTTTGAATTTCATATAACACCAGCTTCTGGCAGAAAGAGGATTTCTGAATGACAAACACAGAGTGTAACTTGGTCAGCAACCAAGTTTTACATACGTATTACATGACCGCCTTCTTTTCAGCTTTTCCTCTCTACATATGTAATGAAAGGAAAAGGAAAAGGCAGGCAGATGGTCACTAAATTATGTATTCTCACCACAAAGATCCCCAGGAGTAGCCAAATTATACAATGCTTCACAAGAGACATCAAGATAAAAGTGTGGGCTCTTTAAATAGACTGACCTCCAACTCCAGCTGAAATCAGCAGAAAAAGCAGAGTAATACAATGAAAAGGAGGAAAAAGTAATTAGCCTGCATCAGCTGTGCTCCAGTTAAATGGATAAGAGCACGTGGCTGCTTTGAAAGAGGATATCCAGATGGAAAGATGCATACTATGACAATGTAAACTCTGTGAACTTTATCATTATGTCAGAATCTTATTTAAAAATATTCCCAACTGATACAATTAAAATGTATTCAAAACTATGGACTTCCTTGGTTTCAAAATTTATTAAAGATGCATATTTTCCTCGGGGTTCATAGTATTACCCTTCTAAAAATAACATGAACATAAATTGCTGATGCCCAGCTTAGGAGAGTATATGTACAGCTCTTCTAAATTATAAAGAAAAATTTTGAATGGTTCCTGAAGCGTTATAATGATTTCTTCCATTCTTTAACTCAAATGATGTGAACTGGAAATGTTTCCATCATAAAAGAAAAGCTCAGAGACCAAAATATTATCAAGTTGGAAGAGTTACACTAACTGTGTTGTTTTCCATTAAACCTGGGACTTGCAACCACTTTCTTTCCCACAAAATGCAGGGGCACCTGAAGGTCAGGACATGGCTACTTTAAATCATGACAACATCAGATCAAACTTGAAAACCAAGTCTAGAGTATAAATTAAAAAAAAAAATATGTAAGCCCTGCAAGCACTTTATTTTTGGTTCCAATGCAGCAATTCAATGTTTAGCAGCAAATTCAAAACCAATCAAAATAAGGGCAAAAATCTCCACACGTTTCAAAACAGCTTTACATATAAGTTGAATTCAAAAATAACAGTTTTGGGTGGAATCAGAGTTGCGTGTAGAATTTTAACTTGTTAAAGATAAGTCTCACTCTCCACCACAAGGTTAGCTATCATCAACATTTTCCAATATTATTGGAGAATCTCATTAAATTCCCAGGGAAAAATATAAATTATATATACAAAAAAGGAAATCTTTTCTGTAATATTTTGGACATGACTTCATCATGGAGCTATTAGGCTAAATATGGCAGAAGACCAAATAAGTCCCACCACACTAAGGAAGAAAGAATGGACACTGCTTACCAAATGGCATTAAGTTGTGTCCAGGGAGGTTTAGGTTGTGTATTAGGAAAAGATTTCTTACCTAGGGGGTGCTTAGGCACTGGAACAGGCTCCCCAGGGAAGTGGTCACAGCATCAAGCCTGACAGGGTTCAAGAAGCATTTGGACAATGCTCTCAGGCACATGGTGTGACTGCTGGGGACGTCCTGTGCAGGGCCAGGAGTTGGACTTGGTGATCCTTGTGGGTCCCTTCCAACTCAGGGTATTCTGTGACAGTTTTATTAAGAGAAGGAGTGAGACTAATGCAAAGATGGTCAAGGATCTACTTTGGGATTTAAATTATAGAACGAAGGAAGCAAGCAGGCAAGCACAGGGCCTTCAACAAAACTAGGCACACACTGAAACATCGGATGACAATGAACATAATGTCAACAACTTCAGACAGAGAAACAAAGGCATGGGAATTCATATTGTATATTCCTGTGCGTAATAGGAACGACATATACATGGCAGCTGACAAGCCCAATATAAGATGGAGAAGTGCAAATACAGTTTCAAAACAGAAAATGCCACTGCCAGTAAAAACAGTTCCTGCATCCATGTGGAACCTGAAGGGCAGCCAGGGGAGTAAGGCTGTTGAAGCTAGCCCAGTTCATTTGGCAGTGACACAGCATAAGCTTTTAAGTTTACCCCGTTACAAGGCAACGGCAGACTAATCAGCCCTCAAACAGCATTTAAAGTTAAATACAACAAGATACAATTATCATCCTAATGTTTCCCTGAAGAGGCATATAGAAGAGATGCAGTGCATCATTTGGTTCTGCACCAGCAGCCAGTACTACACCAATGGTGCCATAGCAAGGCAATGAGTTTTTCCAAACATTTGAAAAACAAAAGCCTCAAACCTCATATTTTAAATTGATTTGTTTTTTAATTGAAATTTGGAAAACAAACCTTGAATCCCTCTGATTAAGTTTATCATGACAAATCCGGATTACCACAATGGACAGTTTTCTGCTTCAAAAGCACAACATCCCGGGTTGGTGGTGTGGAATAAAACTGAGCATATCACAAAATTGTGACATTTACCTCAGATAGTTGCAGTTAATATTTAATGATGAATGTTGGAGCTAGTGGAATAATACGATATTTCATATATATTGACTCAACATGACACTATTTGTTTCCAGTTGAGACAATCCGTCTGATTCAAATGAGCTCAAACTAAAAAGTAGCTGAACACTACACTGTAGGCCTTCTGAACACAAAAATTATTCATAGGGAGCTACAGCAATGATTCCAGTTCCAATTACTTACATGCTCTTCTAGAAGAGACTGCTCAGCCCAAGAACTGGCTTGTCACGTATTTTTATTCTGCCATCTTTAAGCGTGACATTTTGAACAAAAGGCAGGTAAATTTATACAGATCACCTACACAATCTACACCCAAATAGTATGGACTTTCTATGGATTCACAGTGCCCTAAAAGTTTCTTAGCAAATAAGCATCTTTGTAGAGCCAGGATTGGTAAAAGTTTGCTTTGCTGTCAGCAGCAGTAGCATGGTGGTGGTAGCAGCCACTCCAAGCCCTCTGCCAGGAACAGGGGTTTTTTTCAGCCCTGTTGCTTTCTTGTCTTCAGAGACTAGTCTTACTAGTTTACATCTAGGATCTTTTGGAGAATGCAAAGAGTGGCAAAGAAACAAGTGCAGAAATCATGATCCTGGTAGTTGATGCAATGTGGCTCTGCTTTGATTACCTGTTTTTATGTGCAAATTTGTAAAGTTCTCAAGGGGAAAAAGAAAAAAAAAAATCAATCCATGCAATTTTTGAAAAGACGTAGAAAAAAAAATCAGGCAAATCCTGAAATATCTGTTAACAGATGAGGTCAGTGCATCTATACAGAAATGTACTTTGGACATTTCAATTCTCAGTCAGATTTCAGAAAGTCCATTTTCTGGCCTGGTTACAACATAATGGATACAATATATTTTTAAGCTACTACCAACCATGAGGGACGATGCAAAACAGTGGTTCCAGTAAAACTGCTTTTACTTTCCTTTGCATAAACTTGAACTCCATCAATTCATGTCAAGAGCACGTTCTCCTATTATGTAATGGTTTTAAACCAAACCAGCTTAATGATCTTGGTATCCCTGGTCAATCAATATTTAAATAGAAGACTTTTCAAAACACATTTGCAGTAATTCAGACTGCTTTTCTAAATCACTTATTCTCAGAGTTTCATAAGTGCTCTTTTTCTTCAGGAAACAATTTGTATTAGGCCCTAAAACTCCTCACAGTAAATGCAGAAGAGGCTCATACTGCTGACAATCTCTCAGTTTCATTTTGATGCTACAGGTTAAGAATCAGTGTACTGAATCAGTCAAGTGAATTATCTACTTACAAAGCAGCTCCAAAGATTCCTGTTTACTGTAGGTTTATCACAATCTGTCAGACTACTGAAGTCAAACCAGGCTTAAAATCTGTTCTGGAGATGTGTGAGGTTTGTGTATCTGTAAAAAATAGCTCATGAGAGGCAGGCATATTACTGAGGTAATCTGAAATGTGCATCTGCCTGTCCATGACAAAAGCAGCCTTAGACTCTTCATTCAAGTTTAAAATACTATGTATCTGATAGACAATTAAACTGCAGGGGAAGTAAGCAAAAGATTTCTTTTCTNTATATATATATGACTGAGAACTCTGTGTAAGAGTCACAGCTTTCATGGAAAGCTATCCTGAGAAAAAGTTGTGAAAAGTTAATGAAGCATGAATTGAGAACCATCAAATAGGCAGCATGGGTAAAGGCAGTATTTACAAGAATGTCTTAGGATGATTAGAAACACTGATGAAAGTACATTAAAAACAAAGAAATATCTAGAACTGCATGGGAAGAGGAAATAATTCATCTGCCTGGTTAATGAGGTAAAGAAAGCAGTTTTATTAATATGAAGTAAAATATTTTTTTGGCCATAGTATTTTGACATTTTAAATGTCATAAATACAAGAACAGATGAGAACTCCTCACAGTTCTCTCTTAGTATTTCATGTCTGCAATCCACTTACTCAAAAGTTAAGATGAAGGCAAAATTTTCAAGTAGCTTAAAACCATTGAAAATGTTTCTACCAGCAACAACACAGAAATATTTGCAAAGCCATAGAGAAATCTGACAGCTGAGCACCAGGGCCGGTTGCCTCCTCCACAGGTAGGAATGGCAAGGGAAGTGCATAGAGCTACTTGCAATCACAGACACGCTCTAGCTGAAGACACCTGCTGGAGCATGGCTATAGAGAAATTGTTCACCAGGAAGGAACAGAGTTCCTCAATCATTTCCATAATCCCTGATCCACTGGACACTGAAACAGGATGTAAACAAGTACGGGTCATTCAGATTTCCATCTAAGCTAGTTCAGTATTGAACTGATTTTTAAGCATGTGAATACTTCCTGACAAAAAAAAAANATGCAGAATTACACATAATTTCTACACTCCTTTATCTGAGATAAAGGTCTAGCAGCAGGACTTGAAAGTTCAACAAAGTAAAAACCCTAAGAGCAACTGGCTCTCAAGAGATGTTGCCAGGGGCTTAGCTGAAAAAAAAAAATTGCACTGTTTTTTTTTTTTTTTTTTTTTTTTAATGTGGAGCTGCAGGCAGTATAGAATTGCTCCTATGTATGTCCCTACCAAACGAGTTATTCAGGGTTAAGAGGGGGAGCACTGGAAAACCTTCTTTTTTTTGATATCTTCCTTAGATAATTTTGAAAACATTTTTAATGGTCTCATCTTTCTTCTTTTTTTTTTTCCTTTTTACTTACCCTACTCCTACAACAAGACTACAAGGCTTGACATGGTTAAAAAAGCAAATAGTAGAAAAATCTTGTTTTATTGTATATGTATATATTTGACTCTNCATTTTAAATGTCATAAATACAAGAACAGATGAGAACTCCTCACAGTTCTCTCTTAGTATTTCATGTCTGCAATCCACTTACTCAAAAGTTAAGATGAAGGCAAAATTTTCAAGTAGCTTAAAACCATTGAAAATGTTTCTACCAGCAACAACACAGAAATATTTGCAAAGCCATAGAGAAATCTGACAGCTGAGCACCAGGGCCGGTTGCCTCCTCCACAGGTAGGAATGGCAAGGGAAGTGCATAGAGCTACTTGCAATCACAGACACGCTCTAGCTGAAGACACCTGCTGGAGCATGGCTATAGAGAAATTGTTCACCAGGAAGGAACAGAGTTCCTCAATCATTTCCATAATCCCTGATCCACTGGACACTGAAACAGGATGTAAACAAGTACGGGTCATTCAGATTTCCATCTAAGCTAGTTCAGTATTGAACTGATTTTTAAGCATGTGAATACTTCCTGACAAAAAAAAAATTACTACATGATCGCACATTTCATTTCCATGGCTCTCCGGCGGGCTGATTTACCAGGCAGAAGGTTCCTGGCAATCAGCCCACAGAAGATCTTCCTGGTAGGGGATGCTCCAGGCCACAGGTTCAGGGAGAGACCATGTGGCTTTTACCACCTCTCATGCATAAGCACTCCCTCCTGACTTCCCAGGAGTACACGTGGTTTTATTCAATTATGTAAACTTTGAGAAAATAACTCTTCACTTTCCATGACTTGAAGGCAGGGGACATGAGGAGGTTTAGTTGGACAGATACAGAAGTAGGCTTCCAGTTCTGGTAGAGTGGAATCATTCAGCCCACAATATGACCACTCTCAATAAGAACAGAGATATCTACTTTCTCTCCTTTGCACATGCATTACATTTCACAAACTGCACTACAGAGGCAGAAAATGATGTTTGAGCTAGTGGAATAATATGATATTTCATATATGTTGACTCAACATGACACTATTTGTTTCCAGTTGAGACAATCCATCTGATTCAAATGAGCTCAAGTTAAAAGTCTAACTGATTTAAAAAGACAGGAAAAAAAACACTGTGGCTGTCTTTAAATGCTGAGACAAGGAGAAGGCTCAAGAAAAAGCAACAGTGATGGATGAGATAAAAACAAGAGGGAGTTATTATAAAATGGATTTAAAATAAATAAACACATTACTACCTGGGGTCTAAAAAGAAATCTCATCAAAACCTAATGATGTTCATATTTCTGAACTAGGCACAGGAGGAAAAAGTTCCCAGTATCAGCTTCTAATCAAATATTTGCCAGTAGAAAAAAAATTACAGCCTTTAGTTTTCAAAATTCTAACTTTGCATAAGTAGTTGGGAAAGACCTGTGAGAGCATTCTCTTTCTTTTTAACAAGGAGGGTAATATAAATTACAGTTCCAGGTTTTTAGCTTACGCATCTATATTTGTAAAAATGTACGAAGTGCATTATGGGCTGAACAGAATATTATGAATGATGCTTTGTAGGATATGGAGAAAAGCTGCATAGCAGATTCCCTCCATGTGAAGAACTTTTTTTTTCCCAGAAAGAATTAATGACAGGAGGTCTTCAGCAGGAAAACCTGTGGAAGAGAGGGTGTCTCCAAAATATTAGAAAGGAAAGGAAAGGCTTGGAAGGGAAAATATCCAATTAGATGAATTCAGGTTGGGAACAGACCAAGATAAAACATTCAATTAGCCTACAGCCTGACCTCACAGACTTCCAATGGTGCTTGAAAAAGATGAGCTGTCTTTGACAGTCACACCATACAAAAAGACTTCAAGGAAATGTCCCAGGAACAGAAAGCAGAAGCTAAAAGCAAATCTTGGCAGCAACAGAGGTTACCAAGTAGTTTTGAGCAAAGAAACATTCATTAGCATCAACAGAGACTTGATGAAAAAGGTGAAAGAAAAGTATGATATAGAATTATGAGGATGAAATAAACGGATAAAAAAGGATAAATATGGATCCTAAAAGACTTAAACATCACCTTGGGAAGTGAATGCAGCAGGACTGCTCCCACTTCTTCCTATGTCCAAAGGTCAGTAATCAACAGCTGCACTCACGGATCATCACCTGCAAGTTGTGCTGGGCACAGACCTGCACACAAGACCAAGTGCTCTGGAGACCTGAATGATCTGGGCAGGAGGGGCCAATCAACTCGACTGCCAGCCCCAAATCAGGAAAGGTAAGACCTTGGCCACGTTGTGGCTTAATTAGAAAGAATCCCATTGCCTTCCTTTCCTGATGAAGGCCTTGATCATTTCAATTAAAGACTCAATTCTTCCCCATTGGCTTTCATAAACCACAATCTGCATGAATCCAATTTTAAAATAGATCTAGAATTTCTTTAAAGACTTTGATCTAAGCTTTGGCCAGAGAACATGCAGGTAGCATTTCCAATTATCAGCCTTCCTGAAGAGAAAAACTCCCAAATCTGCAAATGAATCAGAAGCTTCTTCACTATGATAATAGCTAATTTCATAACCTCTATTCAGTGAAAGCATCTCCTTGCCACCAAATCGGGCATAATCTGATATAAAATATCTCATCGGAACTTTGTAATTTCCTTTACTTGCCAGAGAAAAAAAAATCTTCCTATGACAGTATGTTCATCTTCCTGTAACCCCATTATTTACAATTAATTTTATACAGGATGTTTGTTCACCAAGTTGAAATCTTAAGAGTGGAATCAGAAAAATAATACCTAGAATCTGCTCTAGCATTGACTAGAGTATTATTTTAAAAATTTCCCCAAACCCATCAAACATCCTATAAACCAGCCCACTGTGAAGCCTTGCAGTTCTTTAAAGCAAAGAATAAATCCCAAATTTATTGGGATTATAAATTTATTTATAGTGCTAGTGGCACTAGCTCAGAAATCTCTCTGGAAATGCAACAACAGGTTATGGCACTGCATCTCTGCAATGCTCTGAAATAAACATAGTTCAAATAACTACCCAAACAAATCCATGTTCTGTGATAGGTTAGGTATGCTGAATCTTCAAAATATAGGTTGTCTTTTTATTCAGTCACAGACAAATTAGAAGAATAAAATCCCCAATGGCACTGAGAAAATGAGCAGGGATTTTCCCAGTGTCTCCTTTAATACAGGAACAAGGAACTTAAAATTAATCAGCAAGATGCAAGTTCAAAAGTACAAGTAATATTACTTTATTCAACCCCCACTTAAGCTGCTGAATCTTTATGTCCCAGGATATCCTGAAATTTTATTTTTTATATACAAAAACTTTTAAAATTATTTGAACTAAGTCATAGAAGTTATTCTACCAACATTTTTTTTTAATTACAAAGGCATGAACTCCTGTTTAAGAACTCCCTGAGCTGCAGATCTCTGAGGGCTGGAAGAACAAGCTGGAAAGACACTTTTATATTTCTCTGATCCCATATTTCTTAACTGTCACCAACTAGCAACTAGATGCAAGGTGGGTTTAGACAGCCTCAAGCCTCTTTCTGTGTGGCTGCTGGTGGTAGTTCTTGTTTCTGATCATTGAAACTTCCAGCTCCATCCAAATGCTTCATCTATTACTTGTTCATCAAAATGAACTTAAAAAGATGTATTTTTACATCACATTTACTTATATGTGGGGGTATTTTTCCCTCTTCACAGTATTTTTGTGTTTATTTTGGAACAGTTCGGTAGAGTCATGGAATATATCATCCCACAGACTCCCTTATTTCATGGCTTGTTGGTTTCTGCAGTGGGCTGTAACAGCCACAGACGGATAACATGAAAGATACTTTTGGGTATCTATGGAAACAAATAGTTGAAGTCTGCCTCAGGGTCTTCTCTTCAGATCCTTCCCCCAGGCTAGGAAGGGGCAGGGAATCTCCCCCAGTCTCAAATATGGGGAGGAGAGAAATGTGGCAGCAGGTGCTGGGAATGGAAATGGGGAGCTAAGGTAGATGAAATTCAGAAATGAAGCAAAAGAGAGAGCAGGACTAAGGGGAAAAGCAAACACAGATGAAAAGCAAGACAGCGTCCTTCCTACAGCTTGATTCCTACGTAGCCTGTTTAGTAGGCTCCACTGGTATTCTGTACCTTAACTGGATTCATGCATTTCCTAGCTCACTGGTCTCTATCATCTGTTTGCATGACAGTCTGTGTGGATGTGCAGGTTGATGTGAAAGGAAAAGGAAAACCAGAAAAATCAGTTTTGTCTAGGTAGCCTTGCCAAGCTGATCCTTGAAACATCATGCTAAATTACAAGTGAATAACTTTTATTTTAAGAATATCAACACATTTTTATCAAAGCTCACTGAGTTTCACAAAGGGGACTTCAGAGAATATTTCAACAAAAAAATCTATTTCAGTAAACAAACATCCATTTGAATGATTTCAGCCAATTCCATCAAGATGACTTTTAGCACATCCATGTTTGTCTTTGGGTGCTTCTTTATTTGCTCTGCAGTTTTTGAAGTTTAATAAAAGCTTGTAAAAAGCAAAACCTCCAGCTGGCTGTTCAAATCCACAAGGCAGCAGACACTCCATGGTCCTGCTGCTGAAAGCCAGAAGAGTACAACTACAGGAAGCCCTCCCTGATTCCCAAACACAGCTACTTGTCCTCCTAAGCTCCCGTTCTCTTTTCATAGCTACAGACATCACATTCTATCTGGCTAAGTCAGGCTGTATGATACCTCCTGATCTCATGTAAATCTTGTATGACCAGACATAGCTCAGCAACTTACTCAGCTTTCAAAATGCTATGGGTATTTGCCATACGCAGATAACCTAGGAAAAGGTCCAAGCTACTTTCTTAGGAATAAGGAGTTAATGAGAATGCCAGTGCCAGCACATCTCAGCTGAAGGCTCCAATGCTATACACAGTTAACATTTATTACACATGGACATTCACACTCTACGTGGGTAAAATAATCTTTGGAGCAAAGAAATTTATCATCATGTACCTCAGTCATTCACCATCTGAAACTTAGTGTAGTGTGTAAATTCCTTGAACACATTCAAATCAAAATGAAAAAACAGCCATTGAATAATTATCTTAAACAAACAGTTTAAGTACAACATTTGGCCACCCTGCCTAAAATTAAGGCCAAAAGAGCTAAATTTCAGCCCTGGACCAGAAAATTGGCTTTTAGTATATTAATATTGCATAACCTTAAATTCTGCTCTATCATACCCAGTCATGTTAGGCTTCATGTGAGAGAAAGAGTAAACTGCTGATTTTCCTGGGAGACAGAACATGTCATTTACATTCTAGACTGGTGGAGATAGTGCTTTTCAGCCAGCACCACCATACATACACAGAGAAATGCAGGGGGGAGATGTCTGTGCACACTTGTGCATGTGCCAGTTTGTTTACAGAGAAACATCTACCCAGACAAGAAGGGAAAACCAGCAAGCACATCTGTGCCAGAACTGGGGACAGCACCAAGAATTCATTGAGCATTTGTCCAGGTTCCTACTGGTTTCACATCTGAGGAATTATGTGTCCCTCATCAAATCATCCAGGGAGCTGCAGGCCTGCCAGGTTCGCCTCAGCTCCTGGGAAGTTGATACAGCAGTTAATCCTAAGCACATTAAGGATAAGAAAATCATCATGAGTAGCCAACCAAGAGAAGGTCATGCCTGACCAACTTGACAAACTGCTAAGATGAAGTAGATCTACCTGGCCTGGTAGAGAAGGGAAGAGCAGTGGATATTTTCTACCTGGACTCCAGTAAGGCCTTTGACACTGTCTCCTGTAAGATCTTCATAGAGGAGCTGTGGATACAGGGAATGGATGAATAGACAGCGAGGTGGATTGAAAACTGGCCAGGTCCAGAGGCTGGTTATCAGTGAGACAAATTCTAGTTGGATGCCAGAGAGTAGCAGTGAGCCACAGGAGTCAGTACTGGATCCTGTTTAAGATCTTCATTAATGATCTGGATAATGGGGCAGACTGTACCTTCAGCAAGTTTGTAGATGACACACCTGGAGTACTCAGGGGGCATCTTGTCAATGTAATACCTGAAGGGAGTGTCCAAAAACAACCGAGCCAGGCTGCTTTTCACTGGTGGCTAGTGACAGAACCAGAGGTATTGGGCACTAGTTGAAAAATAGGAACATTAGGAAACATTATTCTACTTGTGACAGTGACCAAGCACTGCCACAGGTATGCAGAATCCCCTTCCTTAAAGATACTCAAAAACTCTCTGACACAGTCCTGGGCAACTGGCTCTAGGTGTCCCCACCTGAGCAGGACATGGACCATGTGAACTCTCTAGAGGTCCCTTTCAACCTCACCAATTCTGTGTCCAGGAAACAAAAAACCAGACAAAACGCTCCCAAACTAAACAAAACAGGAAAACCACAATTAAAAAAAAAAATCAAGAAGAATACTCAGATGTCATTTCCAATCTCTGGAAACTGCATCTACCCACTCTACAAGAGCATCAACACATTTTCATCCTATATTTACAGGTGTGGGTGGCATAATTTACACAAACACACACATAAGCACACACAGAACTGAAAAAAAAATTCCTCAGCAACAGGCTGACATATTTTATCAAAATTCTCCCAGAGACAAATGTGCACGGATTACTCACTTTTAGGGATTGTCTGCACCTGCAGAGCAACTCCCTCATATCCCAGTGTCTCTAACTTCGTGCACAGTGCAATGCCATCAGCCTAAGCCCACATGCTTCAGCTGCCTCTGGCCCAGGAGCAGCTGTGCAGCAAGCCCTCAGTACTTTCCATGGATTTCAGAAGCACTTATATGCAAGAGCACAACCTACAGAGACCACAAGCTGTATTTCGGACACCTTCAATCCAGCTACTCCATGTTGACAAAACCTCCACACAACCAGAGTATGTGATCAGTAGCTATATTTCAGTAATACTGTATCTTGCTACAGCATGTTTGGATCTCCAAGAGGTTTAAGGTATCTGGAAATTCGAGATAATTTCATGAAGGCACTAAATCCACACTCCTCAGTTCTACTCCATTTTTTTGGGTTGCCATTTAGTGATTTCTATGTTGAATATACTCACTTCACTGGTAACTGGATTTTATTTTTTTTAAATTATTACTTTGTCTGTTTTTTCAGGTCTTGCTGGGTCATTGATTGCCATCAGCAGAAGATTCTTCCAGCCAAATTATGTCTTCAGTTATACATGAGTGACTCTACTCAATTTAGCTCAGCAATTGGAACTTAATTAAAAATTCTGTTAAGAATGTGCTGGCCAGAAAAGACTCATCATGTCAGAGCAGATTTCTCTTTGCAGCACTGATAGGAGCATGACCTAATAAAAACTTTTTGTTCATACTAAAATGAATGGTCTGGACTCCCACTCCACTAGTAGGAGCAACTGAAAGATGAGAATCGTATCAGTGGGCAGATCTGTTCTGCAAGAATTACTCTATTCAGACAATCACTCTCCAAATTAGAAGCCACATCAAATAAAAGGAATCTCCATTATTACATCAGAATATATAATTTAAATCTACTTACCCCGCCAGAGACAAACTGTATGCAAAACGCACCCCAAGTTATTCAAACAACTGAGACAGCATAAAAGTTTTCATTCTGTTCTTTCCAAATGGGCATTTATTTTGTTTAACCATATTAACCATCGCTTGGTTAATTTCTACTATTTGTGTGATTACACACAGTGCAGCTAAATGTTTCTTTCTACACAGATACCTAAAATTACCTTTTTTTGGTCTAACTATTATATCACCTTAAATTTCAATACTTGGACACACTGATTTTATAGCACTAAGACGATGGTGAGAGTTTTATTTCTACTTCTTTAATCAAGCATGCAATCTTCAATACAAGGCAAATTGATAAGGCAAATACATTACTTTTACTAACTTCAACAATGAATCCTACTGTAATGTTCAAAATTTGCAAATCAAGCTACTCTGCCACCAAATCCCTTGCCAACTAATAATAAATCCTCCTCTCTTCCACAGTATTGCTCTTCTTTATATTGTAATGCCTGGTGGTCACTATCATTATCTCTGCTATTTTATAGCTTTTATGAAAAAGGGAGGCCTAAAGGGAAAAGTTTTATGATGTTGCATTCTTCATTTATCTTGATTTTTAATCTAGACTCCAAAGAGAAGTTCAAAGTTTCTGATTCAAAGTGTGTTACGGTTAATGGAAAATCTCCCTTCACTCTTATAAGATTATACCACAGGCTTCAAATTGCTTCTTCTCTTTATTGTTCTTGCTACTTCAATTTTGCCTCAGTTCATCTATGCCATCCTAAAGCACCAGAAGAATCAATTTTATTTTATTAAACACTCACCTCAAACCACTGGCCATGCGACTGCATTTTAAGGATGACACAAGGATCTGGCTTTGAGAGAGCATCCCTGTCTGATATGCCTTTGCATGCAACTCGCAACTCCACTTTAGTCAGGCATGGGCTGTTAAAAATTCCCAAGGTATTGGCTGCTGATTCATAGATGTTGCTCATTTTCTTCATTCCTTGTTCTGAAAGAGACAAAAGGTCTATTAAGGATGGTGCACGCACAGTAAAGCCCCTCCTTCCACACAGAAGACAATGCAAAATTCTGCTAGACAATAATTATAAATGAGAGCTGGAGCATGAGGGGAAAAAATAAAATCAAAGGAAGACCTATAGAAAAAAGAAATAATCATCTCATATGTTTAGAAGTGAGCCAAGTTTAGAATGAAATTTTCCACCATGCCTCTGAACTCTGGGGGTGAACTGTGACCTTGACCTCGAGCTCTGCTCCTGCTTACAGAGCCACATTTCCCCAGGCCAAAGGATAGATAGACAGCATGGTAACTCCAAATTTCTTATGATAACACCTTAACAAGGGTAAACTAAATTTGTTCAGCACTCCTCCAATCTGCTTGTATTTCTCTCTATTCCTTCTAAAGAGTATGCACTTCTTACATAAACTTTTGGCATAAATGCCTTAGAAGGCCCCTTTCATACCAACCTTAAATTCCAAAATACATTTCACTGTTTCCACACTTACTGCAGAAGATTACCTGCCTCCATTCCTAAGCAAGTAGCCAAGATTGATGTTCTAAACAGAAGGGCAGGATATTTATGCTGGCACATCTTGCTGTTATGGAGTGTTTGCTCTTTTGGGTCAGGAATCAGTTACATGAACACAGATGGCTGGAATAACAGGGACCTCCAACCCTTTCTTCATGGTGAACACCACCACCAATCTGGTAGCTCAAGAATTTCTCTCAACAGAAACAACAAAAATATTTTAACACAGAGCTTACCAAAAATCCCTATCTGACCATTTGTGCATCAATATGGCAACACTAATTTGCACATTTGTTCTGAGCCTCACAGCCTGACCCTTTAAAAATCTGCTTCCTAATACATGGATCAGTGCCTTCATCACCTTACCCCATACATCACAGCCACAAAAAATGAATCTCATACTTCTAGAGGGCAAATTTGTCTTGCCATTTTATCAGCAAGACATTTTAGTGGTCTGTTTCACTTTTCACTGTCTATTCCACAACACCCTGTTCTCAGAAGTTAATGATTTTTGAGAACTGTTTTGATAAAAATTAAATTGCAGAGATATGGAAGTGAAAGTGAAGTTTTCTTTCCCCAAATCTTCTAAGTTAAAAATAAACTCAAAACCCACAAAATCACACCTATCCAGTTTTTCTATGAATTAGAAAGGTAAAACTAGAAAGGTATTTCTCAATTCAGAGTAAGAGGAGTTGGCAATGTGGTGTGAACCTCTAACACATACAGACAAATTTCAGCAATGTAAGTCTGAATGATAAGGCAGATAATCTGCTGCCCTTGCAGAAGAGACAAAAACTTGTTAACAACTTACAATTCTTTAAACCTATACAACAACTTACTATATGACCATTGATCTGCTGTGAATACCCCATTCAGATATAAGCGAAGTGAGCCCAAGTGGACTCCAACCACACTCTGAAGCTCAGGCTCTACAGGCATATTTGAAATGTGAGCCACACCACAAACATAGTGCCTGACACCCTAAGATCAAAACAGTCACCTTCAGCCCCTCCCAGTTACTTGTAAATATTGTCACCTAAACTACTGTTCCTTGGATTTACTGATAGGAAAGAAACATGACTGAGAAAACAGGCAAAACTAAACAACATGTGGAAAAGGTAATAATATTGGGCTACGATATAAAGCAAGCGACTGGAGAGACTGATGTCTAATTATTCACCATTTTATAATCCCATCTCCTTCAGAAAGCTGCTCAACAAGCTCATCCCACACATTTACAAGACATTTTTACATGTTGCCCTTTCCAAATTGAAATCCATTTGAAAATTGGGTTAATTCTGTCTCATGCACATCATACATCATTAATAAAATGTCATCCTTTGTGCAGAAATAGGCTGGTGATTTAATTAAACTGGATGATTTCAACACTGAAGAGAAGAGGAAAAAGTAGCAGAGTGAGGGGGAGAGATGTATTTTTCTTCCTCCTACAATAATTATACACTGGTTTTTCAGAACAGCAGGTAAGTATAAAAATTATATTTCTTTTTATCACTACAACTATTATTTCAGCTTTTGCAGGTTCTAAATTTATCAATGGAAAAATCAAGCCACTGCCTTATTCTTTTGTCTCATTATATTCTTCTTTTAATATAATCACCAGCTTGGGCTGTTGTGCTGATGTCACATCACCAGGAAGCGGGAGGCCTGGAAAATAGATTTTAAGCCTACTGAAAGTGGCTAAAAAAGGTCTTATTTTGCACAAACACAGACAAATTAGATTGCGCAAGAAGTTTTTTTGTCAATTAACTACGTACATTATTGATGGAGGAAAATATTATTCATTTTTCTTTGCTACAAACTCTTCCTTTTTCGGTTCATTAGAACCTTATTATTTCTTTAATCTCCACATGGCTTCAATATTCACCGAACACGAGCTGTGTTACCCATTAGAGGAAAGCAATAGCAGAGATATAAAAAGTTAGTGAAATAAGTGATAGGTCACATATTACTAAAGTTTTTATTTAATTGTTGCGTACATTCTCTCTCATTTCCTCTGGAAAACAGGAAAGTGGTGGATCATATGCTTCCCACACAAACTTATTAGCCAGTACTAGACTGAACAGAATGGGGAAGCAAAATCAGGCCTTCTGTTTTCAACTCTCCATGGTGAAACATCAAGAAGTACCAACTGGAAAAAAATTAAAAGTGCACTATGCTGAAATTGAAACGCAATAGGTTACAAAAAAAAAAAAACCAAAAAAAAACAAACCAAAGAAACACCCCAAAACCCGCCCAAACAATGTGTCACATACAAAGAAAAAGTGAGACCCTTGAAGACAGGTCTGTGTCTCCACTCTCTCAAACGTATTTTATATCTGACATACTTAGAGCTCATTTACTATAAATTAACATGCTCTTTTGACCTTCTTAAAGAGATTCATGGCTCAAAGTGATCTTATTGACATATATGATGAGATAGGGAATTACAGACATGAAGCCAAATTCTTCTCAGTAGTGCCCAGTAACAGGACAAGAGGCAACTGGCAAAAACTGAAATTCAGGAAATTCTGAGTAAAGAAAAGGAAATTTTTACTTTAAGTTTGGTTGAACACTGTAACATGCTTCTCGGAGAACTTGTAGAGTCTTCATCCTTAGGGATATCCAAAACTTGTCGGGACATGACACCCAAAACTTGTCAGGGCATGGCCATACTTTAAGCAGAGCAACCTGCTTTAAGCAGAGGCTTAGAATAGATGATCTGCAGAAGTCCTTTCCAACCTCTTCGACTCTGTGACTATGCAGAAGACAAATGATAAACTTTTTAGGGTACAGATTGTGATATGTCGTTGAGTACTAATTGATGATCTGGGTCTCTTGGCTCCAAAGCCATGCAGAAAATCAAAATATATACATGAGCCCAGCATTTCTTGTACAAAGTAGTGCTACAAAGGCTCCCACGCGTAGGTTTTTCATTAAAAGCAACAGCACACGAGTTCAGAAAATTTTGCCTGCCTAGATAACTGGATTACAATGAAAATCAGTATTACACATCTGACAGCTACATCTTTCTCTATTCAGGGGGACTAAATGGCTTAAAAATGTTCAGTCATCTAGTGCCTGCAGAGGTTAGGATCTTTGTGACATGGAACACAAACAGTACATGCCTCTCTCTGGCATCTAGAAGACTTGAATTCAGCTCATACAATCAGATCCACCCTGTTACAAAATGGTGAGCCACACAACCTCACCACAAACTCAGAACCAGGCTCCTTAGATTCACCATGAAATAAACCTGAGTTTCTATCTGAATTCAGATTTCAAGTTTTCTCCTTTGCCCACAATGTCATTTTGCTCTCCTACACACACAGTGTCCAAAAAGCTTTTCTGCAAGTTGTCTGGGTGAAAAACTAAGAGATTGCTCTCTACAGTACCTTGTGAAGAATCAGGGAAAGATTGACACTCAGCCTCACCTTCAGTTCAGGTAATAAGTGAGCAGCAAATGAGAAAGATGCTGAGATTAAAAGCAGTAACCAGTGTGCTTTGCATTTAGAAAAAGGTCTTGCTATTTAGAAACCTGTACTCCAGACCAAACTACACACAAATGAATTTAGGGGTTGCAGGTTTCCCATCACCATATGTTGAGAGCTGTGTCTGAATTATTTTACTGGCACTTTGGTGATGAAATGAAAATGGGCTAATAGCATCTGTCTGCTTCTACAGAAGTAAACAGCAAGAGTCTGCTCCTGGAAAGGTAAATTATGTTTGCAGTACGTGCACATGGTGGGAAATACCAATAGTAGAGTTACATTATTAAATAAGAGCTGTGAGTAAATGCCTCCAAAAGAGAGCAGGCCTGAAAGCACTGGATGTTGTGGCACTAGCTGCTCCCTACGTATTTATACTTATAAATTATATATGGGGGAGACATTTAGTATTCAAAACACATGAACAGCTTAACTCTCTAGACAGAAAGCTTTGTACCTATCGTTTCTGGATCTTCCAGGGTTTAAAGTCTAATAAAAAGAAATATGAAAGCCAAGTCTACAGTTAGAAGCTTAAAATTAATAAAACCCACTTAAACAAAATACAGTAAGAGCAAGATTTATAGAAAAGGCAGAAATTCTGTTGGGCATTCAGGTAGAATAGTTTTTTAAAGTTCCTTTGTATAGTGACTTGTTCAGCCCCAGCAGAATGTAGGTCATGGACCCCCTCAGGGAATGACAGTAATTCAGACAAGTAATTATTTTTCTTTAAGAAATTTCATGTAATTGGGAATTCCCAGTCTCTAGTAATTACTGTATCAGCTGTTGGCACTAAGGCTTCCTTGGTTGGGAAAAGCAAATCCATTCCTTCACATTCAGCTGTAAATAAGCTTTGTACAAATGAGGAAAGGTGGGAATTCATCAGGGGTTCCTGATTCAGCAAGTTCATTAAATTAATATTCCATGTGCTTAATCAGGAGCTCACTAAGACACTTGGCTTGCCCAGGTCTGAACAGAGACCCCAGCATGACAAGGAAAGCAGACCTATCTTTATTATGATATGTATTAAGGTTTTTTCATTATGTTTAATCTTCGTTGCTGTGTGGCCATTGCCTTGGTCTTCTCTGTGCATCTCTGGAAACTTCTCATGAACAGTCAGTGCTATCTTAAAACATAGTCATTCGTTTACTTATCTATGACCACGTTCCTAGACTCCTGGTTATCAGCCATATCTCAAATCACTGCTCAAGACTCTCCTCCTGTTGGCATTAAAAAATTATCCTGGTCAACATCAACTATATTAAAAATTTCTAAAGAACTTAAAATGATCATAGATAATACAGACAAAATGCCAACTGCCAAAATTAATTTGAATATGAATTATTATGTAATGAAAAGTCAATAGGTTAGCTAGAGCCCTCCACAGGATAGTTTGTGCAATTAAAAATACAATTTTTCCTCCTTCACTGTGAATTATCTGACAACTATTAACGAAGATTCCTTTAAAGTTACACCTGCCTGAGTCTGATAAAGGCCTTTGAAAAATGAGCAATCAACTCAGTAAGGAAGGGGGATCTGGAGAATCCACAGCAATGCAATTGTGAACAATGAGACAGATCTGATAATGCAAGTAATCTATTTGGACAGAAGGGGAGAAGGTTCAGAACAAAGTGCCAGCAGTGTAAATGGAAATATACACACATTGACAGTTCAAAGGGACTCATTACCATAGAACCAACTGTTTCAATTATAAGGGGAGAAGGGAAAGTCGCTGGAAAGAAACTGAGACATCTAATGCATGACAAAACACTGTACAAAAGTGTGCTGCACCTATACAAGTAACCCCATTTCAGTTAAGAGAGGGAAAATCCCAACAATTGCTGGAGCACTGGGAGATGCTCGAATGTGCCCAGCTCAGGATGCTCTGAGTGGCTCCCACTGAAATCAGACTCAGTGCAATGCAAAGCATCTGTAAGAGTCACTGCTGAAATACATATATTCTATTACCCTCTACTGGAAGAGCAAATCTAGGATTCACCCTGGCTCCTTTAGCTCGTACCTAATGCCATCAGACACCTCTCACTTCACAGAGTGTTCACTTCACTGTCTTCCTTCTTACAATGCTGTAAAATATTCAGGGGAAGAGAAATCAAAAATTCACTAATACAAAAACCAGGAGACTGAACAAATACAGTATCAAACTAACCTTTCTGGGGATAAATGCAGAAAACTCTCCTACTAGAAAGCAGTATCAATGCTTATTACTGGAAAAGCAGCAGAGATTTTTTCACAGAATTAACCAAAGTCTGCTTCATTTACATTCACTGGATTAGTACCAGTCACAAGGAGTCTGCCTCTCCCGCAGCAAGGCTGGCCCACAGGCTGGCTACAGAAGGTGTGTATTTGGTCTTGTTATAAAAATGACACCTTCTAAGACAGTGTGTTGGTTCAATAGGAGAATGTATTTTATTTGGAACAGTGTAGAAGCTAGAGAGAAAACAGACTGGCTCGTCTATATGCTGACACACAGTAACACACACAATTGTCCTCTTATCCACAGTCTTGTTTCCTTAAATATGCCTGTCCAAAGCCTTCACTAGCAACTCAATACTGTCAAGAAAAACATTAAATAGTCCCAGTGTTCCTCTTCCAAATCATGAAAATGTCATATTTTACCTCAGAAAACATTAACAAAAGTGGGTTTGTTTTTCATTTCATTTCCATTTGCAAAGCCATTAGAACTGATGTTCTACAGCCCTTTCTCACCATTATAAAAGTTTAAAATGTATTTAAAAAGCAAGAGGAAGAAATGCCAACAAAGTTCACACTGTTCCATACCATGACTCCTTGAGCTGATGATTTATAAGCAGGACTGAATAACATGAAGTCCCAGTAAAACTCGGGCTGCCACAAGTAAATGATTTGCCTGCTGGTTTGGGTATTGGTTCTCAGAGTCTGGAGTACTACTTTTGAGATGATAATACCCGAAGCTGTAAATGCAGGGATTAAGCATCGATATATGGAAAAGCTCAGGACCATTGAATCACTTCAAACACCACACTGAGGAGTTACATACACAGAAAAAACCCAAGCCTACTATATGCAAGTGGCTTGTGAATATAAGTGACATGTAATCCAGTAAATCAGAGAAATGTAATTGAATCTCTCTAATCAACAATTTCAAAGCTACTACCCTGTGATACTTATTTGACTGCTTATCACTAAAAGCCATTACATTTTTCATAGGCTTGCCATTTCAGTTTGCTGCTTGCACTAAGTGATATATCAAATGAAACACAGGAACAAAAGTATATTCACTCCAAGGATATGTGTTTGCTGCTTTTTAAAAATTGGTTCTCTCAACTAGGTATTAGAGGGGAAAATAAAAGTGTCTTAGCAAGAAATGAAGCTTTACAACATAGTTACTTATCCACGAATTTTAAATAATTGGATATTTTGCTATACTTCAAAGAAAGATAAACCTGGAACAAAATCAAATAATCCCAGCACTCTAAGGTGTAGCAGCCAAAATTCTGGAATCAAATAAATCCAACTGAGAGCCTTCAGAACACGTTTGAGGCAAAATAATTCTTGAAATTGTTAGACAATTCTGAACAACAAGAAAGATGTACAGTCTACTACATTAATCCTCGCCTTATCATCTGCACTTGCATAAAATACATTTGAAATTAGAATTACCCTTTACCCACCCTGCAAAAGCACACTGTATTAGCTAGAGGAGAACCATAGAACTGGTTGTGCTGAAAAGAGCCCTGAGATCATTGAGTTCAGCCATTAACCCAGCACTGCCAAACCCACCACTAATCCATGTCCCTACGCACCACATATACACGTCTTTTAAGTACCTGCAAGGATGCTGAATCAACCACTTCCCTGGGCAGCCTGTTCCAGTGCTTTACAACCCTTTTGGTGAAGAATTTTTCTCCCAATATCCAATCTAAAGCTCCCCTAGTGCAACTTGAGGCCTTTTCCTCTCATCATATTGCTCGTTACTTGGGAGTGAAGCAGCAAGTTGTG
The DNA here is from genome assembly GCA_013397915.1 of Daphoenositta chrysoptera. Classification (NCBI taxonomy): domain Eukaryota; kingdom Metazoa; phylum Chordata; class Aves; order Passeriformes; genus Daphoenositta; species Daphoenositta chrysoptera. Next base: position 1,865,541 of record VZRO01000214.1, read on the forward strand.
TTCCTCAGCTACACTCAATTACACCAGAGTATGTATATAAACACATGTAATCCTGGAAGAGTTTACCCATTTACAGATGTAACATATTGCAAACTGCTAATTTTCCTCAACAGATGGCTATAGTGGCTCTTACTGCAGCATGAAAATGATTCTACACGAGAAGCTGCCTCCTGCTCCTGATCCAAAGACAGGCACATCAAGAAGAGCAGTGAGGAAGGACTTCCCATTTACTGTTTAGTTATTCCATTTGGAATACAACCAGAAGGTATACCTGCTATAAGTTAGCTCAGGGCTTAGTAGCAGTGTGAGAAAAACTGAATTTATCGATTACACAGGAGTGCTCCTGGGGCCACACTGAGCCCAAAACCGGGACAGAGCTTTAAAGTCAAATTGGTCTGTCAGGCAGAGCAGGAGAAGAAAGGGAGCAGTGGATAGTGCTGCAAGCAGTTGCTCTCTCACTTCATAGTACCTCCCCCTACATGCTCAACCCCTTTCTCAGCAACAAGCAGAACTCCTATGGCCTCCCAGGACTCTGACAGACAAGGAGCAACCTGCCCACCCTCAGGGGGGTGCTGGGTAATGAACACCTTTACCTGATGGCTGGAGCCAGTCCCGAGTTCATTCCCTTCGCAACAGAGGTTTAGGGACAACACACTGGGTTTGTACCACTAGTTTAAGTTAGACCCTGAGCCTTTCTTGCCTTCTTGTCATTTACGTACATTCTATTTTCTTTCCAAGATCCTTGATCAAATATTTGAAGACTCACCCATGAGACTTAGGCCAAGAACACATTGCCACTGTCTCAAGCTAAATTGGCAAGGGACACGATCACCTTGCAGCTCAAACTGCAGGCACGAGAAAAGCCATGACAGCCAAATTATATCTATATGGAGAGTGTTCATTTCTTTCCTAGATTCATTTCTACTAGCTTATTCTGACTTTCCTCTAGGAAGCTATATCCTACTCCATATTGGGAGTGTTTTGCAAGCTCAGTACCACCATTCCATGACAGATTCAGTCTCTGAATAAGCCAATAGCTATTTTTGGTTTCAAATTGATTCACAAAAGAATTGCAGCATGCTGTCAGCAAAAAGTCCTACCAGTGCCAAATGTACCGCTGGTGCCAGTGCCGTGCCATTCCTCTGCTGCCGTGTTCATGTTTCCAAGGATCTGTGCTCTACTGAGCTACCAAAGATGGGTCTTAAGGCATCAGGACACAGCGCAGCCTCACAGAGATCCTAACCTGGGCCCTGGAAGCAACAGAGCTTTGTCAGCAATGTTATAGTAGACCTACTTGCTTCTGACACAGTGCCAAGACTCTGGCTAAATAACACTTTCAAAAACAAGCTCTAGAAATTCAAGCCACCAAGAATTTTCGAGTGTTTCTCTCCCTTGGAAATAATTGAGATGTGAGAAATATCTATGTTGTCAACAAGTAATAAAGATGAGAAGCAAGATACTTGGAATGTCTTTTATAAAACTTTGTCTGACACGAGGTTGTCCCTTAAGCACTTCTAAAAGGAACCTATGAGTATACACAGGAGTTATGTCTTCCTTTTCAAATCTACAAGTCCCCAGCAGTCTTTGTTAGAATATACTGACAACAAAAGGGCAAAACAAACAATTCAGCTCTGATAGCTATTACAGAGTTAGAGGTAGAGGGAAGGGATTCTCAGCTCCTAAAATGATGCACACAAAAAAAGGAACTCACATAATCAGTATTGATAGAAGTCCTACTGCCAACTGCCACACAGAAAAACCACCGTAACACCTGCTGGTATTGACATCATTGCCTGGTAGGAGAACATTTCATGAAATGCACATTAGGCAAGCAATACCCCTAAGATTTGGGCACATATTGCACAGGGCTTCACCTACATTCATCTGTCTTTAAAGGACAAATTTATACAAAGTGCAATAAAGTCCACGAACCACCCACTGCTAACAGAGAAAAAGGAGTGCCAATAAGCCAGCAGTGATGGCTCTCAAGGGAGAAGAGACCCAAGAGGCTGGTATTGAAGTCCCAGCCAGATGCTTCCACTTCACAAACGCAACCACAACAGTCAGATTATCTAAGGCATAGTTCTGTATGAATTGAGAGTTGAAAGTCATTCCCAGGCTTTCTCTCCAGACCTGTGAGACTCTTAATTCCTTCCCTCACCTGCCCTCTGCTAAATATGATTGCTCTCCAAACACAAATTTATCTACTCCCTTACAATGTTTGTTGAAAGAAAGTTGCAAAGCATCAGGGAGATAAGGAATGGTAAAGCAGGGTCGCCATGGTATTTCCTAAGAGCACAGAAGAGTAGAACTAGCCTCAGCAGATAATCCCGTCATGCCAAGTAGGAGTGGTGATAACTAAACTGGGTCCCAAATATTCCATGAGACATGCCAAGTACTAAAGAAAACACAAAATTTAGAACATGCTAAAACCTGATTGTTGGTCAGCGCACAAAGCAATGTCTTCCTTGTTCAAGTATTTATATCTGGATTTTAACTCGGAAAGGATGGACATCAGGATCCTCTGTCCCTACGTATTTTTAGAATTAGAAAAATGCATGTTGGCATTAACCAACATGCAACTGTACCAACATACAATATTCAATTTGATCTTTGAATTTTTCAGTGATACGAGGCATTTCCCATGTATTGTATGTTTATCTGTGTCTTATTCCTGATCTGCACTGATCTAGAGAAAATAAATCAAATAGTCAGAGATATTTTTCATAACTTTAAAAAATGATAATGTCATAATTTCATATAACTACTGGTCTAATGCATGAACATGTTTCAGTGTACACAAGTATAGGGTAACTCCAAAATGAAGATATTTAAAAGGCCTTCCTAAGTATGGAATGCAAGATCTTCACTTTTATTCCTCTTAACTAGTAGAAGACTTGTTTTTTATTTTCTTCTCTAGTGTCAGCAGCCCCCATAGGAAAGGGTGCTTGGAGAGGAAAAGAAAAAACAAAAAACCCATACAAATTAATAATAGAGACCATGGCTTATAGTAAATGCATGTCTTCACAAATCAGCCCATCCAATGCATGTCCATCAAAATCTCCGTGACAGATGCCTTTGTAACTTCTTTATGCTATCAACTCCAGCCTTGGATACCTGTGGAAAAGATGTACTAAAAAATTCTAAAACATTCTGAAAAGATACGCACTTTTACAAGAATTTTGGTGTTTCACTCATAAGCACTCTTCTCCAGTTACAAAGATTACAGCAATTCAGATCTGACCCAGTGAATGATGGATGACACACTTTATACTCTGGAGTCAACATGTAAATTTTACCTATAATTTCTGCCCTCTACAAAAATTGGGTTATACAATAATGAGGTGCTTGACTGCTGTTGCATTGAGTCTGTAATGAAACTGAATGCACAGTCATACCATTTAGTGTTTTAAACTGCTTCAACTTTGGAGTAAATACATCAACAAAGACCGAGCTGGGATATTAACTGTAGAGCAGCACATCAAAATAAGATGTTAACCTGCTGATGTTACATGAAAATTATTTCCATATTTCACTGAAGAATTCTTCAAATGACTCACTTGTGTAATTTGTTATTAAATGAAGCACATAGAGGCATCTTAAACATTAACTTAATTGAAGGTAGAAATAACACAGGCAAATATTTAATACTTACTGTAGGAAAACTCCAATTCTTCTCATGAGATTTTTACCATAAACTAGAAAGCCTGACATGAATTACATTTCCTACCTGTGCTGGCTCCTAATTTTACCTTTTACAAGAACAAGGGCATTTTACAACATGCTAAGAAAACTCAAATGATTACTGTGGTATTTCTTATTTAGCTACTTCCAGCATGAAGTTTCAGCTTGCTTTTTCCATTCCTCCCCTTTTTCAGCCTCCAAGCAGCTGTGTTCTTTCCATCTGTGGTAAGTAACCTATGACCATTTCAGACTTCTGCCAAGATTATGCTTCCAAGTGAAATAGGTTGCCCAAGAAAATTCTCAGATCAGTTTCAATATACCTACATCACGTTTTCCAATGGTACTGCAAAGGACCTCTTTAATTCTCAGTCACTTCGACATCTGACAAGTGCTGCAGTCCAACTGCACTGGGTCCTCAATACAGTTAATGCAGGCCAATTGTCTAATAAGAGTAATTTAGGTTGAGACGGATCTCTGGGAGTTTCTATTTCCCATCCCTACATCAAAGCAGGTCTGGTTCACGTTGGCTCTGGCAGTCTCCAAGGATGAAGATCCCATGAACTCTCTGGACCTCTCTTCTGGCATTTGATCACCATCTCTGACAACAATCTATTGTTATTTTTCCTTGTTACATCATATGCCTGCTGCCAAACATCCTACCACTGTTCCTCCAAGAAAACCCTGGCTACATCTTCTCAGATGACAGCATTAAGACCAGATTCCCTTAGCCTTCTCCTTGTAACACTGAATAAAGCTACGATCTTTCCAGGACTCCCTTTGACTTCACTGACTTACTCAGCTGGTATTTCAGAAGATCTGGTTAACTCAGTTAAAATAATTCAGGACTAAAAAGGAAAAAGATCACTGCAATTCCCTGAATGTTATGGGCAGAAGACAGGCTTTAAAAAACCATAGTTACATTAAACAAGCAGCATATTCCTACTGGGACTTGCATCCATAAATGCCTTTACAGAAAGCCATTTGCAATTACAACTTTGGCTGGTCAAACCCTACAAACAAAAATGCAAGCTCTTGAACACCTCACTTACACACTGCCTACGGAGTTACTATAAATACAGAGACAAACATCTTTTATGGGGGTGTAGTACTTCCCATGCATTCCTTCAAGGGACACTCAAGAAAGGTCATACAAATTATTGCAAGTTTAGTCTGGTTGTTGTAATGATGTTTCTGAGCAGAATGGTGGCTTAATAGAATACAGTGATAAATAGGGAGGACTGTTTAAAACCTTATCTTGCATTCCTGGTATTTTGAATTCCTGAATAAGTCCTTTCAGTTAGTGAACGCATTTTGAACTCAGATAAATGGTATCTTCAGATTTTTTCCCCCTCAGAATTTTGTTCAATCAAAGATTGTACTGAGAAAATTCAATATTTAAAATTGCTTTTACTTCCTGACTGTTCAAAATGGGTTCTAATTTCTGTTTGCTGTATTTTCAAATTAAAGCTTTAATTAAAATTGCTGTTCAGTTTTAAGGGTACTAATCTTTTTTGTTTCCTCAGCTTACCAATCTGCTGTCCAGTACAATTAGTATTTCTTATTACATGAAATTTAGCAGTTTGCTAGAAAAATTTCTGTTAGCTTCAGCCTGATGTCCAAAATTAAAACACTTCAAATCTGCCCATTACATGAAATTGTCTAGGAAAGTTAAAAGTAGTTTAGTGACAAGCTTATTGAAACAGACTGTAGTAAAGCCTCTTAGTTTGTTATCAATATCATGGTTTCTTAATTGCCACACAGATTTCAATTTTTAACGTTGCTGGCCTATTGGATACTGTCCTTGCTTTTCCCCAGCAGTTACAGCAATAACCAAAGAGTCAGCTCAGAGAAGAAGTTGCATTTGCTATTGCCTTATTTCCAATATTCTCATCTTCAGTTTCTTATCGTTAAAAATTGCTTAATGTTTTGTATTTTTCAAAACAATAGCCTCAAACTCCCCTGACAGTAAGATAAAAGCTCCAAGACATCAAAACCCAATTTTGTTGTCCCCATCTACAGACAATACTGTCCTTAGAATTAGACAGAGGATCACACAAAAGTTTTCTGTCACACAAAAAAACCAAAAAATGCTACCTCAAAAACAGCTTTAAGTAAGTAAAAAAATTAAAAGTTCTGATTATGCTAAGTTTAGTCTAGCAAAGGTTAAAAGGCCACAAAAATCATCTTTTTAATCTAGCTGCATGAAAACTCAAAACATTTTGCTCAAATATTACTCCATTTCTCACCCACAACTTGGGCATTTCGATTTTTGCCATGTAATAAATAATTTTATTTAAGCCATGCCATTTGCAATGGTGTATTTCAGGAATGCTAATCCTTCATTTATAATGACCTAAAGTCAGGGAACCCTTGATATTGCCCCTCAAGCACACCTTATCTCACAAAAGCAAATTAGTGAACTGAATCCCAGCCACAACTGGTGTCTCAACTTGTTCATTAAACCCAACCCGTTACACACCTACAGGCTGAAAACTCCTGAGCTGACACAGCAGAGACCCCAAGTGGGAGGACTACTGTGTCACTCCAATGTCTTCTTCATTTACAGTAAAATATACAATAGCACATAAAATACCAAACAATGTGTAAAAATGCATTATTTATCTAACAGCCAGCAGTCAGGCAGCTTACATGAGAGCAAACCCAACTCTGAACAGGAAAGAAGAAACCATTTCAATATGGCATGGCTTAGCCAGTTGTCTGACATGATCTTACCCAGTCCTGAACTGGCAAGTCCTCGTTACCACTGCGTCAGCAAAATCAGGGCCTGACATCAGGAGAAACTGAGCACTTTTCTGCATTTGAAAAACACAATGTGTTTGGTTCTCAGAGGCTGAAGGGACTACCCAAAGAGTAAGCTGAGTGAAACTACCCCAGTGCAGAATGCCAAACTGCTCCTCAGCTTCTCAACCACCACCCTCTGTGTCTAAGGACCTGACATTCCCACATAGCAAATAACTCAAAGACCACACTGTTCCTCACTTTTCCCACCTGTTAATAAGGATGGAGTAGTCCTGCTTCTATCCTCGTCTGATGCTGTTGGAAGACTAGGCTGAGGAAATCACTGATGTATGCTACACTTTGCTATGTCACTCTAGTGTCTGCCCATTCCAGTTGTAAGCTTTCTGCTTTATTTTCCTTTGCCACTCATCTCAAATGGCCCATCATACACAGCTGTCACTAAAGGTCAAACCACACAGAGACAGGTGAATTCCTCCGAAAATTAAGTTTTGGCTTCATATAGCATTATGATTATCAGAATTCAAACATTTGGGTAATGCAAATTATGGTGGAAAGTGTGTGGAAAATAGGAGAGACATATTAGTTGATGGTTTGTGGCAGTACAAAACTGTTAGCACTTACTTGTTCCTGTCCAGTTCATTCCTACCACTGCTCAGATAAGCTCACAAAAGCCCATAATACCTCTGTCTGATTACAGGCAGACCACAAATACGCCTGTGAGTATGGTGTTTACCAGTGACCCCGAGGGAGGAAGCAGCACCTTTGGCCAGCTGTCTCCCTGCTGATCATGGGGAGTCAAGACAGGCATCTGTTTTACAAACCACATCTTAAAATACGGGAAAATATCTTCAGTTGGAAGGCCAATTCTACATTGCCCTTCACGCAGCCCATGCTTACCCAAACAACCTGTAGGATTTCCTATACTCCTCCACTTTAAATGAGCAAACTTTTAGGTACAAATTACTGCACTGGATCCTACTTCACTAATTCCAATTCAAAACACAGTCCCCACACAAAGTAATGAAGCTCATTTATCAACCTGTTGCCTGAGGGACTCAGAGATGACCTCCAAGTAATCACAAGATAGACAATGACCCTGCCTATTCAAAAACAGGACAGTCTTTACAAACCACAAAAGGTAAGACTAAAGCCAGTTTCCCCTTTTTACCTCAAAATAAAAGATCCAAACCAAAACCACACACAACTCTTGTATTCAGAGAGGATATGAGGTCTAAATACACAGTTGCTGAAACTGAACAAACTCCTGTGAAATTGGAGAGAAGCTATTTTTTTTCCAGTAGCCAATGTTCTTTCCCAAGGGTAAGATTTGGAATACTCATCCTCTACTGCCAACAGAGTAGCTGTACCCACATGCTCTTTGGTTAGAAAAGAGGTATTTGGCACAATAGCTCATCTTGCCAATTATCGAAACAGACCAACTGCTTCCCTTCTGGAGTAACAGTGAGGTTGGAGTGGCTGGGACTTCCACAGCCACACTGACCACAGTCAAAATCCTTGTCACCTCCAGAGCCAAAAGCTTGGAGCTGACACAGGCAGTATTTTTCCAAAGATATATTGTGCTAGAAAAGTACAAAATACCCCAAATGCACCTTTTAATTCGCCTTGTCAGTTATTCTATGGTATTTAGTGGGATTGTTGACACTGTGGCCATAGCATGGCCAAAGAGGACCACAAAAGCCACAAGAGAGGTAAGAAAAGGACACGGACCATTAGAGATTGGTTATGAACACAGCAAGGTGTTCCTCTCCCAAACATCCCTGTAGTGGGAGCTCAGATATGTAACATGCTGCAGGATTGAGACTCTTGAGAAGACAAGAAGCCAGTGTTCCCCCCCAAAAAACACAATAAGCAATGGTTTCTCATTAAACTCCTTTAGAAATTGTCTGCCTCTGACTTCCTTTTTCTATTTATTTTTCTTTGCCAAATTTAGCACAGTCCTTCTGTCCCAGCACTACCTTGGCCAGCTTCCCAACCTTTTTTGACAGCACTGCAATGTCACTCCTATTTCCAGCTACGGACAGCAGAGCCTGCTGGTCTAGAATGAGATTTACTAGAAGAGAGGTGAAATGAAGAGAACACACACACGGTTTGGCCCTAACATTCTCTCTCTCTCCAACACAAATTAGAAAGTAGATCTGGACTGCTGAGTCAAATGTATCCTGTAAGTTTCCCTGCACGAAGTCTGCATCTGCTCCAAAAAGGGTGATGATTACTACAGGTGACCATAATTATACCAGGCCCACCTGTCTTCACTCAAGAAAGAGAAATGTCTCCATATTTTCCCTTCAGATCATGGAGCAGAACTTTAATAAAACAGGTATTTTCTATGCCAATCTAAGAGAAAACCCTCTTTCCATGAGATTTTGGCCATATAAGGTCAAACCAGAAAGAAGAAATAATACCCACTGGCTGGTCACAAGTATGTAATAAAAACATAAATCAATGTTTATGGAAGAATGCTGTTTGCTACTTTAATTTTACTGAACAGCAAATACACTGAGCAGATTGCCACTTTCTTCATGGACATTCTGCAAACATAGGGAGAGGCATAACATAAAGTATCCATTTAAAACTATTTGCTCAGTTAATACCATTTTATGGCTATAGAGGAGAATTTCTTCAGTGTTTCTGCAGGATTCTAGTGGCTCTCCAAATCAGAGTCTTCCCTCATATATCAAGGTGTTCCAGTGATTTATGTGAGAGCCTTAGCCCCAGCAGATGTGCTGTGCTGTTTTGGACTGGGATTAAGCTAATTTTCCTCATGCAGGCTAGTGTGGGGCTATGTTTCATTTTGCAAAAACAGTGTTGATAATAAGAGGGAAGTTTTTTTAATTGCTGAGCAGAGCTTACACAGAGTCAAGGCCTTTTCTGCTCCTCACATCACCCCACCAGTGAGTGGGCTGGGATTCACATGGACCTGGGAGGGGACACAGCCAGGACAGCTGACCTCCACTGACCAAAGGGATGTCCTGTACCATGTGGCATCATACTCAGCATATAAAGCAGGGACAAGAAAAAGGAAAGCAAAGGCATTTGGAGTGATGGTGCTCATTTTCCCAGGCAGCCATTACATGTGATAGAGCCCTGCTTTCCTGGGGATGGCTGAACATCTGCCTGTCCATGGCAAATGGATTCCTTATTTTGCTTTACTTGTGTGTGCAGCTTTCACTTCACCCATTTAACTGTCTTTTTCTCAACCCATGAGTTTTACTCACTTTTATTCTTCCATTTCTCTCTCCCATCCCACCGGGGTGAGCAGCTGTGAAGTGCTTAGCTGCCAGCTGGGGTTAAACCACGACAGCTGCTGCACACTGAGAAAGCAGATCAGACCCTTACAGTGAGTTACAACCTACACATGGAAGTAGTAAGCATGTGTCAGAGGAAGGACTCTCTTGAAGCAACTGTTTTTCAAAAGCTCAAAATAACTTTATGCTTCTTTTTACACCAGTAATCTTTTAATTAAAAGTTAAGCAGTACAGCTACAAAGATTTCCAAGATCCTGAACATTCTCCCAAGTGATATCCTAAGGCTTAAGTATTGTGAGTCTTCCATCACAATTACACACAGCTTATACTACTTATCAAATGCTTTGTTCTTTGCAATTCCCTTGATTATAAAAGGAATTGATTTATTTTTACCTAATTTTAGATCCTTTACATCTCTTTAAATTGCATTACTAGATTGGAACATAAATCTTTACTGTTTGGAGGGTTTTTTCACCTAAGAAGAAGTTTAATAATTGCATCAAAGATCACACTTGAAGCATCCAAACATTTGAAAAATGGAAAAAACATGCGGTTTTGACATATCTTTTTTTAATATAAAACTTTTCTTCATATTATTTAGTGTCTGAAAACAAATACAAGAAAAAAGAGTTTCTGAAACTAAGGGAGTTTTACTGAAATTCTTCTTTTATGCATCTTCCTACCAATGAAGTAATTGGAAAAGGAAAACATTCAAGTCCAAATTTTGACTGAATTTGAAGCCCACTCTAAACTCTACTGAAGACAATGTAAAGATGCCGTTCACATCCCAGGGCTGTGGAGTCCCTGTATTCACTTGCTTTTGCAGCATTTGACCTTTCCTAATGGCAAGTTATGGAGTGAGTCACTCACAAACTCATTTGCTCTCAAAAAGAGTGCTAAAATTGCCACCAAAGATGGTGAAGACTCTCCTGTTGCAGGACTGTCACAGAAAAAAAGGTGCATGAACACTTCATAAAAATCAGTGTCATAACATACACAAACTAGAAGGCTCAAGTAAGTAATTAAAACAGCATATTTTGTTCTGGCATTTCCTGACCCTCAAGCGCTTGGCTTTGCTTTTCGAAGCAGGGAGCTACTACACGAAATATGCCAGAGTTATTCAGAAAGCAAACCATAAGCACACAAACCATCCAACAAACGCTTGGTGGTACAAAACACAGGCATCAAAAAGACAGAGGGGTTTTTATTGCACAGATACCTGCTGCTCACAGTGAAGTGGAACCTCACAGCAGCAGTAGAATTTCCTGTCTGCTATAGGCCATAGCAAAGTAAAGGCTGTGCCAAAATACACTCCATGGCAAAGGAGCTTTGCCCATCCACTCTCAGTTCCTGTCAGGAGAGCAATTATTCCCAGACAACGGCTGCTGGCCCAGGCATACAGTACTCAGAGCTGTGCAGCAAGTGCACTACATGCAAAAGCTCTTCTGCCAGAAAGCACAGCAAGAGCAGCAGAGGTGATAGGAGACAAGCATTTCATTAGCAAAGGGTTTGTTCATTGGTAACTCTGCTATAAATGATAGATGCAGAGCAATAAAAAAAAAAAAAAGAAGAAGAAACCTCAGGTCCTATTCCAGGCTGTAGCACAGCTATAGACTGCTCATTTATGCATCCTTCCTGTTTTCTGCCACCTCCCTGTCTCTTTTCTGCCCTTAGCTCACTTTCCATTTCTGCTCCTCATTTGAGCTAACATCACCAATCTTCTACCAAATTTCCTTGTTCAAGTGACTTCCAGTCCTGAGTGCTTCTCAACCCACAGTGTTCTCTCCCACGACAGTTCTTTCTTTTTTTTTTATTTTTGGTTTGGGGTTTTTTTATTTCTTTTTTGGGGTGGGGTGTTGGGAGGAAGGAGAACAACACAACAGCTGGTTTGTTTCAAAAAGAAACCCTTCCTTGCCTTTTGCTCCCCTCACCCAAATCATCTTGCTCAGGAGGGTTTCTATCATCTTCCTATCTAACCCTTTGGGCCTCTATTTCATGTATCTGAGCTCAGACCTTGTCCTTACCACAGCACCAATCTCTCCCCTGTTCTCACCTACTCATGCAAGCTCTTTCCAAATACAACCAAAGTGTTGCCTAGCCCTTCCAACTTCCTTGCCTAGTGTACAGCTCCCCTTTTTCCAGAAGTTAATCTGTTAGTTTCTCTTCTCAAACACAGCTCTCCTTTTTGCCAAGAGAGGAAAGACAAACTTGAACTAACTGGTAACAACAGACAAGGAGAAAAATGAGGTACTCGACTTTTATTTGTCTCGGTCTTCATTGGCAGCCTGTTCCCGTATCTCTAATGTGGATAGCCTGCAAGACAGGGATTGAGGGAGCAAAGTCCCTCCCACTCTAAGATCATGTTTGTGGCCACCTGAGGAATCTGAACATGCATAAGTCTGTGAGAGCTGAAAGATGCATCCCAGAGTCCTGAAGGAGTTGGTTGATGTTGTTGCCAAGCCACCCTCCATGATATTTGAAAAGTCATGGCAATCACATGAAGTCCCAGGTGACTGGGAAAAGAGAAACTTCATACTCACCTTTAAAAAGTGTAGGAAGGAAGACCCTGGGAACTACCAACCTGTCAGCCTCACCTCTGTGCCTGGGAAGAACATGGAGCAGATCCTCCTAGAAGCTGTGCTAAGGCACAGGGACAACGGGGAGCTGATTCAGGACAGCAGCACGGCCTCACCAAGGGCAGGGCCTGCCTGACCAACCCAGTGGCCTCCTGTGATGGAGTGACTGCAAGAGTGGGCAAGGAAAAGATCTACGGACATCAACTGTCTGGAGTTCTGTAAGGCCTTTGTCAGGGTTCCCCAAACATCCTTCTCTCTAAATTGGAGACACAGATTTGATAGATGGATGTTCAATGGATGAGGAATTGGCTAAAAGGTCATATCCAGACAGTAGTGTCCACAGCTCAATGTCCAGATGAAAATCAGTGACAAATGGTGTCCCTCAGGGGTCCCAATACGGACAGAGACATTCAGAGGCATGTAACACCTCTCCTGCGAGAGAAGGCTGAGGGAAATTCCCTCATCTACAACACAGAGAACCTAGTCCTGTTCAAAGACAAGACCACTGTATTTTATTTTAGAAGTATAAAAATGTCACTTTTTGGAATGTTACTTAAGCAATGTTTGGGCTTTCCTTTGCAGGTAGGAACACAAATTCCAGCATAAAAGATTTTTAAAGTCAGTAGGCAATCCGGAATGGAATAGTGTAGTGTGAAGTGTCAGAAGACCTTAATAATAACTTCAGTGTATCTTTAGTGTAAAGTGATGCAAAACAGCATCCCAGCTTCATTAATACCATAAGTGCTGAAGACAAAGTGTTGTGAAACCTGCAGCAGGATAAGCATAACTGTTTTCTGAAGAAAACAAATTAAGTTTTAGGTTAACATCAGATTATGCATATATTAAGAGAGGCATTTGTCTCTCCCACCCAATACATCAGAAGAAAACCAACTCCTTGGAGCTTATCAGTGCTTTCATTCTTTAAAATAATATTTATACTTGCTTTCAGTATGCACCAAGATGAACTTCTCCTGGCATTACTGACTGAAATAATTTCATGTGACTCATCAATTTGCACAGGACTGTGTAAAGGTTCTCCATCTTCTGAAGAAATTAGGTGCTTAATTCAATCCCTGTGTCTTTCTCTGGGTTTTCCTAATTATTCATCTACTCAGAAAAACAGAAGGTTGCAGGTCTGGAGTTATGTATAAACACAGAAGCAGAGGACTGGAAAGAAGTCACTTGCCCATGTTTGCTTATGTTGCTGGAAAAACTTAGCACTTGCTTGAAGTGAGAAAGCTGTTAAGATACTAACTTTTTTTCCCATGCCCTAGCTAAAAGTCCAAACAACCACACACATTCACAAAAAACTCCACCAAAACCAAAAAAATAAACCAACCAAAAAATAACTTGGTAAATAACTTGGCCTACTCAGTCAAGCAATCACATTATATAAGAGCACAGGATCGCCTAATGCAGGAATTGTCCAAGTTTCTCTAATGGCACCTGGCAGCTCAATCAGTACCGCTCAGTCCAGTTCACACACTTATCAACTGATAAGCACCAAGTGATCAATCAGTCCCAGAGGGACACATATCAGATCAAGTGATGGTGATAAAAGATATCTGAACCCTTCACAATCAAAGCATATCTCAATAAATCTTTTTAGTGTTAAGGTCTTTGACAGTTTGGCTTCTTTACAAAGGTAACAGGGAGCAGGTCATCCAAATAGTTTCATCATGGAGGTTTGGCCCTAGCCACAACCTCCCTGTTAAAGAGCTGGCCAGGAGGACAGACATCTTAATCCTTCACAAATATTCAATGAGCTGTAATATTAGTTCTCAAAGATGTATTGCAGCATCCTTCAAAGAGACCGTGACAAGAGGAGATTTAAAAGAAAATCATGATTTGTTTGTTAGATGCTGTGTTATTTTTTTCCCCTTAATATTACATTTCAGCCATTGCATTCATCAATAAACTTAGCAGGACGCTGCCTGACATTTTAAAATATGCAGTCAATTATGAAAAGTCATGCTGTTTGAGAAAAATTTATCCCACATTGAAAATACAAATTTAGTGACTCTCCAAGCTTTTAAGCTAATCTTATTATCCACATAATAATGTCCAGGGGCATAATAGTCTCCAGAGGCACCAGGCCATTGTGTTAGTCACAGTGGAGTAAGTCTATAGAAAAAAAATAATTGCCTTGACCTTATCTAAAGTTTTCTGATGGAAACATCTGAAATCCAGCTTTTCAGCCACAAGTGTTTGTTCGCACCCTCCTTTTACCATGGCTGAAGGACAAGTGTAATTCTGGCCTCTGCTCTCAAGTCTACTCCCACCACACTGCTAACCCACAGAGCTTGCTTAGACTACCACAGGCCAGTCTTCTCAAACAAATCAGAGAAAGCATATCCTTGGATGATCTGAATCCCCTTCCTAACATCTGGAACTTTTACACTAAGAGAAGATTTTTTTTTTTAATTATGTGCAAAGAGCAGACTGTGCAGGTAAAAAAATCATGGTTTTAAGTGTAGCCCTGCACCCAGGTGCACCCATCCTTGCCTTATCTTATTTCAAAAGATCAGCTGTTTTATATGTGAAAGTGTTGGCAGCTCCTTCCATCTGAAGTGAAAGCAGCTTTACCAGCACTCCTGTGACCAGGTTTAAACCTTTATGCAAACAAGTCTTGCTTAGAAGAACCTAATTCCAATCTCTTTATTGCTCATCTAAGGCTTTTGTTGCACTTGATAGGCTGTGAAGAAGAACAGCCATATTGATCCCAAGATTGTGGGATTGAAACTAGTGGGAACTGTTATAAAATTTTAATATATGTCATCTTCCAGACGAAAGGAGACTCCAGGGAGAGCTGACCTTTGAGTGCAGAAACCTTAATAACACATCAACAGTGGGGTTACATTTTCAATACAAAAACGAATGACAAAATTAGGGAGATTGTACTACAGTGGTACTGTCTAGAAACAAGAAGGTTTCTGCTAGGCTTTAGTGAATTTATGGGTTATATAAATTGAAATAATATGAAGAAACATAGAGACAAAAAATGCTGATGTAGTTCCCATTGATTTCAAGCAAATCTGTGCCAAACAACAGTTCATAGTTGATGCAAGTGTTATCTCATCTTAACTTCTGACTATACACCCACAGTATTGACACTGTTTTTAGCAGTCCTCCTTCAACTTGTACCTTTCCATTCACAGTCATTATTATTACGAGGGAGGAAAAAGCAACCGCCTGCTTGAAATAAGCAGTATATTCTCCATGAACAGAATTTCATGGAAAACAAATCTATTTGAAATTAAATTTAATAAATAGTTTTGGCCAGAAGAAAAAAGGTGAAGAGTCACAGTAACTTAAAATTTCAAGGGATCTCA
This sequence comes from Daphoenositta chrysoptera, assembly GCA_013397915.1. NCBI lineage: Eukaryota > Metazoa > Chordata > Aves > Passeriformes > Daphoenositta > Daphoenositta chrysoptera. Next base: position 1,881,159 of record VZRO01000214.1, read on the forward strand.
GGAGGTCATCTAATCAAACCCAAAGGACAGAGTATTTAAAAAGCTTAAAAGCCTAATTTTATAATTTCAGAATAATTTTGCAAGTGAAAGAGTCCGTGATTGATGACATGCTTGTTTTTTAATATTTGCCTTTAAAAACATGCATAGAACATTGGTCCTTTCAAACTGATCCTGCCCTGTTCTATCCCAATTGCTCTGTTCAGGGAATCTTTGGCCCACCATCTCTTGATCATGGGTCTCTACCCAGACTTATATCCCCAATGGTTTAATTCTTTCCACAACAAATTTCAATCCTTTCGATCATTTGAAAGTAGGAACTGTGTGAAAAAAAAAAAAAANAAAAAACCAAAAATCAATATAACCTAGAGCAAAGGAAGCAAAATCAGTCATACAAATGTCATGATCCTCAAAAATGTTCAAGGAGAAATTCAGTGTCTTCAAAGAAACAGCATTCAAAAAATGGATACGTTTCAGCATGATCAATAGTATCTTTTATTATAAGAATATTTCTTACCTATCTGCTCTACAGAATATGCTCCATAGCATTGCACACTACGCCCAATGGTTTTTATAAAAAATTCAGAATATAATACGACAAGTTTATTGATTCTTCTTCTGGTGTTTGAATTGCCTATGACTGTAAGTATCTGGCACCCACCAGGGAGGAGTTGACAACTGACCTCTGGTAATAAGGGAATTATACAAGCATATGTAAAGTATAGGCTGTGACCACCATATATTTAATTTAATACTGACCTGGAAAATACTTAGTGCATTAGACCTACAAATAACAACAACTGGAATACTCAGTCCATTGCTACAAAGGCACATCAAGACAACATGAGAAAAGTGCTTTCACTTCAGTCAAGCTTAGAAACATTCCTGAAAAAGCAGTGGAAAGAGAATACATATGTTTATATACAGCTTTGGAGTAAAGCCATCTACTCCCCTGTTTTTACCAGCTTTGCACTGGTTGTCATGAGATGATGATGATCCTACACAAAGTCTGTACAGCAGAGATATTTCTGTCTTTGCACTGTGTGGAACCATTAGCCGGGGTTTCCTATTTACTGATTAATTATTCAGTCACATATGTCTGCACAATCTGAAAGCTTTTAAAGCACACAAAGCCTAATTATTGCCCCAGGTTAAATAATTGAACTTGGATGGCCAGAATGTTTATCTCGGCATTTGCATCCAAGAAGGGCTGCTGGACAACCAGAAAACCCCAATATTTTGAAAATAAAAGCATTTTCAGGAAAGAGGATGGTATTAACTTCCAGGACCCAACACTCTTCCTGTTCTGCCAGCTCTCTCCTGCCAGACCTCACAGTGAAAATTGAGAAAATCATTATAAACCTTTGGCACACAATGGGCATCAGGAAGATGATTTCTGTCAGCTCTATTTAAGGCACCCTAGAGAGGGATGTGACTTGTGCACTCATGCTGAGAATGAGCAAGAACTAGGGCTGAGGCAGGCTTAAACAGAAATATTAATATAGATGTTTTATTCATTAAATTCTTGTTAAAAAGTTATTACTTTAACTGATTGATCTATCAAGACCACAGAGCTAGGGCCGTAAACTCCACAGCAGGTTAAAGTAGAATCCCTCCACATTTTATGTGTTCTCTTATTGAGAGGTTGCTAAATGGATTCTTGTATTCAGCAACCCAAAACAATCTCCAATTCCAAAAAATTAAATAATTAATTTCATTTGCCATTTCTGGTCTGGGATGTCTGGAAGTTCTAGACTATTTTAAGCCTTCCAGCACAGATACAGTCACCCAAAAGAATGGCAGTCTTCAAAATGAAACAATTCTAAGAAGCCATAGAGACAAACTGTGTGTTGCTTGCAATTGTTCACATTCCTCCTCCAAGTTAAACAAGAAATAACTTTTATTAGAGGATGTCAAAATTACAGTTAAGGTACTTTGCGCTTGTACCTACCTCTCACCTCCTCTTAGGGTCACAGCAGACGGTGCACTGATGAATACCCCAGTGCTGGTGGAACTTTGATTCTATCAGCTTCAGGTGACTGCTAATCTTTTTTATTTCTTTAATTAAAGACAAGACTAACTAAATAGTTAGGGACAGCCCAAAGCTATTGGTTGCCGAGTTTCTCATTAATTGTTGGTGGATTTTTTTGCTGCTTCGTACTATACTGTGCTTGCTGGATTCTGGCAGTCAAACTGCAGATTTTATTTTAGTTTCTACCTGTTGTTTTCTCACATGAAACTTTTGCCATCTATCTTTCTTTATAAAAATACTCAAATTGAACTCTAGAAGCCCTATTTTTCCCAGTTAAAAGCAGTTTTTTATCTCAACGGGAATCAGTGGCACAGTGTATAATGCCACATAGAAGTGTAGCTGTAAAAGGTTTTTCATTCTTTTTTTTTCCTCTTCTTCTTCCCCCTTAAGAAGTACTGCAAGCACATTGTAAAGCAGCAGCAATTTGGAATGCTTATTTCAAATAATTTCTTAAAATTCCTGATTCTTTCATGTTTCCTTTTTTCTATACCTGAAATATGGTTTAGAAAAGTCTATAAGTTTTTAAGTAATAGATCTCTTCGCAAAACAATCTCAAGTTGCTAGTATATCAAAAAAGGAAAATATTGAACTAATATTACAAAACAAATATGAATATTTCAGCATACCAGATAAGCCAGTCTTACTGTGTTTGCTTCAATAGGGAGAGTATGCAACCTTTGGATGTACTTACTGCGGATGTAATTAATTCATTGTTATTTTAAGTTGCATTCATAATTTCTGTCTTTCTAAAGTTTGTCCTTTGACTCAATGATAAATCATAAGCTCACTTCTAAACTTAAGTGATTCTGATGCAGAGTAACAAACTTCTTTTACAAAGTGGCCTTTTCTGTCCTTGAGGCAAGGAAGGGCTGGTTGCTGGATCAGAATTTCCAGTTGTTGTCTTTGTCGGGGGGTGGGGAGTCTACTCAAGTTGTGTGTTACATTTGTTACACTGCACTCCTTACTTAAATCATATCTGGATTTTGGTGTAATTAATGTGCCTCCTGGTTTTTCACAGGCTAAACCAGACCCTCGCAGCTCTGAAGTTGAAGTTGCTGAATGAGAAGCTCAATATGTGGCACTGCTTGGCTATTAGACTAAAGAAGATGTGATGATGTAGCTACAATGATTTATAAGAAACCAGAAAAAAGACTTCTACAATGATTAATTTTCTTATCTCTGGCAGCCACAGAAACAGATCCGAGAGCCTGTATCTCTAGTTACTGTGCCTAGAGAAACTTGGATGAGATGATGGGAAAACAGGTCTCCCCTAAAGACTACTAGTTTGTAAAGTGGCAAGAGATTTTTGGATATACATAAACATATGTATCTATTTCCTCCCTATTTTCTGGATGCTTTATTTCAGAAGGGTTTCTGCAACTCTTCTGCACTCCCTTTGCTTTGCTGATTACAGGAAAGTCAAGTGTGACTACCTGAGAGTCAGCATTTTCCTCATGGGTCTGTGCCACACACGCTGTGGGGAAGGTAAAAGTGCAAAAGGAATCTCTGCCAAAGGTTTCCAAAGTATCATGAAAACAAATGTGCTTAAATCAGGTCTTCTTGAGGGTGTGCTATGGTGAGGGTGGGGAAGGCCACTAACTTCTTGTTCACTGTGTTATCCGTGGCAATAGTGTCCCATTTTAGACTTTTCCTGACCTGAATCTGTCATCTCTAAGAAAAGGCTGTTTAAAAGACCGTGGAGTCCAAAAAATGTTTTTCCCAGCCTCTCCTGTACATAATTTAATTCTCCTTTATATTAATGGATGTAAGTAAAATACAAACAGCATGCAAACTGTAGTAGCTGAATTAATGTTATAACGGGTGGGTGTTTTAAAAAGAAAAAGCCGTTTTAGGAAGGGCTGTTTTTAATTTGCAAGATTATAGTTTGCCAGTTTTGGTGAGTATCCTAGACCTGTCAGATGCTGTTCATGAATCAGAAATGGAGATGGGAGAGCTGTTAAAAGGCCTAATTCTAAAAGACAGAATACATGCAAGATGAATTTTGAATGACGAGGCAGAGCTCTGCTTCGGGTCACTGGTGCTGACATGAAGGCTCGTCAGTGCTGTGCACTGGAGGGAATTTGCTTGTGCCAGGAGCTCCCTGTGCATTTGTGCAAGAGGCTGCAGCAGGGAGCACGTGTGTGGCTGTCAGCAGGCAGAGCTGGGCACACAGCTGTCCCCAGGGCTTTCCACTGGGGGTATGTGGGACAGCCAGTGGCACACAGAGAGGTGCTGCAAGGTGGGGCATGAGAACAACTGCGATTCAGTAATCCTGCAGTGAAACGCAGTAACTCATGAAACTGTGGGAGTTTGATATTTATTTTTAAAAAATAACCCAAACCAACTAAATTAAAAAAAAATGCCAGAAACAAGTCTCCCAAGCCTGAAAAACATCCATGTTTCCTCACGATTATTTCTGTCTCCCTTCCTCCCCGGTTCTCGCTTTGGCCTATGGTCCAGGAGGTCTTCTATTTCCCTTGTTCAGAAGAAGAGGTGGGTGCAAAAGACTAGACGTTGCCCCTTGATAACCCTGTCAACATGGCACGTGAATACCCACTGCATGTCAAAAACCCCTTTTTGAGCTCTGTGCAGTATTTGAATGGCACTCTTTGAGTGCCTCAAGTGCTGGTATCACATCTTTTCTCGTTTAAGGCATATCTAGATAATGATGATGGAATATTATGTGACTAGTCCAGTAAATGTTGTTACTAATGCACTGTTTCTAATACTATTGAATTGCATTGCCTCTAGAATAACAATGGGGAGAATTGCTTCTAATTCACACAGTAATATGATTCGCAATGTGGTCATGCTTGAATTGATCTTTTTTTTGCTCTGGCAATGCACCGATTGCTTTGCAACCCTTTTATCAGGGCATCTTGAATAGAAGCTGGAAATGTGAAGTGGGGGATTTGAAAATGGGGGTCTGGAACTACAGGTGCAAATACTTGAAAATGGTAGAGCAGAAGGGAACTTGTAGAAAGTCCCAGTTTTGACCCTGTTTCCCCCCACAAGAGGTGCCAGTGTACCTCTGAAGGGCTGATGTGATGGGCAACCCAGCATGTACTGTCCTTTTAAAGGAGAACAAGAACACAGTTATCATCCTTTCTATTCAATCTGTGTGCTTGCTTTCTCAGTTCAAGTTCAGCCACCTCTAACTCACTCATGCAAGTCCTTTTGATCAGTTAATTTATTGCCCTTATTGAATGTCATTCTGAAATTAAAAGGCTGGAGCATGAAAGCTTCAAAACAGGACCTTTGCTGGGCCTATTTGTTGAGCAGCCCAGTCCTTTTAATCAAGTTACTGAATTGCTCTGTTCCATCAGGCATGGTCTGGTCTCCTGAGCCTCAAGGAATTTGGATGCAGGAAGAGGAAAATGTTAAACCTATTCTAATTTAATGATCTATATTCAGAAAAGGGTAAAATTGCTATTTAGCTAAGTAGATAATGAGAAACCAATTTTTAAAGGAATTACTAGGTCTGGAACTATGCTTTGGCAATTTTTCATGGCAAATTGAAGTATTAAAGTAATGTACCTCTTAAGGATTTGACTTATATGTCTGGTTTTACAGCTCTGCATTACTCTGTAGAATGGGGTAGAGTGCTGTGCAAAACTCATCCTGGGAAGTTTATTTGTGGTATTATGTGAGACAGCACTCTCAGCCCCATGGACTCTGCAATACAGAGGCTGTGCACCCTTCTGGAGGGGAAGGGGAACATCTTGTTTGGCACTGTGAAGAATGGAAAAAATTAATCCTGAAACTCCTAGATTAGATATAGAATGGATGTCTAGGATAAAAAAAAAAAATAAAAAAGAAATCCATGAATATAAAGCACACAAAAGACTGCAAAACACTGTAAGGTCTCTGTTATAAGAGTCACCACTTGTGTTAACACCCTTCCATAGATGCTGAAAACTGACTGGATAACTGCTCACTGTGGCTAAAGTTATTGGTGTCATACAACACTGGGTGGGAAATACCACTCGACAGAGGTCAAGGATGAGTTTTATCCCTCACCACAGGTTTTAATCATCAGGGTGATTAAAAAACCAAAACAACAACAAAAAAGCCCCAAACTCAATCCATATATAGGATAGGGTGATTTGCTGAAGCTCTGTTGGGGAAGTTGAATTTGAGTTTCCCATGTCCTGTTCCACTAACCTATCATTCTCACTTCTCACTGTAAAGCAACTATTTTTATAACATATTTCATGTATAGAAAAATGAAATTATGAAAGAATCAGGAATTTTAAGAAGGTATTTGAAACAAACATTCCAAATTGCTGCTGCTTTACAATGTAGTAAAGTAGTAATTTATACTTTATATGGGGGAAGATGGAGAAGGAAAAAAAAAAAGAATGAAAAACCTTTTACAGCTACACTCCTATGTAGCATTAAATGCTGTGCCACTGATTCCCACTGAGATAAAAAATTACTTTTAGCTGGGAAAATAGGGCTCCTAGAGTTCAATTTGAGTATTTTTATAAAGAAAGATAGATGGCAAAATTGTCATGTGAGAAAACAACAGGTAAAAAATAAAATAAAATCCGCAGTTTGAACTCCAAACTGCAGTTTGACTGCCAGAATCCAGCAAGCACAGTATAGTACAAAGAGCAGTGAAAAAACAAATAAACCCCCCAGCTATTAGCATCTCTTCAATCCAGCATCCCAAAATGGCTGGGCTGAATGTTTACAGAGATAAATCTTTCTTACATAGATCTCTATGCTTGAAAATAGCTTTAAATTTGTTCAGAATAGCAAGCTAATGGTGCATTACTTGGTAAGGAGAGATTCTTATTAAACAGAGCTCTTGAAAATAATCAAAGGTAGATGAGGTGGAGTAATCAACATTGTGCCTTTGTCTACTCTGAAAAGGCTTTGCTGGGACACTAAATTTAAGAACTCCTCTACCACAGTCATAGCAGATATAAATCAAACCAGACTTGCTAGGAGAGTTTGGACCAACTTGAACTTTTTTACACACTTTAATCTCGTCAGCCTGTATGGATGTAAGATATATGAACCAGCAGAAAATCACAGGCTCTACCAAGATATCTTCTGTAGGTAGCTGTGCTACTTGTCATTGTCCCTTTCCTATGGCTCTGATAACAAAAAGTACTCCCTAATCCCCTTCCAGCAAAGTCAGTGAGCTAACTCAAACCAACTGCCCCACGCAAAGCAGGTTAAATGAGTCTAACAAATTTAGATTGAAGCAGACTAGAATAATCTGACACACACACATCTGTTCTGCTTGCAGACCTGTACAGAAACAATCTCTGACAACATGGTGCTGGAAAGTATCTGCAGATGATATCAACTTCAAATAGTGCAAAATATGAATAACGTTTTTGCAGCCTATGATTTTTAGTTGGATTTAGTTTAGTTGGTCAAGTAAGGAGTTCAGAGCATAAGCAGGGAGCATTAGCATGGCTCACCTGACTCACAGTAACTTGCGAGCCCTCCTTGACCTGATATTTAGAGCCTGGTATTGGTTACTTGAATCCCCTTCCTGTGCTTGGAAAGAGCTGATTAGGAGGAGGGTGGGAAGGGATTTACTGAAGTACAGGTAAATATTACCTTTGATGAACAACTGTTGCAATGAAAAGAACAAAGAATCCTTGCACAAAGTCCCAAAATTATATTTTTGGTTTTGTCTCTTTAAGACATCCTCCAAAAAAATGTTAGGACACTACAGACGAATAGCAAATATGCTAAAATCTTTGTATAATGTCATAAAAAAACCAGAGTAGAAACTAAGGAAAAAACGTTCCCTGACTTCACTGGGCTGTGGTCCCATCCCTTAATATCTCCTCAAGTCTGGCATGCACCAGTTCTTTGTGCCACTTAATGACCTATCCCTTAACACCTGGTAACACCCAAATGTACAGTAAAGTTTAATTCTAAGAGAGAGGGACAATGGTACCAGGGCAAGGTTAGGAGACCCCAGACCCTCTCCATGCACACCCAACCCAGAACAGGAGCTCAATCCTTCCCATTTCCCACCAAGGCCCACACCTCTAGGCAGGTCTCACCTGCATCACCCTCCTTCGACCCCCATAAGCCTTCAGCTCAGCAAACCCTGTGGTTTGGCAGCATCTTCTCTCTTACCTTCAACCCAAGGCAGCTGCTTGTCTTCTCAAACAGCAATCAAATGAGATGCTGATTCTCAAACATCACCCACTGCTGCAGGCACAATGTTTTAAAAATAGTATACAGTATTGGAAGTAAATGCTACATGGGCTGTGTTTTGCAACATGATTTAAGTCACTGTCTTCAGCGTTGTTCTACACATCCATTTGGCTGCCAGGCTGGAAAATGCCAAAGCTCTAAAGTCTACTGTTTATGACAATGGGAGTGTGAAAATTTGCAGTCATAATAACATACAAAACTTAAAAGAGAAGAAAATTGAAGACATCATTCCAAAAATCCCTTACACACAAAAGCTTTGACTGTCCCTTTATGCAGCTGACAAAGGAGCTTTCTTCCCTCCTTCCCTACTACCTCATAAAAAAAAATTAATCTCAAAATATAATAAAGATTGAGAGGAGCAGGAAAAATAATTTAATGGATTTTTTTCTATATGCATTATACAGAGCAATTTTTAGCCTAGAAAGAGGTACTGCAGTTTACCTAAATTGACTCTTGAGGGTATTGTAATTAGAATGAATGTTTAATAGATGTTAGTTCAGTTGAAGTAGTAAATAGCTCATGGAAGTGAAATAGCTCTAAATATCTCCATAAACAGTAATTTTTCCACAAGGGCTTCTGCATGGGCTAAAAGCATACCTGCACTACTGATATAACACAAGCAACTATTTCTGCCTGTCATCTAATTTGTTTGAATAGAAATTATTCAAAACTTTGAGATTAAGTTCTCTGTTCTTTTTGTCCAATGTGCACAAAATATGGAAAAATGCTTTTTTAGCATTTTGTGTTAGCATGCATGGAAGCCCAGACATCCCCCTTCTGATGCCTCACAGCCACAGGTCCCTTGTATGATTGCAGACAAATCCCATAACCCTGCTGCTCCTCAGTTTGCAGTCAGAAGAGCTGGAGTAGCATTACTTCCCATCTTTACACAGATTTGAAAAAGCACAGCAGCAATGTTTGTGACTCATTCACTGCAGCACAGAGGAGCAACACTTATACAACATTTGTAAGAATTCAGGGGCTGGTTCAAAGTGTGACTTCAAAGGAAGTTTTTCTTTTTAATCTTTATTTTCTTCCTGTTTCAACCTTTCATATTGGCTGCTCCTTCCTAGGGGGTTAAAACCAGCTCCTAAATATACACCTCAGGTAAGTGAGATCATGATGAGGAGAGAAGAGACAACTGTCACCTGGCATTGCTGCCCAGATGTACCTCGNGTTGGATGTACCTCGTCCCTGAGCCTTGCTTTCCCAGAACACCCTAAAGGAACAAGAGCAAGAGAAGCTGAGATTCACCACTTCCCTTGACAGCTGGTAATACCCTGCACAATAGCAAGAGTATTTGGGGTTCCCAAACAAGTTGAATAGGATGGGGTAAGAGCTACCAAAAAAGATTATTCAGATAAGCAACCCAATATCCCAGAGTTTCAGTCCTTCTGATACACCAAGTTACTCATTATTTCCACTCACTTTGCTAAATTTAGTTTTCAACTAAAAACTGAATAACAATTTTGTTCCAAACACTAGGGCTATTAATGCAGTTAACTGATGCTGCCTTAGTCAGTGTGCTCCTGCCAGTGATGGACTCCAACGCTACGTGAAACCAGGCTGAAGCCAGAGGCACTGCACCTCCTCTCCCTGCTGCAGCCAGCTGAGCAGGGAACCAGGCAGTTCTCTTGTCCTCTGGCCCACCTCCAAGTACAAACATTTTACAGAAAAAGGAAAGTTTCAATTTACCCACAGAAAGTCCTCTAACCACTGGTCTGTGCACTTGAGGACTGGCAATCCTTGCTGTTGACTTTTAAGGCCACCTATGTGTTCTGCTGCCATGAAAGCTACTTCAGAAAAGAAAATTTTGTTTTCAGGAAAATAATATTTAATTTGACCCTCGTAAATCTTTTTATATAAAAAAGAAAGCTTTCATTGTTCTTTTAAAATAAGTAACAAGTTAGATGAAGATTTGTATCAGAGCAAAGCAAGCAAGCATTTATGGTTACTTGGTTCAGTGGCCAATTAAAAATCAAATACTTTATTCACCTGACCCTGCAAGCAAAGACAAATGTTTCCTGACAAATGAAAGCCAGAAAGCACATCTGCTTCAATCCAGGTCAGTGGTTTAGAAGCTTAATTCAGGCTTCCCATATCTCTCTAGTCCCTGAACCTCTAGGCCGGGCTTGGGGTAGCATTGTTTCTTCCACTGTAAGAAAAGAGCAGGTTTGGGACTCTTGATGGAACTAAATAGCCACAAGTCCCCAGGGCCTGATGAGATGCATCCCAGAGTCCTGGGGGAACTAGATGATGATGTTGCCAAGCCACTCTCCATCATATTTGAAAAGTCATGGCAGTCAGGTGAAGTTCCTGGTGACTGGAAAAAGGGAAATCACTCCTGTTTCCAAAAAGAGAGGAAAGGAAACTACCAGCAAGCCTATCTCTATGCCTGGAAAGATCACAGAGCAGATCCTCATGGAAACAATGTTAAGGCACATACAAGACAAAGAGGTGATCCAAGACAGCCAGCATAGCTTTACTGAGGTCAAATCATGCCTGACCAATATTATGGCCTCCCATGATGTATTGATGGCAGTGGTCCACAAGAGAAAACCAATCATTGTCATCTATCTGGATTTCTATAAAGTTTTTGACACAGTCCCAAATGACATCCTTATCTCCAGATTGGAGAAACATGGGTTTGAAGTAGGGACTGTTGGATGAAGAAGTGGCTGGACAGATGCAGTCAGAGTTGCAGTCAATGGCTCTATAGCCAAGTAGAGGCTGATGGCAAGGGGTGTTCCCCAGGGCTCTCTCTTGGGATCCGTGCCCTATCACCTCTTCATCAATGACATAAACAGCAAGACTGAGTGCACCCTCAGCAAGTTTGTAGATGACATGAAACTGAGCAGTGCAGTTGATACAGAGAAAGAAAAAGATGGGATGCCATCCTGAGGAACCTGGAAAAGCCTGAGAAGTGGGCCCATGAGAACCTTCATGAAGAAGTTCAACAAGCCGAGTTGTTCAGCCTGGAGAAGAGGAAGCTCCAGGGAGACCTAGTTGTGGCCTTTCAGTACTTAAAGAGGGCTTATAGAAAAGAGTGACAGCAACTTTTTACATCGGCCGATAGTGGTAGGACAAGGGGGACAGTTTTTAAACTAATCTAAATCTCTGTTCTTTCATATGTTGGGAAGAAATTCTCTGCTGTGAGGGTAGTGAGGCTCTGGAACAGATAAGCCAGAGAAGGTGTGAATGCCCCATCCCTAGAAGAGTTCAGTGCCAAGTTGGATGGGGACCTCAGCAATCTGACCTACTAGAAGGTGTTCCTGCCCATGGAGGCGTTGGAACTAGGTTATGTTTCTGGTCCCTTCCAACCCAGACCATTCTACAATAATTTTAGAGTTAGAAAAATGAGAGTTATTATACAAATATTAAGTAATTAGAAGCAAGTTTGGGGGTTTTTAGAAAGTTTTTTATCTTAATCATATGGTAAAAGAGAACTATAAACTGCTTTTAAAATAGCCTAACAGTAAGAGCTGAGTAGAACCAAGAGCTAGATATTAAATGAGTGCTAAAAGCCTATCGTCTTTATCTCTGAGTAAAACACAAAAATTAATACTCAGTTGAAAATCTTTATACATAATTGGTTTAAATAGAACTCAAAAAACCTGAAAATTTTCAGATGTTTACATTTGATTTTGAGACACTGATCACAACTTTCTTTTTAACTTCCCCCACTAACCAGGAAACAAGATGAAAATACAATGTAAAATATTTAACTGTGTTTCTATAGTTTGTTTGGTTTGCTTTCTTTTCTAGTCTTCTACCCAACTCAGTGTTGTTAGGTGCTTTGTGAGCATTGTTTATGATGGAAAAAACCACAATAAAGTCACAAAACTGGGCTCTGCAAATGCTGTAACTCTGCACTAAGTTCAAAGAAATAACTGGAAGCCAAGAGAGCTTGCAGCTCAAAAATTATACCAATAGATATTTTATCCTAGAACGGTTAGGAAAAGCAGCTAAGTCACAAACTAGCTATTTTGGAGTCAAATCCCCATACTATGCACTGCATAACAAACCCCTAGAGAAAAAACATACTAGAAAATAGGGTTTCCCACCCCACTTTCCATTTTCAAAGCATCCCAGATGCATGAAATCCTGAAACCCCACATCCTACAAGAAAGAATTAATTAAGAAAACCCTCTTAGCATTTTTGCCTCATGTTTCTTCTTCATGAGCTGTCATGAAAACGTGGAGTGGGGCTAATGCTGAAAATTAAAGGACTCCTGGCACAGACCACTAAGTCAACAAAAATGCTGCCAGCAATGGAACAAGAACTGTTTGTAAGTCTCTTGTTTCCTTGAGATTGTTTGGATTGACTTTTAAGCATCCTTGCTTCTTACTTGCAATAGGGAAATGTTCTGATCATCTCTTTTCTGAAAAGAAAAGTCACCAAATCAGTGCTCTGAGACCCCACAGCCTTTCTTTGTGTTCCCTGAAAACGTGGGTGTTGACAAGTGCAGCACAGAGAGAGGGCCAAGTGACAGCAGGAGAAATCTGTGTTGCTAAATCATGCTCATGCTCGAAGTTTATTTAATCTCCTCTGTTTAAGACTTCTGAGCGCATCTCTGAAAACATACATGGATACTTGCAAGCACCAAATATGATCTAGCAAACTATTTCAAACAGGTATGGCCAGCCTTCCTAGTTGCCAGAGCCTCACACCAGCATCCTCACACAGCTTCAAGGATTTACCCACACCACTTAAAGAGTAACCCCTGAAACAGAGATCATTCAACAGAAAATGGATGACATGAGCTCTCATGAATCACACCTTGGTAACACAAGTGATTTCGCCATGGGAGCTTTCATAAGGGGCCCTTCCAGACATTCATCACCTGCATAAGCCCAACTGTATAGGCAAGTAGGTATTAACAGACAATTCAGGACTTCCTGCAAAATGGTCAGCAGCTCAATCCATCTCCACTCTAATTGACATATTTCAGTTCCTCTGCTCCAAAGTTTCTGCTGCTCATGCACTGTTTGTTCTGCAGAGGAATCCTGGCAACCCACTCTCCGTGGTGAATTTCAAACAAAGCAAACCAAATGCAACCACCTCACTCTGTACAAGCCTTGTGAGCCTCTACAAGGCTCCCAAGGCATTTTACACTGACAGCTAATGCCTTACCTTTTCCACAGAGGTCAGCTTCTGTGTTTTCCTCCTAACACATGGCTAATAAGAGCATTTAACACCCATCATTCACTCGTTCATAAGCTTTTAGCTGCATGTGGCAGGACATCCCCCTGCCCCCCGGCTCTGTGTATCCCAATAGCTGGTGGATAAAGAGATAACTATGGGTGGAAAAGCCCATCAGCAGTTTATCTCTGGTGCCAAGGGTGATTCACACCTAGCTAAGAATTAACATCTTAGTCTGGCGAGCCGATGGGAGAGAGATAGGAGAGATTTCTGACTTGAGAGACACCGTTTTACAACTATAAAAGATACACGAGTTATCATTGAGGTAGAAGCCTCTTACATCCCGAAAATGTCGGAGACTTCTCCCCGAGGCTTGGACGCAGCTTTGCAGTTACTTCCCCAGGGATTGAGTGAAAGGATCTCGATGTGTGTGTGCCCCACCCACCTTCAGACGGTGAGATACATTGAATCCTAGGTTTATACTATTTCTTCGCTAGCTAAAAATGAAAAGGTACCAGTATCGTGCACTGTATGTCAATCTACTAGTAGTATTTCTTTTGTTTTATCCCTGTGTAGTAATAGTTTAAGTCTTGTCTGTTAGTTTTCTTGTCTATTAATAAATAATTCATTTCATAATAGACTGAATCAGCTATTATTAAAGAACTTGTGGATAGAGTGGATTTTTGGGGTGCTGGTCACTTCAATACACCTCCTGTCTGCTGTCATAGGCCTGGGCAAAGACAGGAGCTGAATTTAAATCAAAATCCATTCGTGACACTGCATACTAATTTTTCCTCCACTTCAACACAAGTGACATGAACTTCTACCTCATTTTTCACCTGCAAGTCCACTGGGCGTTTTCCAGCTGCTTACAGTATCCATAATCCATTTAAAACAAACAAACACAAACAAACCCCAGCACAAAATCCAGATTACAAAAATTCTTCACTATTGAGCCAGGGATAGGTCACATGAGAATCACTTTAGAGAAACTGAATTTGTGGTCATGGATGTGTCATGTGGATTAATGTAGATATCATCACTGAGCCAAGAAAACCACAATCAAGAACAGATTTTGTTCAACTGAAGTTTCTTGGCAACAGCTGCATGAAAAATGTTAGGGCTACTCTCCCCTTTTTTTCACCATTTCTTTCAGCAACCACTGCTCACTGCCACTTCTACAGAACTTGTGCATTCTGATGGAAACCTACACAGTGGTTATCTGTGAAAATTTCTGAAGCACAGCTCGTATTTTGTCAGTGAATTTAAGGAGATCAGTTACACTGCAAGTCACTTGCTGCATCAATCTTCTCTAATTGTCTTGAATTGCAGGAGAAATGGACCATTTCAAATTGATAAAGTCCTCAACATTCTCTCTTTGCTATTTCATTCAACACCAACTTAGCCTCTGGTCACAGTTAAAAAACTGCACTCTTAGACAAAATTTGATTCAGACAATGGATAGTCACTGAGAAATGGATACAACAGTATGAAAGAATTATTCACCTGTTAACTGGGTGGTTAAACATAACTACTTCCATAATAAAACACCACCAAGACGTAAGTGCAAATAAGGAAATTAATTCTGGGTACTCACTTTAGAGAAAGATTACAGACTAACTGCCCAAAGTGAAAAGAATTGTAGGAAGGAAGGTCATAAAATTCAAGTCATGCAAAACTCTGCTTTATGCAAATTATCATTCTAAATTCCTACAGAATACATTTATTTGGCTTCATCATTATCACTTGTAAAAGTCATGGTTCATCTTAAACTTAGTACAAACAAGGTTTAAATATTTTTAATGCCAAATAGGTAGTGTTTATGTAAGAAAACTGTCACTATCAGATTTATTCCAGTATAAGAAGGACCAATGTAGCTTAATACGACAGAAAAGGAAATCAATACATTAACATCATGAGTATCAAGGTGCAGAAATTAAAGGTTTGTTTAAGGCAGGAAGCAAACATCTTCACAGTGAAACTACCTTTTGTGAACACCAGTTAAACTTTGGTTCAAAGCAGATCCATTTCCATTGCAGATTAGAATAGCTAATTTTTAAATCTCCTCCAGTCAACCCTTCTGAGAATCACTGCTAGCCTTCAAGTACACCTCTTT
Source organism: Daphoenositta chrysoptera (assembly GCA_013397915.1). NCBI lineage: Eukaryota > Metazoa > Chordata > Aves > Passeriformes > Daphoenositta > Daphoenositta chrysoptera. The sequence continues at coordinate 1,896,639 of VZRO01000214.1, forward strand.
GAACAGTTAACTCCAAAATGTTTAAAGGATGCTTCTTCAAAAAAGGTTTTACAGAACTTCGAAACAAATTGTATCTGATATTCTTGACTTTTTTTAAACAAACCAACTGAATCCATTTACTTATGTGACAAATTCAACCCCTAATTAGGGAAAGACCTGGTAAGAACACTGCTGTAAGAAATTTCAACTAGATGCAAGAACCCCTGCAAATGTTTGTTTTGCTACAGCAGGAAGTAAAGACCATGGCTGGGAGAAAGTCATTCTTCAGCATCACATCCTAATGAAAAAGAGGATTTTAGGGCGCATACAGTCTTGTCGTCCAGTTGGTTGATTGCTTTCAAAAACAAAACTAGCACAAATCATCCCATAAAGACTGTTGCAATTTAAGTGCTCTCAAATAGCACAAAAAGCAACAAAAAGCAACCAACCCACAATGAAAACAAAACAACAAATCACACAAAACCCCACCACACCACACACAAACACCACACTCCAGTGCATAAGATAATCCTTAACAAAGCAGTAGGCAGGGCATGACTGATGTGCCAGTCACTGATAACACCCGATGAATGCTTATGCCAATGTGTCTGAAGCTTTAAGTGGCATCTCTTCGATGAAGATACCACAGCATCTGTCCCTCTTCATAAGGAGCAGGGGGAAGTCATTCACATCACACTTTACATATCTCCAGCAGCAAGAGGGGTGGCACTTGCAAAGGCATCAAACTAGCATTTGACTAGCAAGTCATAGAAGCCACTTTAAGTAGTCAAAATAAATATCTAAATTGCAACAGCAAATAGATCAAAGAGCATTAAAAAATAGCCAGTTTACAAAACAGGACAGTTACCAGCTGCACATTATCAGAACTCTTAGTTCAAGAAAAAAACCAACATCAAAACTAACCCCAAACAAACCCCATTATTTTCACAGTTTGTTAACTTGTGTGATTTTCTGTCAGAGACATGTTGGCTTCCTTCAAGTACTGCATATATATTAACAATTTAAGAAAGCTATGTCTTCTATGTAGAAAAGATCAAACAAATTTGAAAGCCTACATTCTGGAAGATTTTATAAAATCACAAAGGGTGTGGCTGAAATACCATTTGTCCCCAAAACTGAATTAACTGTATCTGAAAACTTCATGGTAGACATCCTCTTCAAAATTTCAAATTAATGAAATCTCAATTATTTCAGAAATTTTTTTCTGTTGCACTACTGTTCCAGTGAGAAAGTTTTTCCCAGTGTTTGACTGGATTTCCCACTGTAGATAACAAAACTTTTAAGTCTGTAAACTTGTAAATACAAGAAAATCTGTAAATACAATAAAATATTTAGTTTCTTTCCTGATACTCTCTTCCTTTCCCGACATTCAAGACAAGAATAATTCCAGTACCAGTGAAGGCAATATAAGTTTTGCTTTCCATTTCAAAAGAGTCAGAACTTTACCGCTGTTTTTTCATTAAAACCCACTTCTAATGTTTGGTCCTTCTATCCCTTGGGAAATACCAAAAGTATCATCTTGTTTCTTCATAAAACTTGTTCTTATTTTTAACTTCCTTCTAATTTTACCTACTGTAGCACCCTTTCCTTAATATAACATAGCAGGCCAGTGTACTGATCTTCACTCTCAGTCGGTCGCTCCTTTACAACTCTTGCCAACATCTTGAGTTTCACCTTCCTCTATTTCCTCTATTTCTTTTGATAGTTTTTGTGGTTTTTTTTAGAATTATAGAATAACTTAGGTTGAAAAAGACCTTTAAGATCATTGAGTCCAACAGTTAATCTAACACTATCAAGTCCACCACTAAACCATGCCCTTAAGTGACACGTGTATGAATCTTTTAAATACTTCCAGAAATGATGGCTCAACCAGTTCCCTGGGCAGCCTGTTCAAGAGCTTGACAACCTTTTCAGTGAAGAAATTTTTCCTAATATTTAACATAAACTTTTCCCAGCACAAAAATAAAAGAGTTTTCCTGACCATAGGCAATCCACATCAGCACCACCTGTCACTGTCTAAGATCAGGCAAAGAGCCAATGACGAACCCCATTAGTGTCAGAAATACGTACGAAATCACACTGACAGTAAAAGTCTGGTACAGAGAAGGCTTAAGTTACAAGGCTTCTCCTGCAGACATCCAGTTATTTCGAAAGTAGTTCAAATAACCTTGCAGCTACTATTCACTGTGTGTCCTCCTAAGGGAATTGGCACAGCATAGCTCATACTGATTTCACACCTCAGCTTTGTGCGAATCCTCCTCCTAGGGGTTCAGCTATCTGTGATCCAAGGCCTAGTTTTGACACAGCAGAACTGTGCAACCTTGAATGAAACTTCTAAGGAAAGTGCCAGCTTGCAAGAAAGCTGTGCATCAATACTCAGACTAGAGCCACGATAGACAGGAATGGTAAATCTGCAGCTAGACATAAGATACTTAAAAGATCCTAGGTTGTTAACAGTTCAAGGACCCAAGAAAAAAAAAAAAAACAATTCAAAAAACCCCAAACAACCACAAAAAGCTGTGGAAAAAAAACTCCAGCAATAATGAGAAACAGTCCATCCAAGGCACAATAGAAGTGAACTTTCCCAGTATTGATGGCTGCCAGGCCAGCAATGGTGCCAGGATGAGTGTGGCCACACCTGGAGATCTGGGTTCCTCAGTGAAAGAAAAATATGGACATACTGGAGAGAGACCAGCAAAAGGCCACAAGGATAATGAAGGGATGGGAGCACCTCACATAAAAGGAAAGAGACTAGGACTGTTCAGCCAAGAGAACAGAAGGCACAGGGGAGAAATTACTAACATAAATAATTGAAGAGAGGGCACACAGAGCATGGAGCTGGCCTCTTTCCAGTCATGTCCAGTGACAGCACCAGATGTGATGGGCACAACCTGAAACACAGTGGTTCCTTCTGAAGATCAGAAAACACTTTTTGCACTGTGAGGGTGACCAAGCACAAGTTGCCCAGGGAAGTTGAACTTTCCCTCCCTGGAGAAATTCAGAAACCACTCAGACACAGTTCTGGGTGACTGGCTCTAAGTGGCCATGCTTGAAAAGGGGAATTGGACCAAATGACTTCCAGAGGTGCCTCCCAACCTCAGCTATCCTGTGAGGCTGTGAAGCAGGTGTCTTACCTAGAAGCAGTATGTCAGTGCTTGCCTGGTTGCTAGTCACCTACCATCTTTCTCAGTCAGTAAATACCTGTTTTAAAGTTATGTGTATCTTCCTTTCATAGGTACTTTGTGCACAGTAAAGGGTGAACAAAGTGGCCGAGGAAGCATTACAGCTAAATGCGTTAGCTTCTCCCCACAGGGGTGGTTAGCAGGAGCTCCAGCTAACAGAATCCACACTGCTGACCAAGAATAGTTTGTAAAATTCTACACTTATGAATGTACTGATGAAATCAGAAAGTTCATAATAAGTCCCCATGTACTAGACATTTTAGCTTTGACTGCAAAAATACCATCTCCCTTTCCAGTCCATGGAAAACATTTAAGAATCAATCACCTTAAAAGTACTTTTCCAATTAACTTATCCTTGCAATCTATTTTATTTATGTTGCAGTTTTTATTATATACTGTTTTGACTTGATGGGGAAGCATTGCATCAGCTTATTCGGGTATCTCTTCCTTGCGTGCACAGTTGAACATAATTCATAAATAGCACTATTAAAATTCAACACACACAAAAAATATTTTCTTATATAATCAGTCATTTTCATATTATTTGCACTTAAAATAATTACAGAAGCGAGACAATATTTAATTCAATACTAAGGGATAATCTCATAAAAATATTTATTTAAACATTTTCATGCCTTTTTGTGTATACTTTATTTTAAATCAGCCACTCATTACAAATCTATGTTCAGAGATGAAGTTTTAGTCTCCTGTTTCTAATTATAGGATGCATCTGATATTTTAAACTGCAGTTACAACGTGCATGTAATGAACATTTATTCTTCTTCATCTCCTGGTCCTTGATAGAGAAAGATACAAAGTATCTGAGCTTGTGAAGAAAAAGTGACTTTCAAACATAGTTCACCAGTTTCTTCATTTCTGACTACTCTGCAGTCCTAATCCAATTTTTTCTTACGGAAGATAAGATTTTGATGGATAGGAAAAGGAAGGATTGATACTGTCATTTTTCCTATAAGTTGCACTTGATCTTTTAAGATATAAAATCAAAACTAACAGAAATATTTATTTGGAATCTCTATCAAAGTTAGCATGAATGCTTATGTCACAAAGAGAAGCAAAATTAAAATTAAAGATAGTCAGGCTCCACTTAATCTAGATGAAGAGCCAAAAGGACTTTTCCTAAACTCAGAGAAAATTACATGTGCCTTAAAGGTTTCTGCTTGATCTTTCTTTGCTTGACTGTGGCCACCTCCAGCATATACTGTCATCCCAAACATAAAGAGCTGACACTGTATTTTAGACACCTGCAAAATCACAAAAAAAAAAAAAAAATTAAGCTTTAGTACAGCAAACTTTTTACTGTTTTTTCCATGCAAGTGAAGCTGAGCCTCATCCCAGACCTTCAAGGCAAACTTAAGACTGAAAGCTGCCTGCAAGTTCAAAAAGAACATCCCCAAGCAGTTACAAGCTGCCTGCAATCCCTCACAGAGGACTGGACCCTACTTAAAACATTCTGAAAGGCAGGCTATTCCAATTTTCTATTTTCCCTTCCCTCACTCTTCTCTTCTCCTTCATCTACACTCATTCCAAATAAATAATTTCATAGATTTTTAAAGATTTTCTTTTCTTCCTCCTTTCTTTGATCACTATGCAAAGATGAGCCTGTCTGGCTAAATGTCTGGCAGGATCCCCAAGTAATTTTCTATCTTTTTCTGTGAACTTTAATGATCCCATAAAACTTGCACCATAAATTAAAAGCCAAGTAAAAGCATCTGCTTTTATCAACACATGAGGTTCCAGGGCAACATTTGCACCAGGAGTACACAGATGATGTGCATCTCCATCAACTCACAAATGCAATGGTAACAGCAGCAATTAGTGTAAAACCAAATAAGAAACATCTATCTACATTACTTAGCACACTGGTAGCTGCAGGTTATTAATTTGTCCACATTTCCAAGGATTTTACTGGCAATGACTTCAAAGTGCCAGTCACAGTTCTCACATAACTGTACACATATTATCTTAGTGCAAATATTGTACAAGATATTTTTAATTCAACAAGCCAGCTCGGCATTTTTCATGATACCCAGTTGATTATTGACAGAGTCCTTCTAGATGGCAACCAACATGAGCAAACCCAGTCCTTTACATTATGCTGAGCCACAGTGGCAAGTATTACTAAAGACAAAAATCTTGCCTGAAGGTTCTAGACAACAAAATGCAAAACGAGAAACTTTCTCAAGACCAACAGTCAAAAAAGAGTCAGAAATTAATTCTGGGACTGCCCCTGTCCAAGCTGCACCCCACTGCCAAATGACTGGCATTTTGCACCTGTGAGAAGGGTGCCTTGCCCCTTCCAGATATACAGTGAATGTCTGCTACCTTGAGACTGACAATCCACATTTAGTGATGAATTCACAGGAGGAAATTACAGAACACAGTAGATTAGAAATGCATGGATTAACTGAGCAAGCATTTCCACAGCTCAGTCTTTTACACAAAGAAAACTTTTCCTGCTTTGGGCACACCTGCTTTCCACTTGTTCCCTGTTCGACTAAAGGGACTCTTACTCGGTACTACTCCAACTCTCTCTAACAGCCACTGACTTCCAGATTTTGCTGAGCCACTTTGCAGTCACTAGTAAATAACGCTGTAGGTACTCCCCTTGTGTCAGTCACACATTTATTGACAATAAATGAATAATCAAAGTCACACAGCTGGGAGTCACTGCTTTAGCCACAAAAGGTTGTTCTAGCCAAGAAACCTCTTAGTGCCCCATCCTGAGGTGCTTCCTGCACTGCCTTCAGTCAAGCTACCAAAGAAGCTGGCAGACATTTCATTTCCAGCTTTGGGGGTCTGGGCTGGCAAAGTAGGAAAGATTAGTGGTAACATAATGGTGGGGGGAGGGCAGCGAGGTAAATTAGGAGAGAAATCTCTTTCTGCTCAGACCAGTCCTGTACATAACTAGATGTACAGTGAAAGAAAGGGCTTTGCTGTCGCAGGACACCATAAAATGGCCCAGGTAAAGCAGGCGATCGCTGCGAACGGGAGGGTGCTCAGGATGTGCCTCACCAGGGGACAGGAACAGCGGCTCGGGATGCGCATCACGCCCCAAACAACCTCCAGCGCCCCGCGGGGAGGATGCACCTTACCGGGGGGGCGGAAAAAGTGGCTCGGGATGCGCGTCCCGCCCCGCACACCCTCCGGCATCCCGCGGGGAGGATGCACCTCGGCGAGGGAGCGGCCCGGGCGGCTCGGGATGCGCGNCCCGGAGCCCCGGCCCCGCTCCCGGAGCCCCGGCCCCGCTCCCCACCCGCGGCCGCAGCGCCACCGCCGCCCGCGGAGGTCGCGGTTGGGCTCGTGGAACCAAGACTGGATCGGTACCGGGACTTCCATACTTAGCGCTGGTCCCGCGTACGGAATCAGTTATAAGGGACTGACACAAAAACGTCATTATTGGGCAAATCCCACCGTTTCTGCAGGCCACGGGTGGAACTTCCAAGGCAGTTTGCTTAGAAGCACCCTTCACATAATCATTTTCTTAAGGAAATCAATGGGAATTGGGTTATTTACTGCATCAATTTTGACTCAGCATTTGAGTGTCAGAGAGAAAGTGAGAAGTACCGGTAAAATTTCCCAGTAAAGCGACTTGCAATGCAATGTTTCCATTCCTGTCTGCAGCATGTACAATTCCACTCATGGTTAATTTTTGCTGTCCGAATGGTCTCCAAACACCTGCCCTGAAATCCACTCCAAGCGCTGCACTCGGCTGCAGCAGACGTTATAGGTATAGTATTTCTGCACCCTCACAGCTGTGATTCAGCAAAGCATTCCAGCTTATTCACCAAAACACCTGGGCATGTGCTAGTTTTTAAGCATGCATGTAGCTGCCCTCATCTCTGTGTAGCTTGCTTCTAGGCCATAAATGCCACTTTCAGACCTACCTTTCTCTGAGAATCCAGGCTGTTTGAGGACATGCACACCACTTGGAAGAATAATGTGTTCCTGAATCAAAGCTAGTTGGCAACTTCACAGCTGTGTAGCACTTGCAGCATAAAAGGGCAAGCAGGAGCAAATTAACACAACTTCATTTGCTTAAAGACAGAAACTACAGTTGGCTGATTAATGAAGAGAAAACATGAGGGTCTTTAGCGACTCAAATGTGAATTTGAACTGAATAAAAACCTCTCTCTACCACCAACTAGCACATTGGCACATGCAACTGCACCAGCAAAGGACGCTTCAGTTCCAAGGGCAGACAAAAGCAGAGCTCCTCACAGCATCTACTATGCAGGTTTTACTGTTAAGCAACTTGCAAAAAGACTAAAAATACTAAGCCATCCTAAAGTTTCACACTGCAGTTTTTAAGAGCAAAAATGGATTTAAACTTTTGAGTCACAAATGCTTAAACACCAAGTTACCATTTTCACATCAGCCTCAGCAGAGCTCTTTGCAGGCATGTATCCTTTATCCTCCAGTTAAAACTTCCTGCTTACCTAAAGTCACCTTTCCAATGAGATACACTACAGCGGATGATACTAAATTTTAGATTGGATATTTATGTGAAGTGTTGCTGACTAATGGTTGCACAGGAACCATAACGCTGACCACTGGCTATCTCACATTCAAATTTCACCACTCTAACCATCCATTAACAGAGTGTTGTTTTTGCATGGAGTCTAATAGATGATTTTAAAACATTAAAATAATAAACCCAGGAAAAGGAAAGCTATGACAGCATGATAAAATATCAATGCCTACCAAATATCACGTGCATGCAAAGAGATAGAAGGCAATGTAACAGAAAGACACTTTTTAAACTTTGAATGTTGTCAGCCAACCATGGAATGTAACACCTAGAAAGGGCTGTTCGAACAGTCTATAGCAAACAAGGCAGACAAGCCAGATCGAAATACCAGTCTAGACCTTTTTCCACCTGGCCTCAATGTCTTGCTCTTTAAAACTTCCCAAACAACTCAGCGAGGCACTTAATCTCTTCACATCCATGACACTTTTTTAGCCTACCTCATGTAGCCAAATCAACAACTGTGGTATATAAGTGATAGCTGCCATAGAAATGTCTCCTTAAAACCAGCACTGAACATGGAACACCACAATGTGTACCCCATTAGCTTCTCTGGGTATGGAGAGCTCCAGGCTTTGGCACACTGCTAAGAAGATAGTTTTTCTGTCCAAGGTGCAAATATCCAATCTCCTGAGCAGAATTAGTTCACCGTGATCCACCTTACTCCAGTGTTTCAAACTGGAGTACGTTTAAGCACCCTGTTTTAGAAAAATCTCTGCCCGAAGATTACAAGATGGACAGTTAAGCATGATAGCTCAGCTGCACGCTGGCTTCTGAGCTACACAAACTGATAATACTCTTCACATGCACATTCATCCTTCTGAATGTTATTAACAGCTTTCTTGAATACTTTTAATTTTAATGATACACAATTTGTTTTCCATCGTCCTAGCTCTGGAAAGCTGTTCATCACATGCCTGAGTTTTTTCTGTAGACTTATCCTTAAAGATATTAGGTATCCAACCTCCAATGAGGTTAGCAATACCAACACATGTATCTGCAAACACTGAATTTACATGGATTCATACGGGATTGTGGTCCCAGATTGGCAACTTCAGTACTGAATACCAAAGCTAACAGAGTTGTGCCCTGCTTCAGAAACATTCCCTATTCTTCTAAATGGAAATCCAATTGTCCCAAATGTAGCAAATACACCTGTCCCACTAAGGACTATTTTAAGGCTATTTGAAGCTTTCCAGTAATGTGCATTTGAACCCCACAGACCACAATACAATGCTTTTTTCCTCACTTGAATAGCTAGATCGATCAGACTTTCACCACCTGAAATTTCAAGGAACCAAGAACAAACTTGTGAAGTGCCATCCCAAAAGAGTTCTTCTCATCTGAAAGTAGTTACAACCCCAAAGAAAAGTGTTGGGTTTTGTTTGTTCCACCCTCCCCAACTCTGGTCCTGTGCTGCTGCAACTTGAAGGGCAAGAAAGTTTCCATTTTATTTTACTTACTTTCCCGCCTTAAAAAACCCCACAATTTGACATAAACTCTTGCAGTTGTGGCAAGAAGAAAAGTTCCACAACCAACTGACTGGATTCTGTAAACTGCTTACTGTCAGGTATTTCAGCAGCACAAAAAAAAACCCAGAACAGCAGTAACTGAACAGTCAGCTCACATGTGTGGAAACTGCAACCTCCAAGCTATTCTGGGAGCAATGCTCTGTTTTCTGCAATATTTCTGCATAATCACACCAGAAAGCATGCTCTTTGCTGGAGAGAATATGATTACATGCATGTCTGTACACTTTCTGCTACAACTGAGTCCCCGGTTCTCAACTAGAGCTTCTGAGGCTCAACTGCAACACAAGTGAAATAAAACACGTTCAGGATGAAAGCAGTTAACCTGGCACTGCCAACAAAACACATGGAGCATTTCTAAATTGCAATCACTCTCTCTCCAACGGATATCACCAGCTTCCCTCTTTAACCAACACTCTTCTATTTACTCTTCTTTAAGGCAGGTAAAAGAGTCCTCCCACTACCTTATACATGTCGAGTGGAGAGGACTTAAAGCAGAGAAATGAAACAAATTTGACTTGAAAGTACTTCAGCTGGACCAGTGAAAACAAGACCCAGTTGCAAAGTTACCTAACTGAGCCCGTACTGCACAACTACAGCCAGTTGTGTAACAAACCTCAGGACAATTTTGCAGCTCTTAATCAGGCAAAACTCCCCGCTGATTTCCACGAGGGAGCTCTAATCAATCAAAAGCTCTGAGAACTGATTCCGGTTTTCTACTTTTTAATGAAAAGGTTTATTTTGAGCTATGAGAACATCAGATTATATGAACTCGGCAAACCCTTAGCGCTCACTTTAACAGCGCAAGGAATTCGTCCTGTGTTTTAATCTACCAACTGTATTTGGTAGTGTACAGGAAAAAAAGAAATAACACCTTAACAGACATAAAATAATTTCAAAAATAACGGACCTGTTCTCCTGACAGGTAAATAAAAGATGGAAGAGACAGAGGGAGATCCGCGGCTCTTTAATTAAACTCCATCCCCTTTGGGCGAACGGAGAAGACCAGCGTCCCTGCCCGGGTTCCTCCCTGAAGTTGCGCCGCTCCCCGCGGCAGCCGGGAAGAGAATACCCCCGCGATACGCCCGCAAGTGACCGGCGGGGGTCCCGCGAGCATCCCGAACCCGCGCAGGGAAGACCCCGGCGGGAAGACCCTGGCGGAGCGGCGGCGCCAGGTGTCGGAGGGAGGCGGGCGGGATGCGAGGCACCCGCTCCACGTGCGCCCATCCGCGCCCGTCCCGCCGCCGCCCGCTCCCCGACTCCCCTCAGGTGCGCCGCCCGTCCCTACCTGCCCGTCCCTACCTGCCCGTCCCTACCTGCCCGCCGGCGGCAGCAGCGGCGAGCCCCCTTCTCCCGCGCCGGGTCCCTCTCAGCGGTCGGCGGGAGAGCAGGAGCGCTGTCCCGCCGGCTGGGCGAGCCCCATGTGAAGAGGCGCGGGGGAGCCCGGCGGCTCCAGCGGCGAGGCCGAGGG